>JADLZN010006692.1:0-291433 GCA_018155175.1 Sinocyclocheilus anophthalmus | reverse complement strand
ACCTCCACTAGCTCCTCATACTGGGGCGATTGAGGGGGCGAAAACTCTTCGACGCCCTCCACGTCAACCTCCTCGGAGGAAGATAGGAGAAACTCCGAGAATGCTCTCCGGGGGGAAGTAGCCGCAGAACAGGCTTCCGAAACCAGAGATCGGGCACTGGATCTGGTGTGTGAGGAAGGAGATAGGGACTTGCCCGTCTCCATTCCCTCCAGCCAGATCCAATTGCGAACCCCACGAATGCAGCCACCGCTCCGCCTCGACGGAAGCGGGGCCAGCACCGTGAGGAACGCTGGCGAAGGCTCCCTCCTCGAAGAGAGCCCTCCGGGAGCGAAGCGTACGCAATGGGAGGCGCTCGCAATGCGGGCAGCTGGCCCCCTCGAGAGCCGACTCTGCGTGCTTCGCTCCCAAGCAAACCACGCACAGGCTGTGTGTATCCCCTCTCGTGATATAACGTGGGCAGGGAGGAGCACACAACCTATAATGTGGCTTGCTCTCGCCCTTGAAATGCTTAGTTTTAGCGTGAGCCTTAGACATAGCTGGAGCTTATGAACTTATTCACAATTGACAGACAACAATAAATACATACAGAGCGCTTTGCTGAATGACAGAAAGCTGACACGTGCTTTTATAGCTTCCTGGTCATGACGTCACCCGCCCGTGATGTCCCGCTCAGCTATTGGACTGATTTCACATGTGATTCAGAGAGTGGGTTGCAGAAGGCGTTCCCCTAGCGTTTTTGACGCAGCTCGAGTTCATGAAGAGGAACTAAAACTAAAACATAAATTCACATACTAGTAATAAAAATAATAATAATACCTAAACACTGCATTTATGTCGTGCAACTTAACTTTCAAGTTTCAGCCTAAATAAAGCTCAAGCATGACATAAGCCTTTACCGTCATCTTGGAAGGCTTTGTGGCTTTTGTGAGAGGCAAAAAACAGTGGACAGGAAGGTACCTTGGAACATGAACAAGAGTCCATACACAGTTTCTAAACACATTTTTCTGCAACATGCTGCATTTCAGCTGCTCTCTGCTCGCGGCCCGCCTTCTCAATGAAGGCAGCCCCGCTCTCTCGTTTCTTCTCTCTCAGCAAAGCTCGGAGATAGAAACAGCAGAACCACAGGTCTGAGCAACCGTTGAGCGATCGTACACCGGCACAGAGCCTGTGTGCCCGCCCCACTCTCCCTGCTGCACTTTGATCCGCCGGTGTGTTTTACACTAGAGGATCAGCGCCCCTCATTACATTGAGCGGTTCTATCCTCCTAGGCAGATCGGAGCAGAACGCTGTCACCTCTATTGCTGTCAGCTTCGCATTTGTGTGTGCGTCGCTGAGGCTGCGCTAAGACAGGCCTGTTTCATTCGAAAGCTATCAGTGGGTTCCTGCTTTGCTTGCTGGTCCCCTCCAGCTCTCATGTTTCTCCCCCTCCTGCTTACCTCGGAGGAAGAAACGGTGAATTTGCGGTTTGAGCGACCAGGCTTGAGTGATTTTACACCAGCACATATCCCGCATGCCTCACCTGATCTGCCAGTGTGTGTGTTACACGCGTGGATCAGCGCCCCTCGTTACATCGAGCAGCGCAATCCTTTTAAGCGATCGGAATGGAATGCTGTCACTGACAGCTTCACATTTGTGTGTGCGTTGCGGAGGCTGCTTTCATTATAAAAGCGTGATTCTGTCCCTGCTCTCGCGTTTCTCCCCTCCCAGTTACGTCGGAGAGAGAAACAGCGAATTCGCAGGTTTGAGCGTTCGGGCTTATTGAGTGATTTCATTGCGGCCCAGCTCCTGGTGCCATAACACTCCACGCAGCTCTTTGATTGGACAGCGTGTTTTACACATGAGGATCAGCGCCCCTCATTACATCAAGCGGCTCGATCTTTCTAGGCGGATTGGAGTAGAATGCTGTCACCAATGATTTCATATCGCTGACAGCTTCGAGTTGAGCGCACCGCTCACCCAGGCCACACCCATGCGGAGGTTGCGCTCACTGAAACAGACTGCTACAAGAGAGTGTGTCTCGCTCTGCTGCGCTCGCGGTTCAATGAAGACGGCCCCTCCCCTCGTCCGCTACGAGCGGATTTGAGAGAATGCGCGCAGCACTTTTGATCTGCCGTGTGTTTGCACATAAAGATCATCAGTACCCCTCTTCTAATGAGCGGTTTTGATATTTTTAGGCAGATTGAAAGGGAATGCTGTCACTAATGATTATCACTGACAGCTTTAGATTCTAGACACATCTGGGCCACGCCCATGGGGGCTGACTACTCTCGCTACGAGGGCATTGGGTCTAGCGCCCCCAAACGGCCTCTGTTATGCCTCCAAGCACCCCGTTCAGTTCCGGGTGCTGACGGCAATGTGTTTGTTGTGAACTCCGTTGTGAATACTGGGCTCGTTCAAAAAGCACCCACACACAAACATAAAAACAATTTTTTTAAAAAGAGAGCAAAATTCCTCTTCCACTTATTGCGAGTGCCGGGTTCCCACAAGGCGACCCACCTCCCGAACCAATCCAACCTCCTGTCACATGGGGCGAGGCCTGGCAGGCCATCCCCAGAGTGTCAGGCAGGGTTTTGGGGATAATAAAGCAAGGTTTGAGACGGCCATTCAAGATGACTACATTGAAACAGATCCTCTCGCAAGTGTGCCTAGGGGTCTGGTTCTTTTCTCTGGATCTGAAAGATGCCTACTTTCACATCCAGATAGCCCCCGATCACAGGCAATTCTTGATTTGCCTTCGAGGGAGTGGCATATCAATACATGGTCCTTCACTTCGGGCTGTCCCTAGCTCCTCGCACTTTTACGAATTGAGACAGATGGGAATCCGCATTCTGAATGACCTCGACGACTGGCTCATCTTTGCCCAGTCGGAGGACAAGCTACTATCTCACAGATCCTCACTCCTCAGCCACTTGGAATGCCTGCTCAGGGTTAATTTTGCCAATGGATATCGTTCCTGGGAACAGTTTTAGACGCAGCCCAAATGAGGGCGGTGGTTGCGCCAGAACGTGCACTGGCCATACAGCAGCTTGCGGCCTCATTCAGAATTGGAGCCTCTTGCCCTCTCAAGGCATTTCAGAAGATGTTGGGCCTCATGGCCATCGCGTCACCGGTACTTCAGTGGGTCTGCTTCGCATGCGGCCCCTTCAGTACTGGCTGAAACCACGAGTTCCATCCCACGCCTGGCGTCTCGGACGCCTCTGTATCAAGGTGGATCAGGCCTGCGGGGCAGCCCTGGCCCCTTGGAAAGACCCTCAGTGGATGGAACAGGGCGTGCCCCTGGGAATGGTCTGCAGAAGAAAGGTGGTCTCGACAGATGCTTCCAACATGGGTTGGGGAGCGCTGTGTGACGGCAAACTGGCTTTCGGCCACTGGTCGAAAGTGGAGAATCGGCTACACATCAACTGCCTGGAAATGTTGGCAGTATGTTTGAGCCTATATAAATCACCAGGGTGGTCTATCCTCGAAGCGTCTCTTCATCCTGGTAGAGCACCTCTTGGAATGGGCTCAGCTCAACTTGTGTTCACTGAGAGCAACGCATGTGCCAGGCAAATTGAACCAGGGAGCAGATATGCTATATCGGAGTAATGTCCCCTCAGATGAGTGGATGCTCATCCACCCACAAACGGTTCAGAGAATCTGGGAGATCTTTGGGAAGGCAGAGGTTGACTTCTTTGCCTCAAAACACAACTCTCATTGCCCAACTTATTTCTCAAAGACAAGGGACGTGTTGGCCCACGATTGGCCCAACCTCCTCTACGCTTTTCCCCCAGTCGTCCTGATCCCACAGGTAATCAGACGAATCAGGGAACAGAAATACAAGGTTCTGTTAGTTCATACATTTTGGGAGGTTGCAGACCCTATTTCCTGCGACATATCTCTGATTTTGTCCTTCCTGCAAGAGCGGCTGGATAAGGGTCGTCTCCCTTCCATGCTCAAAGTCTATGTAGCAGCCATAACAGCCTCTCACGCTCCTATAGCTGGCCAATCGGTGGGCAGGCCTAGTTGTTCGTTTTTTGAAGGGGTCTAGGAGGCTGAACCCGCCTCGACCCATCACCGTCCTTACATGGGATCTGCCCACAGTATTGAGGGCTAAGGAACAGTCCCTTTGAGCTGCTACAGTCTATTGACCCTCGTCCCCTGATGCTGAAAACTGCTCTGCTACTAGCGTTAGAATAGGTGAAGTATATGGGAGATTTGCAGGTGCTCTCTGTGAGCCCCACCTGCCTCGAATTCGGGGCCAGCTTCTCTAAGTCGTCCTGAAGTCAAGGCATGGTTACGTACCTAAAGGACCCTGATAATAACTCTATCGGCGCTTCCTCCTTCAGAGAAAGACCAGGAGTTGAATTTACTCTGCCCCGTCAGGGCGTTGAGAGTTTATGTTGAACGCTCTGCCCCGTTCAGGCAGTCGGATCAGCTCTTAATATGCTTCGGTGGCCGCACCAAGGGGTTTCCGGTCACGAAGCAGAGACTTTCCAAATGGATAATTGACGCTATTGCTCTAGCATACTCTTCTTTGGGCCTACAATGCCCCATGGGAAGAAGAGCCTACTCAACTAGAGGTGTAGCCTTTTCCTGGGCTTGGTCTAGCGGATGTTGTGTGTCATCGCAGATGATTTGTGCGGCCGGCCAAATGGACTCACCGTCCACATTTACAGGTTCTGTACATCCTGGACATCTGGCCTTACAGCCCGGGTCCTATCTGCATGAATGAGCTCACTCTTGTAGCTGCACGACTCAGTCGTCACTTCAGTCGAAAACGGAGGACCTCGATGGAATTGCCCACTTATATAGAAGAGGGCCGACCATTTGGTGGGTTTCGTCGCCATAGGCTCGGGCAGCTCTGCTGCCGAGCCATCGGTTTGTGTTTTATTCACTGCACGGACCAATAGCCGTGCAGTTACACTGCATTATTGAAAAAGGCTTCAGTCACCAGTCAAGATGCGGAGCTTGAGTTTTCCCCATAGCGCCTTAGCAGACGCAGTACTTGTCCCGTTTCTCAGGGAACCGAGGTTATGTAAGTAACCGAGTACGTTCTTCATACTTATCAATCATTATAGGTGAAGATTTAGAGCTGTTATCTTGGCAAAAGGAGGTTGCAAAAAGTATTGAATGAAAGGGTATTAATTGTGGCCAATGTGTATTTGAGAAAAATATTTGTCATAATGATATTTCCCCCGATTTTTAATTCTTATTCTCCAATGAAAGGTTATATTTATTTGAATTTTTTAAATAAAAGATTAAAAGGATTAACAATGCAGATATATTTTCACAGCTGCCTTTGATCATATTTACCAAGGGTATGAATAATTTTGAGCACAACTGCATACATACCTATATATATATATACATACATATACATACATATACAGTGGTGTCCAAAATTTTTAGTACACTAGTATTTTCACAAGCTAAAAAATGGTTTTAAGTCAGTTATTTCTATCTTTTGCTGTAGTGTGTCAGTAGGAAATATCAGGTTACATTTCCAAACATCCATATTGCCATTAATTGTAATAATCCAGTGAGATTTTTGTTTGCTCAAGGAGTCAGACAACAGCCAGTGCTCCACACCGAGATCTGATCTCATCATCATCCAGTCTGTCTGCAATGACATGAAGAAACAGAACAAACTGAGACAGACTAAATCCAGAAGAACTGTGGCAACGTCTCCAAGATGCTTCAAGAAACCTACCTGCAAAGCTACAGTACTGTTAAAAGTTTTAGGCACTTGCTAAAAATGGTGTAGAATGAGGATGCTGTCAAAAAATAATGTTTGCGGGTAGGTTTCTTGAAGCATCTTGGAAAGATGTCTCAGTTCTCATACCTTATTTCAGCAAAATTAACTGTTTGTTATTTACTAGCCCTGCACAACGCCGACGTCCTACATCATCCTCCCGGAGCTGCTTCCAAGTACAACTGTTGACGCAAGCTACATTAAAGTGATTATTACATTTTAAATATGGTTATTTTACTTACAAAAATGCATCGATTCACTACAAGAGGCCTTTGTTCACCCCCCAGAGCCGTGTGAGACACTTTTTTTATGGGTGGGCGCTTTTTATTTCACTTCTTTTTGACTGATGAACTGCAACACCCACTGACTTCCATTAAACAGCTTGGAAGATCAAAGACCATTTTTAATAAATCTCCGATTGGATTCATCTGAAAGAAGAAAATCATTCTACTCATTTCAATACTAGGGGAGGACTTTTAAAAACTTTATAGTACAATAAGATAAACAAGGTTGAGCAACAAACATGGATCATAAAACATCATGAATCAAACTCCCCCATCAGAAACGCATATATACAAGTACACACTCAAAGAGAATGTTTGGTTTCTCAGGCTACTCCTTTCAAGCAGTAATGATGACTCACACAGGATGTTTCAACTTCCCACGGTCCTTTGCTCCAAGAGTCCCTTGGGTGACTATTTGCAAGATTTTAGGTTTTATTGCTAACCCTAAAGGACTTTCACAATACTGCAGAGCTTTCACTGTCTTTTTGTCTGTAACTCAGTGACTCTTGGTGATAACCTTAACATAGAAGTGTCATGTGGTCATGCTCTGACATAAGGAGGCAAAATTGTAACGCTGATGGAGTTGTTTAATCCAATGTAAAATCATGGTCCAGGTTCATTAGATGTTTATTCAGTTTCTGGGTGGGTAAGTAAATAAATAAATACATGTCTTATAAATCAACAATCAACAACCACCCTATACTAGTTTTGGTCACATATTATTTTATGGTCCAATTTTCACAATTAACAAACCATTAACTATGATTTTTGCCTCAACTCCTAATTTGCTACTTGTTAGTTAGTAAGGTGGTTTTGTAGGTATTGGGTAGGATTAGGGATTTGTAGAATCTGTGCTAATAAACAGATCAGACTTCAAACAACACCCAAGGAATTGGTACTTTTGAAACAAAAACTCAAAGATATAATCAGCTAATTGTAGGTTTTCAAGCATGAACTCTGTGTTCTTGGACTTGGACTAGGCCATTCTAAAATTTAAATGTTCTTATGTTTCAGCATTTGGGGTAATGTTGGCATGTTTTGGATAATTGCCTTGCTGCATGACCTAACTGCACTTCAGTTTCAGCTTACAAACAGATGGCTAATTCTCCTGGACAATTCTTAGACACAAAGCCAAATTGATCTTGATAGAGTCATGTAGACTGACCTTAGCCAAAGTGAAAAAAGAGATTATGTTTACTCCTTGAAAATACTGTAAAAGTTCTTTAAAATTTGGATTTTGTAGAGTGTATAAAGCCATTAGAGTGTAAAAAGCCAAGTTGTGTAATTACTATCGAATACAAAAGAATTTTCAAGGTTTTCAGTCAAGTACTGTAGTTCTAATGAAGGATTTGAACACCTCCACTGCTTGTCCCGTCCCGTTCTGTCTGAAAACTTCAAAATTGGTGATTGTGGTATAACATTTGTATGAACACAAAAAAAAAAAAAAAAAAAAGAAAAGAAAAAAATGTAAATTATTTAAAAATTAATATGTGGTATTATCATTTTATGGTGGATTTTTATATTTTAAGACTAAATGTCAATTAATGGTCAATGACGGTCAATCAAATGTATACATAATGTACATTTTAAAAGTAGTAAAATAAATTAAATGAACACACAGTAGAACAAAAAAAGGTTTACCCAGTTTTTTTTTAATGACAATTAGGCTATATAACAAAATAGTTTTAATAAAAATCAACATCTGGGATATGAAGTGCCATAGCTAAAATAAAAACTTCTCATATGGTAGAGATATGGCAAATATCATGACTATTTTGATAGTTCATGTTTGGTTGTTTCTTTGTTGCAGGTATGTGCACGAGGTTTCTTCCTGAGTGAGCAGGAAACATGTCTCCCCTGTAACTGTAAAGGCCATGCTGACAGCTGCGAGGACATTACTGGGATATGCATTGTAAGTTTCAAAACTCTTTAAACCATCTGTCTTTTTTAAACATTATTCCATGACGTCAATACCCATCTATTCTCAAAATGTAAACAATACCACGTGGAAAAAATTTTTATGTACACCAAAGAGAAATAGAAGATGGTATTTGGATGAATAATCTAATTAAACAATAAATGAAACACCTTACCACAACTTAATTTTTCGACCGTGTCCATTCACTGGTTCCTCACATCCTTTAATTACAAATATCAAATAAAATTCTGATCCAGTATTGAGAAGGCAACATACAACCATAAAAATTCCCACAACACATGCTATAATGCCTAAGATAGCATGCTATAAATTTTGCTTTGCACAAATTACCAGGGACGCGGGAAGTAGGGGTGATGAGGGGGCTGCAGCACCCCCTGTTTCACATGGTTGCAAATGCAACGCCAAATTTGTTAATTTAAATTTATTCAGTTTTAGCATTTAATAAATTATTTGTAATGATCTCTGAAATGTAAATAGTAAGTGGGCTATAATAAACCCATGTATATCTTTATAAACATGATTAATTTTAATTGGGATGTTTTCTATATGGGATGATTAGCCTAATCTTCATGAACACGTGACGCTGGCGCCATGGTAGCACAGACATGAAACAGGTAGAGAATGCGAACCACGACTTAACTTTAAGACGAAGGAGGTAATGGCGCAAAAAGCGCGCAATATCAGATTTTTACATACCTACATGCAAGTCCATCAACAAACTTTCCAAATCAGGTTATCCCCCTCCCCCCACAAACAATCCACCCTAGCCCAGCACGAGCCCAGACGGTAAGGAAGCAGCCCCCCCCCCTCCCCCTTTCACCCAACACGGACACACACAGCACCCCCAAACGAAAACATCTTCCCGCGCCCCTGCCTAAAAGGCAACAAATACATAATTTAAAGGTTAGACAACTTTACATTTTAAATGATAAATATTTGTAATAAATATATGTAAATGCTTTAACAATAACACAAGCTTCAGAGGGGCTAAACAGAAATTCTTCTGTGTGGTAGTTGCATGCACATATGGAAGGGCTCTTCAACTCCAGTCCTGGAGGGCAGGTGTCCTGCAGACTTTAGTACCAACCATAACCAAACACCCTGGAACAAACTCAGTGTTACTGGCAAATTAAAGGCAGATGTGTTTAATTTGGGTTGGAACTAAAGTGAGCAGGACTCTCCAGGACTGGAGTCAAAGAGCCCTGACATATGGTGTTGATAGAGTTTAACATTTCTGTGACCGTGCCAGTCTAACCAGCCAGTGTATTTAGAATGTTTTGCTGAAATGCACCATTTTTTGTTTCAGGAATGCCAGCACCACACTTTTGGAGATTTCTGTGATCAATGTGAAGATAGATATTTACCTGGGTTTCATCCTGATGGCACCTTTGTGTGTAGACCATGTGCCTGCCCGCTATCATTGGAATCTAACAAGTGAGTCCAGATATGAGCTCTGGCTAAACAAAGCAGGCTGACACAAAACACAACAGCAACATGAACAAAAAAATTAATAAATTAAAAAAGTTGATGACTTTGGTTTTTGTTATTCAGCTTTAAATATTACACGCATTAACAAAGGAATAACGTTATTTTCATTATTAATGTTGCTACTTGTGCAACTACATCTGGTTTACATTTTAAGCATGCATAACAACATGTTTGGCTGCAGTCCAGAGACCGCCAAGTGGGAAGTCCTTATGCCACAAGTAGGTGGAAACCTTCCAGCAGTTAACTACATAGATGCAGTGATAGAAAGGCACGACAAGTAGCAACTCTAAAGGAAAAAAACAGCTATTAAAACATAATGTCAAGACTTTCCATTGAGGTTTAGATTTATTTCTAACAGTTTCATTGTTATTATTACTTTTTTGTCCAATGGCATGAAATTTAGGCATTGGACTCATTTTTGAACATCATAACTCATGATGGCATAGAGTGATGGTATTTCATGAAAATGATTCTAATAAAACAACAACAATGACAGATCAGACGGAAAATGTATGTAGTGTATAATTGTCTTATTCCTTGCCATTAGAGTGTGCTGAGTACTGTCAGGGTCCATTTCCAACTCACAGGCATCTTCCAGTAATAACAATATTGGTGGCTAATGCACAAAGTCATGCGACTGGTTACAAGCAAAGGGCACAGGACCATGAATCTCAAAGCTGTCAGTTTGGACCTGGCATGTACAGTATGTGGGGGATGTCTGATACAGACATTGATGTCTGGATGGAGTAGTAGGGTTCTTCGGCAGCTGCATCTGTGACTGCTCGGTTCTTTTTAGGATCCATCCTACTCATCACACATGGGGAGGGGCTGGAAACCACAATTATTAGTCAGAAGAATGTGTAAATGATTAAATTTGGAACTCCCTGCTTTCAATATTCCACCAAACAAATTCAGGATTTTATGTGAGACTTAAAGGAAAACGTTGCTGATTTTCATTCCAGCGGCCTCGTTTCGCTTAGACGGCTTTCATTAGACGGCTTCAGCCTCAACCGGCCTTCATTCTACTACGTTAATTAATCATTAGCTAATCCATGAACATGATTTCTGCCCCAGTCCCATCGGATTGCATCGGCTGTGGGGGATGAAGACCACAACTCCCACGATTCCACACTCAGTCACAGCGTCATAAAACTACGCCTTTGTTTCTTTGTTTATTTTCAATACGCGCCCTCCAGCGGTGAAAATTACATATTGTGCCTTTAAAGCACCAGGGATCATAAAAAATACATTTTGTTTATTATTCATTACTGAATAACTAATGAATATAGAAGTTGCATGAATTGTAAGTAGTATTTCATTTATTCCTATTTCCGTACTGCATATTGATATACCGTTTACTATCATTGTTGGTTAAACTGAAGCCCAAGTGCCACCCACAGGCCTGTTATGGCAAGGGGTAAGCACCAATTTAGCTTAAGAACATGGGAAGAGAAGAATTGTCTATATATTAATAATAATGCATTATATAATTTTAGCTATAGATGAATGTTTAAATTGGAATTACTACGATATGTAACTGCCCCCTTTTTTCCAGTGGAGCCCCTGCCCAGCGAACCTGTGCACATACCCAAAAATTCAGTCTAGAGGTCATAGATGCATTAACTAGCTTTT
Source organism: Sinocyclocheilus anophthalmus (assembly GCA_018155175.1). Classification (NCBI taxonomy): domain Eukaryota; kingdom Metazoa; phylum Chordata; class Actinopteri; order Cypriniformes; family Cyprinidae; genus Sinocyclocheilus; species Sinocyclocheilus anophthalmus. The sequence continues at coordinate 280,359 of JADLZN010006692.1, read as the reverse complement.
CTGCATCAGAAAGAGGTAACATGTTCTGCAGCTTGCTTCAAATGTGGATAAAGGCTAAAAAAAACTTTACTAAAGTTTACCAAAATAGATTTTGTGATCTTTGAAAATCATTAGATGATTGGAAAAATCAAGCAAAATGGTTGGTAATGATGTGGAAATCCTGAAAAAGTATCCTGAAGGATGACTCTGATGTTTCTTTGTTTGTGTGTGTTCTCAGCTTTGCAACTCGCTGTGATAAGAGAGGTAATTTTCTGAGATGTGTGTGCCAGGAAGGGTATGCTGGACACTACTGCGAAAGGTTGGTTCTCCACCCACAAATAGCATGTTATACATAGTTGGATTTTTGTATTTTACCCCTTAATTATATTTTTCTTCCCGCACCACCAAGATGTGCCCCAGGTTTCTATGGCAATCCAATGGAGTTGGGCAATTCCTGCAAAAAGTGTGACTGTAATGGCAACTCTGACCCAAACCTTATCTTTAATGAGTGCAATAATGTGACGGGCGAGTGTCTGAACTGTTGGGGTAACACCAGTGGTGACAACTGTGAAAGATGTGCATTGGGTTTCTATGGAGATGCCATCAGTGCCAAAGACTGTCGGGGTAGGTGCCAGCAACAGTACAATACATTGCTGACCACGTGAAAAGTTATCTGCTAATATCTAGACAACAGGGACGTCTACATACCGCAATTTCTAAAGTTGTAAACTTTGAAAACCCTTTTATGCTAACATACACATGACTCTGACCAATTGTGGCTTAGTGTTAACAGGACCCAGCAGTTACATTATATATTACATCATATTATTTATTTTGTTGAATAATATCGGTATTTAAATGCACACCCAAGGATATTCAAAGAATTAGTCACCTCAAATGTATACTTGCAATAGTCCACTTTAGCCCACAAATGAAATTATACTTTGTTGACTTCAGCACTATTCCGCACAATTAAAGTGCATTAAGTACAAAATTAGTTGTTCCAATATAGCAGACTTTAAATACCAGTTTAGTACGCTAAATGTACAATTGCAGGGTATTTTTTTTATTAAGTACATAAATATGTAAAAGTATTTGTAGTATACTTAGCGTGAAATACATTTATTTCAAATACATTAGTACACAGTATACATATATTTTTTACTACAGTAAAAGCTTGCTAACATTTTCATGATATAAAAATAAAGGTCTCTATCAGGTTGTTGTTAAAAACAGTTTTGTATGAGCATTTCTCATGATTTACAAGCTATCTGTCTTGTTCTCTTAGTTCGACAGTGCAGCAGCAAGTATGTGAGGCTTTTGGCAGCCAGATGCATTGCAAGCTGATTTGCTTGTCAAACCAGGACTGGCCTATGTAAATATGGAGTTTTATGGAGATTGTAGTTCTAGTGATACTTAATCCATAGTGGTAAGACTTTAAAAATGTGTGTAATTATGCTTCTATAGCAGTATCAAACAGAACGGCAAAATAATCATTTCAAACCGGTTTCTCCAAACTCTCCAGCATCAACCATGGTCTCTTCAAAAACTAGCATCAATGGTTTATTCAATGTTATTGTGTTCATTAGATTGTTCTAAATATGTTGCGAATGTATTATATTAATGGCTCAAGTGAATCGCAGTTTTGTTAGGTTGTTATAAGGTCTCTCTCTTTGTTTTACAGAATGTCAGTGTGATAAGTGTGGTACTGCATCATGTGATGACAGGACAGGTGTTTGTCACTGTAAGCCTGGAGTCACAGGTCACCTATGTGACAGATGTGAGGTATGGACATTCATGACACACTCAAGGAAATGTAAGGCCAAGAAATTCCATCTTAGAATGCATGTACTGTATGCTCAAATACATGCATGTGCATACTGAGCACATTTAACCTGCATTATCTTTTGAGAATCTTCTAATTTTGCATATACAGGAGGGTTATTCTGGATTTGGCAGTTGTATGGGTTGCCGTCGGTTACGTTTAATGTGCTGATGTTGTGAATAGTTTACTGCCTCTGACTGCCCCTCCGGCCCTCCCTGCCACTGATCACCCTCTACACACAGCTGCAGGGCAGCCCGGGAGGACTGCGAGGCGGTACTGCCGAGCGCTGCTGCAGGTTCTGGGATACAGCCAGCCGCTGACACCCCAAAGAGGGATGTTTCTTTGACGCGATCTCACTGCATATGCGCCTATGAGCACTGACTGAGAGAGACCAGGTTCAGCCCCATTCAGTGTCTGCTCTCTATTTTGCAAGGAATTGCCATGTAAAGAATTTGTAGTTATCTGTAAAGTATATTCCTTAGCAGTTGCTTTTTCTACAATGGATTTCAATAGACCAGAAACAAAAATACAAGACAAAAGAAAGACATTCTAAAATTTAAATTTATGGTATTCAAAGACTCATCAAAACAAACTCTTGTTAAGGAGACTTCAAAATAACCTACAGTAATATTGTGACCAGAGCACAAAACCAGTCATAAGTGCACTGGGCGATATTTGTAAATAGCCACAATACACTCTAGGAGGACAAAATTATCGATTATTTGATGACCAAAAAAAAATCATTGGATAGTAAGTAAGAGATCATGTCCATTCCTGAGAGATTTTGTAAATTTCCTACGTAGAATATCTCGAAATACTTAATTTTTGATTAGTAATATACATAGTTAAGAACTTCATCTGGACAACTTTAAATGTGACTTTCTCAATATTTAGATTTTTTTGCACCCTCAGATTTAAGATTTTCAAATAGTTGTATCTCGGACGAATATTGTCCTATGCTAACAAACCATACAACAATGGAAAGTTTTGTGGTCCAGGGTCACATTTAATGAAAGTGTGCAGCAGATCAGCAATGAAAACTTCATTTAGCAATTGTTTTAAGTAATTTAAACAACACTGTCACGGCTGTTTTTCCAGTTCACTGCAATACCACTTACATCTGGCTTGTGAATTTGGTGGGAGAATGCAAAGGGGCACTATTCATCGCCCTTGTCCCAAGCAGAACAGTTGAACAGCTGTTCCCATAACCCATCATTCATAATTTCGTTAAGGGATCTACACACCCACACAGCCGCTTGGCCACCTGCACATAAGAACAGGGATTTACATTTTTATGATATATTTCCTATGACATCATCATTATCCCCCTCTTAACATACTATACCAGCCACATTTGTGGTCCAAGCAAATGTTGAGTTTGGTGTGTTGAAACAGGAAATAGAGAGATACCAGTTGTAATAATTGTCTTCTCAGGAAATGTTTCAAATAGTTTAACCCCAGCTGCTTAGGGTGTTTTAGTGTCATGTCATTCCAGACAGACTGGATGAGGATGAGATCAGATCTCTGGGCTCCTTGTGCATACAAAAATCTCACTGGATTATTTCAATTAATGGCTAAATGAATGTTTTGAACTGATATTTCCTACTGACACATTACAGTTAAAGATAGACTTTTGTGTTGGTAAAAATACTACTGGCGTGAGACATTTGCACAGTAGTGTATGTATCATTATTTCATTCAAAACATCCGTGAAACATCATCATCACTCTGATTTTGCATAATTTCATAAGTCAGTATGAAATTAAACTTCACATCTATTTTCTAAATTTTCTCATTGTTAACAATTCATCTATGCATTGTTTATTTATTTATTGACCTCATAATGTCTAATCAAAGTGTCATAAAGGAATCTCCGTGTGAAAATGACTTCTCTCTGGTAATGTGCCTCCACTGTTAAGTGAAGTGCCTGCATCTTTTTTCTTTTTCAATAATCCATTACACTCAGAATGTCTCAGAAAGACTTATTGCTACATCTGTTTCATAACACTTTTAACTGTCCTTTTGTTTGTCATCAAGGTTGTGTAGTTGCTTAGGGTGTTCTATTTTGTGTAAATGTATAATAATCAAAATGTGTACTGTGTGTTTCTATTTCTCAGAATGTGATTGTCCAGAGGAGAATTGTGACATGCACTCAGGAGAGTGTCTACCTGAGGCCTCGAAAATCAGCGAGTGTAATATCAGTGAGTTCAATCACAAGACAAAACAGCAAAATTAAGCAAATTTGTTAATATGTTCCTGACAGTTCACTTTCTAATGTTAGAAAAGTTTTTGTACAACATACAAACAAACTAAAAATTTATAAATAGATAAATAAATAGAACATTATAGATAATTACCAGCACATGATAGAGCCATATTAACCTCTTAACCCCCATTTTTGAACATAGACGTGAAAGTGCACTATCCAAACTTAAATTGTTATAATTCGTGAACGAATACATTTTTGTAATATGATTTTGAAGTACCATTTTAAAATGTTTTTTACAGGATGGATTTTGAGGTTTTAAGCTTTCAGTTGATATATCATTTATGATAATTACTGAAATGTAATAGGGGAAAAGACAACGAAAAAATACTTTTTGTGACAAAGGTCAGAACTCCTGTTATTATGTAGATTTTTGAGGTGCATTCATGTTCAAAATTCATCTTTTACTGTTCCACATATTTATAACACATTTCTATTTAGGAGTCTTAGACCTTTCCAACGATAGTTCTTCATGATTAGATTAGGATTTAATTGTAATATAGTGAAGTTAATTTAGGCGTCCCTCTGAGAGAATGGTGACAGTTAAGAGGTTAAAATATAAAAAAATATGAGAACCCAATATGATTTATAAACCTCACCACCTCCCAGACTGTGATGCGTGTATCTGGAGTCTGATCGGAGATATTCGTCAGTCCAACAAAACACTGGACCAAGTGAAAAACAGCGTGCTGAACATTTCTACCGGAGCTGCTGCCAACGACAGATTAAAGTACTACAACTACACTGCGCACAGACTACAGGTAACCACACTCAAACCATGCACAGTTTACAGAAATGGACGTCCAGAGGATGTTGTATTTAATAAATAGTGTATGTTGCTGTCCCTGTGTTGTAACAGGATCAGTTTTTAGGCTGGAGAAATAAGTATGCAGTGATGAGAGCAGATACGGGGCGCCTGGAGGAAGAAACCCAAAAACTGCTTACTGACATGGAACTGGTCGCAGAAGAGGTGCCACTCATTCCAGCACTTTCTGATTTCATTTATTCATTTATTCTGAAATTCCTTAAAGGTGAAGTGTGTCATTTCTGCACCATTTGCGTCACCAATCACTCCAATCACTTCACACTCATGCCAACCTTGTCAATGATGAGGCCTGTATCACTAGTTGAACATACTTAGGGTTACAAGTCCAAACAATTCCTAACCGTCTGGGTTTAGTGTGGCACAATAACAATCTTTCATGAACGTAGGGCATGATCAAGACATTTTTAAAAACAAGCCTGAAGAAGTGTAAATACTACAAGTGTTGGTACAACATCTATTTGTGATATACAAATCTAGAAGACAGGTTAGCCATGCAATCTACGTTACTATAAAAGGAACTTTGAGGATAAGATGGGACGCCTCCAGACTCTTATGAGGAGAGTTAAAATAAAGCAAGCATACACAGGCAAAATATAACTTTTTATTGTTAGAGACAACTTTCCTTTGACAACACCAATATGAACTGGCGCGCTTCCCACTCTACGCATGGGCCATGAAATAAACATAAAATAATCATACAAAAGTAATCGTACCACAAATCTAGGCTTGGCTCAACCGAAACTTTGTGGTACAGGCCTCTAGTAGAGCAATTTTGACTTTGATGGTGCCACAGGTTTGATGCAGTAGCATCACAAAGCCAGCAGTTTTTAGGAAAATCACTTACTGTATGCTTACTTAGAGTCTGCATATGAAGTTGGCATAGGAGAAAGTATTTCAACATGTAGAAAGTTGTCTATCAATGGTGAAGTGACATGTCTATTATAACACATTTCAGTATTTATTTCAGTATAATGATCAGGACACACTCTTAAAAATAAAGGTGCTTCACGATGCCATAGAAGAACCTTTTTGTCTAAATGGTTCCAATAAAAGAACTTTTAACATCTGAAAGACCTTTCTGTTTCACAAAAGGTTCTTTTTTTTGGCGAAATAAGGTTCTTCAGATTACAAAAATGTAAGAAATAGATTGTTCTTTAAAGAACCTTTGACTAAATGTTTCTTTGTGGAACTAAAAATGGTTCTTTCTATGGCATCGCTTGAAGAACCTTTTGAAGCACCTTTATTTTTAAGAGTGCAGTAGAACTGTGCTTTAGTAACAAGGTGATGCCAGGTTTGATCACTTGTCAATCTAATCCTAATTTTGCAGCATCACAATAGAAAAAGAAACCATAATCATGTCAATCCATACAGAACATCATGATTTACCAACGCATTAGTATGGCCCAATGGTGGAAAGTAGCTTAATGACACCCTTTACCTTTACATTGTGACCAAATTGCACATGAAAATAATATTTCACTGGGCGTTTTATTGCTTTTTGTCTTTTTTTTTTGTTTCATTCTGTGTTCACGTCATGTCAGAATTACTGTAATTTTCAAAATGACAAGCTGAGCTGTTCAATGTGGCAATGCCATATAAAGCATGAGGAAAGACAACAAAAAATTGTACACATGGCATGACATGACACAACCCAGTATCTCAGTTTATAAATAATAAAAACAATGGTATGGAAATGCTGATATGATGATATTCTCCTTGTACATCTATCCAGCTTCCCCTCTCCTTCATGCTGCATTGTTTGCAACAGGTGCTTTCTCATATTCTTCCAGGTGAAATGAGGTGATGTTTGTTTTATTTTGTCAGGAGGAAACAGTGCAGTTATTGGGAGAACGGGTGGATCAAGACACACTTGATAGCTCCACACTAGGAACGACACTTATTGCTAACCTCTCCTCACTCAATGATCTCATTGAAGGTAACATGAGACCTTGTGAACTCAGTATTTGTTGTTTTTGTTGTGCAGGGGAACAGACAAGGAGGTCTGCACTACCTGGAAAAGCTTTCTGTAGTACTTGAAGCAGATTCCCCTCAGAGAGTTGCCAACTGTCCCACATTATTCTGGCCCAAATGAAGTCATCCTGATTGCTGTACAAGTTAGATTATCAAAGCTGAACTGTGGTGCACTATATAATGTGCTGTAAATGTTCTGTTTAACCACTACATATCTTACACCAGTCAAGCACTAAAGTACCTTATCATACAAAATACTTTCTCTTATGCATGCACACTGACTGATGTAAATGCATACTCAGCACAAATTGAAAGAGAATAATCTGCCATTGCATGCTTCCATCACAATACACAAAAAAAGCAATGCTGAATGTGCAAAGAATGTGACAAATCCCTTTGGTAGCCTTATATCTTGACAACACAGATTGGCTGATTGGCATCACAACTACAACACAATCCCTGGCCCTGACTGTTCAGAGCAGTTTGACGTAATAGGTAGCAGGCAAGAATGTGGAAAAATGTTAGATTTAGATAAACATTATTAATCCCCGAAGGGAAATTGAATTGTCACGGCAGCTCAGTACATTCAAAGAACACCCAGAAATACAACACAGTACTGTGAATACAATGCAATTAAAAAAGCTTATATTTTATTCTGTGTTTAGCTGTGTTCTGAGTCTTGGCATAATACATTCATGAGTGTGTGTGTGTGTATTTCAGATATGATCAGGGACTGGGAATTATACGGTGTCTATCAGGAGTTAGATCCTCAGGTAAAGCTGCAGAAAATAGCAGAAGCCGAGCGGATCTTGGGCTGGATGAGAAATCTGGACCTCTCTTCCAAAGAGCCACTTGCTACTGATGAGTCCTCCGAGGCCCATGAATGTGAGGTTTTTGTGTTTATTAACTGAATTCTGCTTGTGTGTATGTGCTCTCATTCAACTTCTGCCTTTATGTGTCTGATTGTAGTGCTCCGACGTGTGCGCCATTTGGAGAAAACTCTGATGACTACACAGGGGCGTCTGTCACCTATGCAGGAAGTGGTGGGTCGATTCACCTCCAGACTCTTTCAAGCTCAGGATCTCCTCAGCAAAGCTGAAGACACACTGCAACAGGCACTCAACAAATACAAGACCAACCAGCTCAAATTTCAGAGGAGAGAGGTATCTTCTTTTCAAATTAAATTTCAACTGTGGTTGCAATATCTAGTAGTTTTTGATTTGAGTTAAGTCATTTTGAGTAATTAATAATTAGTATCTCACCTGATATTTATTTAAAATGCTTCAGTCAGATTCAAACACTTTTTCATGTTGTTTTAATGTTTATATTGTGATTAGATGTCACAGAAACGTTTCCTTCTTTTCTCAGGCACAGCAGCAGCGTCTGAAAGACACCTATGACAGTGTCAATCAAACTACTGTTACTGCCGGGATAATCGTCTCTGAGGCAAACCAGACTGTCCTTGAGGTGGAAGATATGAACATGGTAAATCTTCTTTTAATCAACTTTCTGCACAGCATATACTGTAAACTACTGTATGGAAATTAAAACTATTATAAGAGTTTATATAATACATTTGAACAGCTTTTATATTTTCCATTAAATAATAAAAATACTGTTCACCAAAGATATTTAGAAGATAGATATTAGAAGATACAAAGATATTACTTTTTCTCTCTCTCTTTTTTTTTCAAGTGCACCAATTATTGATAAGCACGTATTAGTGGGAAAAAAATGATCATAAACTTAAACTTTTTCAAAAATACAGAGTTCTGGCATGAAACTCTAGATGGCGCAGTCCGACAGGTCTAACTCAATCTGACCTAATGACATCATTATCACATGGCACAGCTGATTGGTTCGCTCCTGTATCGGTAGCCAATGAGCTCGCTGCTCAACATTCAAATATATGACTAGTGCTTGCCGTAGCAGTTGCAGCTTGCTTCAGAAACCCTCCACCTTCCCCAGCTCCACCTGTATAGATCTGCTACGAGGTGATTGGCAAGTCTCGGTACTTGCTCTGCCGCAGCAGCAGCATAGCAGATCTATTCCGCCAAGACCAAATACATTAACATTGTCATGTACATTACCATGCCAATCCCTCCGAGAGTTGTCATGACAGAAATTATATTATGTTTTAATATTAGGTTTTTAAAATGTTTTTAAAGTGGATTTCTGTGTTGTAAGCTCTAGACACAATAACATTTATACAATGAAATGGCATAGCAAAATTGAAATATATAAGCTGAAGAACATAAATGTACAGTACATTGCCAATAACCCCTTTAAACCTTAATGAATGTATTTATTGTTACTGGTGTCTTATTCAATCTGTATGTATAGAATGTGAGAGAACAGCATGCAGAAATCGATGGGGCTCGTGTGTTACTGGAGAGAAAGACAGAGAAGTTGTCTCAGTCGGACAGAGATCTAGTTCTGAGAGCCGAGGATCATGCTGATGATCTGCAGAGACACGCTGAAGAACTTCAGTAGTGAGTTTCAAACCAGAAATGACTAATGATATTTCTCTAGCTGTATGATATACTTTCATCCATGGGTATCACAAAATGGCTGTTGCATCATTCCAGCACTCAGATGTCAATCGCTATGGTCTTATTTCTTTTATTTAGTAATCTGAAAGGAAGTGATGCAAATGGACATGTACAGAAAGCCCTGAACGCCTTGACTGTGTATGACAATATTGTCAAAAACATAGATGATGCTAACATCACTGCCCTGACCGCTCTCAACATCTCCAGCAGTACTCATGACGTAAGCATACTTTGATATTACGATTTTGCACGAACATCTAATGTTCTTCAAAGAAGAGAATGGAACTATTGTATATCTACGAAAATGGTGAAAAGGATAAATTTCTTTCAACAACATAAATGTCTTATTGATTCCAAACTTTTGAATGGCAATGTATCTCTGTGCAAGGTGGTTAATGTGGTTACTTCAAATGTATTCTGATATTTCTCTCAGGCTACTGATGTATTAAACTCTCAACTGAACCTCACGCGCTCTCAGAGTAACGATATCTTCACAGAGGCCTCATCCTTGTACTTTAAGCAGAAAGGTAAAGCAGAGAAAGTGCTTCTTTTCCTACATGGATAAAACTTTCTCCACATTTCCATAGAATTGATAATAGAACATTTACATTTATTCATTTAGTACTTGCGTTTATCGGAAACATCTTACAAATAAGGAACATCACAAACAATTCGTCATAAGAGCCAATAATATTTATAGCATACATTGCCAAGTTTAAAATATAAACAGTAGTTGTGGATTAGAAGTTATTTCAGAAGTTATTTTAATGCAGATTGTGTGTTGTATTTTGTTTTGCAGATGTTGAATCCGCAGTCCTTGACAATAAGAAATACATTGAAGAGACCAATGATATGATGGAAAGCTCCTCTAAAAAAATAGCTAAGATCATTAGTGACATCAATGCAATTCATAAAGGCAAGAATAAATGGTTCCATGCCTGCTTATGTTGTACTAGCATCTCTGCCTGTCTTGACAACTTTGGTTCTGAATTTGGCAATTCTGTTTTTATGTGTTTACACGTACACATATTTATGCTCTTCTTTTTAATTTAGTCTTAGGTCATTAGTATTTTCACCAACAAAAAATTGTTTTAAATCAGTTATTTTCTATCTTTTGCTTAGTCTGTCAGTAGGAAATATCAGTTTCCGTTCCAAACATTCATTTGAATTAATTGGAATAATCCAATGATATTGTGTAGACAACAGCCATGTGCTCCACACAGAGAGCTGAATCTTCCGTCTGTCTGGAATGACATTGAAGAAACAGAAAACAAACCGAGCAAGACTAAATCCAAGAAGACTTTGGAGAACAATGTCTCCAAGACTTCTTCAAGAAAAATAACCTGCAAGCTCCTGAAAAAACTATGCGCAACGTGAACCGAGGGCAAAAGCTGCTTAAACACAAAGGACGGTCACACAAATGTTGATTAATTATAACGACGTTATTTGATAGAGAAAGTCTAGTTATGACATAATTTTTGAAGCATCTCATTGTACAGCATTTGTAACAAGTGCAAACTTTTAACAGTACTTAGCTTTGCAGGTAGGGTTTATTGAAGCGTGTGGAGACGTTGTTCCCACAGTTCTTCGGGACCTATAGTCGTCTCACTTTGTTCTGTTTCTTTCCCGTCTTCTAGAAGACTGGAAATACTATTTTAAACACAATTGATATTTTATATTATATTCTATAATATTTCTATAACATTTCTATTTCTTTTAATTTTTTTTTCTGTGGGGAGTGTTATTTGCCTTTTAGTCTGAACAAAACAGGTTTAAAAAGTTCATGATTAGTTCCAGTCAAGACCTAGTACAGAGACTGCTCGTGTCAGAGTTCCCAATGACTTACTTGCCAGCAGACCAGTTGGGTTTCTGTGCAAGTATTGCATGTGCATTTTCAGATGTTTGCATTACAATACATATTTGTGAATAAATTTGTCTTTGTGTGTGTGTGTTGTTGTCTCAGATCGAACTCCGAAACGTCTGCAGTTCACTCAGGAAGTGGCTGAGGGCACTCTGAACCGCTCTGCTGAAGTGTTGCAGATGGTGACACCCATCTTAAAGAGAGTGGAGGAGTGGGATAGCAACATGAAAAATGAGGCGTACTCCGCCACAGCTTTTGAGCGCACTGTTCTGTCTGCCGGCGAAGCAGGTATGGTAGCCCTGCTCACCTCCACTCAACTGAGTAGCAGTACCATTTAAATATCATTTAGGTAGCAACAGTAGCTTTTGAATGTTCTGTATGTAGGAACTGTAGACAAATTTAAAGTGTTTGGACTACTACTCATTAGGGCTTAAATGATTTCTAAGATGCAATTTAATTTTCAATATGGGACTATTAAATTTTTGAGGCACATCCACTGTCGAGATATGTTTTCGATTGTGCAATTTCACATAACAGAATGCGGCTGAAATGCAAAAATCGCAACAATGGAGGTGGGAAAAGCAATGGCTTTTTCTTCTCTTATCGAAATTGCTTTCTGTAGAGTTGTTCCATTTGAAATGCATTTAATTGCAAATAAAAAAAAGGAGTGGAGAGAAAGCCGTGCGCCTCCTAAGCCTTTCTCATCTGTTTGGAAGCAGGGAGAGAGAGTATTCAAACGTGGAGCGGCCCAGACAATAAGAAGAAGCGGGCGTGCTCTGAATAGCCCAGTCTCTGCGCATGCAGGCCAATCCGCTGGAAAACAGGGCGGACCTCCCTCCAAAACAGAGAGCGCGCTCAGAAAAGTAGGTGTTTTCCTTCAGAAAGTTTGCAGAACTCTCACTTTGCTCTATGGAGAATTGCCCGGAGCTTGCATGGAGGAATTGGGTTTGTTTTCAAATGTTTCCACTAAAATGAGGTGATTGTTGACATACAGTACACTGTAAAAAAATTCTGTAGTTTTTACAAAATCATTTTGGCAGCTGTGGTTGCCAGAATAATTTTGTAAAAAATACAGAAAAACACATTTACGGCCAAAAACTGTAAATTTTACAGTATAAAACTGTAATTTACAAACAAGAAAAATTTGAATGTAAACCAGTAAATTCAACAATGCACACTGCTATTAAAATCTGTTTTGTACCTTTAACATACTGACATCCACTATAATAATGCAGGTGGTTTAAGAGAAAGCCACATGAAGAATCAATGCTCATCACAAGCAGCTTCGCCACAAGCTGAAGTATATACTAATATATAGAAGGTGCACAGAGTCATTCATGCAAACACTAAACACCATCATGGTAACACACATGATACTTAGATAAAGCATTCAACTTTCATTAAACAACAGAAGATGTAACATAAAGCCCAAATAAACTTAACTAATAACAAAAACTATTAAAAAAAACATGATTATTTAAACAAAATACTTTCAAATGTGGAGTGTCACGCAGGGAATTCTGGGAATATCAGTTTACAGTTTTTGACTGTAAATTATACATTGATTTGTTATTTTTACTTCTAAAAACTGTAAAATTAACAGCATTTTATTGTAAAATTAAAAATGTCTGGTTAGATATTTTACAGTTTTTCCCTGTATATAGTACGGGAAATTACTGTTAACCTATTAACAGTTTTTTTCCTCAACGTTTTATTAAAATTTAAGTTAAAATTACACTTAGTTTTACAGTGTAGGCTTATAGAGAAATACATTTTAACAAGAATATTTATTGACTGTTCACTAAATACAAATTAACATTTTTTTTTTTAATACATTAATTTGGCATAACATATTTTGAGGGAGAATATAAAGGAATACGACTAAAAAAATACTACAAAGAAATCAATTACACTTATGTAATAAAAATTAATAAATGAACAGGCTCACAATCAAAATACCCCTGGCAATTTATAGTGTTAAAGTCCCCCTTAATGAAAAAAACAACAAACATCCATATTCAGAATAACAATATTTCAAGGAGAATAAATAAAAATAAAATCAATACAGCTAAATACAAGAAATTTTTTTTCTTCTCTAATTTTGATGATAATGTTTAATATGAGTAAATATGTATACTAGTTATTATTTATAATATTAATATTATTTGATTTTGCTATTTTACAGGCTAAAGTAAATACAGAAGGAACAAGCTCCGTAATTGGGCATAGACAAACAATAAATGAAAAAAGGAAATTAAACAAATAAATAAATACAGCTAAATTACAAGATGCCGTTTCATTTGATGTAGCATTACTAAGAGGAATGGATGGAAGTATTAACTTCTTTTGTTTTTCAGATTTTTCTCCTTATAGGAAATGTACACAAACAGGCAATATAAACAATATCATAAAAATTTATGACCATTGATACTGCAAACTACACATTAAAAAAAAAAAAAAAAAAAAAACACTAACATTAATTCAGGATAACACATTTCACTGAGATTTAGAATAAATATAAAATAAAAGAGAATACCATATAAAAATGCACCTGGCATTGCAGAGTGTAAAAAGTCCATATCAGTGAAATCCAAACAGAGCAATACAGTTAATGAGTGTTTGCATTCATCTCCGACTTTATACTATCTCAGCAGAAACATCTGAGCAGCAGGTGACATCCTCAGTGAGATTTTATTTTCAGGATGCGCTCGCCCTTCTCCCAATGCATTGTGGGTATAATGAGGACGATCGCCGACGACCCCCGTGGAGAGAAGCGAGCGAAGTGCGACCCTTCAAACTTTCTTTGTGATTCCAGAATTCTATTTTCACCCCAAACAAAGATTTATACATATTTATACGAGCTGATCGACGGGAAGGTGGTCTGGAGGAGGGGAGGAGAAGCTGCAGAACTGCAGAGGTAAACTTTATGTAAATGCCATAAAGTAATAGACTTGTAGTGCAAATCACACCATTTTATCTTTAATTTTGCCGAGCCGCCCCTTCCCGGCATCCTCTCGGCATCTCCACGGCACGTCCCATCTCTCCCTCCCCCAAAGTCCTCTTTCCGTGGGCTTAAAGGTGCATCGGAGATATGCATTTAAGCATATTCAGAACACGGGGCGTGAAATTAAATGTGTGACAGAGTGGGAAAAATATACAGGCGCGGGAGATGCCTTAAAAATAGTCATTTATGCAGATGGAAAAAGAGGGGAGTTGAAAATCATTTGCGACAGGATGACCCTCTCCGCAAGCTGTCTAGCTCTCACTGTTCTCGGCCCTAATCTCTCGCTGTATCTTCATTTTTCATTGAACTCGCCAGTTTGCTGCTAAGCAGCCTTGTAGATAAGGCGAAGTGCTAAAAGGAGACAACTGAAGGTGCTCAGTGGGTCCGTTTCTATTGCACTTTCACCCAAGGCAATGGGCAGAATTTAACGGATTCCTTCCAACATATGTTTTTGCCAGATAAGTAAACAGTGTGTGTCGGCAAGGAAGAAAAAAAAGCAATTTAAATTTGCAATTTAATGACATTACAGCTCCCAGCTTAGCCCTTCCGTGCTGCCAGGCGCCGAGCGGAGAAAAGGAAAGAGCGGAAGAATGGAACCGGGTGTCATCAGCGCACGTGTGTGTGTGTGTGTTGTTCTCCGCTCCTACCGTCTCTCCGCTCATTCTATTCTGTCGCTGCTTCAGTCTCTTCCGCAGACTTTCCTCAAGTTTGCGGCGAAAGCTTTTTGTTGAACGTTCGAACCCGCCGGCGGGTCCGTGAGAGAAAATTCCGAATTTAAGTTCCGGAGTCGGAATTCGGACTGGATTTAATTGGGATGCTGAAATGGATTTCCCAAAAAATGAAGGAAAATCATTAGTTCATCATAACAACAACATGGGCAAGAATTAGATCAGAATTTCTTAGGCGTTTCTCCATTTTAAAGCCTTTGGTGTAAATTAGAGCAATACAAATTAATTCATTTAATCAATATATTCATTTAAATTATTTAAATCAGAATCTCCATATTAGCCAAGTATCCAAACATGACTTTAAATTTATAATATTATTATTTATATTATATAAATTATAATTTCGTATTGTTTTATATATATAAATATAATTATAATATATATAAGTATATTATAACTTTAATACAATTATTAAATATAATAATTCATCTATATGGGGCATTATATCAATATATTTTTATTAATTTTAATTCATATGAAAATTAGTGGTAGACCGATATGGATTTTTGGCACGCGAGAATGATGATGGCAAACGAGAAAGTATTATAATGTTTGCCTTTCTATTAATAATAATATTAAAGCAATCGTTATAAAACAATTTTTGTATACATTTTAATTCCTTTGATTAACATCTATCTGATTATTAGACTCTATCATAATTAGACAGAACTGAACAAGGACAGCGAAACAAGAGGAGAATGTGAGAGTGTTGCGCTCAGGCGCGGCTGTTTCCGCGCCGTCAAAACAAAGCCCGCCTTCGAACACATCGGCCAAACAGAAACATTATCGGACGATGTCAGATATCTGAAAAATTCCAAGATCACGATATATCGGTCGACCACTACTGAAAATTTATTTAATCAAAAATTTATTTATTAGAAGTATCAAAATGACTTAAATTGTAGATTATATATATATTATATATATATATATATATATGTAAGTTTATTATAATTTATTAAATACAATCATGATAGGATATAATATAATATGTTACATAAATATTAACTTTTAATAACAAATATAATATTTCAATAGATACTTGTCTAAAGGGCCATGATAAAGTTTAGTATTTAATTTACTGAAATTATTATTTAAAATCAGATCATATCTCGCTTATAGTCCAAGAATGCAAGCATACATAAGTGCATTATGATAATATTATATAATCTAATATATATACAGATATAATACCATAGTAGATAATAACAAAATGTATAAGATCATAATTATATAATTATTAACTTTAGAGACTATTAATTAAAACTTAATATAATAATTATACACACACACACACAAACACAGGGATATATATAGATATATATACACACACACACACACACATTCCTAAAGGGAGCTTTTTACTTAATGTTTTTGGGAATGTTTATGTTGTGCAATAAAACATGTCAGTAATTCATACCAAAAGGAGGAAAAAGTTAAAAATATAAAATTAACCATTTTAATTAATTCCATTTAGATGTGCTTCTTTAAATTCCATTCTGCATTCAGTTTGATTCCTCAATTCAAATTCCAGTTCAATCAAATTGGAATTTTAAAGATGTTCTGATCCGATTCCGACCTGTGCGCGACCCAGTTGACGTTCGGGCCGACGCTCATTTCCCTCATTTCCGCTTGATTTTTACAGCTAGGTAAGTGGGGCTCAATAAGACACTGGGCCTTAGTTTCAGAAAAACGGCCTTTGGGGAATTCTGCAGGGGCCACGTAATCTCAGCGTCTCCATTTCAGGCAAGCAACACAAGCATGGCCCGTCAGACCGTGGGTGAAGCCCCCTGCCCCCATCTCGCTTTCTCCCCTGGTGTCTTGACAGCGACTTATTATGGCAGGCTAATTGTGCAGGAAAGCAGATTATGGAAGCGTTAGGATGTAACTCCTTGACCGTGTGCTAATGTGATGTCAAGCTTTTTTCTTTTTTCGAGGGGGGAAGCACTGCCAGCTACATGCCAGGGCACTCTTTGGCACCGCCTGTAATCTGCCTTTGGTATTAACTCAGCAAACCGGCTTGTTGGAGTGCGGATCCCTCACTAATTATTGCTACAAGAAAGACTTATATTGGCGGCGTTGATCTTTCATTAAGCGTGCTATATGGAAAGGCATTGGCAGGCATCCCCCTTTCCTTAAAGGATACACGGTCGCCCTCGGGGTGCGAGGATTGCAAAAGCATCTTACAGAGGAGGAAGGGGGCAGAAAATTTGGGTCAGGCGTGTTTGCCAAAAACAAGAATTTCAGGTCCTGCTTTAAAGGAGATACTCTGCTCTCTCGCTTTATTCCGCACGCAAACATCAGCTCTCACATATATGATGCATTGTGATTTTGATTTTTAATTCTGTGCATCGCTTTAGGATAGAAAAATCTCCTTAATGTCTCTTTTTTTTCTCCTAGACCTTCTCTAAAGGAATTTTAGAAGCATCCGAGACAAAGCTGAGACTTAAAAGACACAGTATTGAATTGCAATATATTGCATATATCCAATAAAGTTTAAACGCAATACAATATGTAGATGAGCAATATATAATAACTATGCAATATACATTTACATTTATGCATTTAGCTGACGCAAAGCGACTTACAAAAGAGGAATAAAAGCAATCTGTCAAAAAGCCAAAGATGTAATGTGATCTTTTTCTCAGTTATTTCTCCTGGTCATTAAAAAAGAGATCAGCAAGCTCACACATGTCTCCTCTAGAGTTTCAGAAAAGATCAATAATGTCTCAAACTGTGCTCAAATTTGCCAAGGCATCAATGTATGCAATCAAAAGTCACTGATATTATCTGACATATCTGATATTCATTTTATAGCTGTTTACTTCATATAAAAACTATTGACTAATTTTTTTACATTTTATTTCTCCTAAGGAATATTAGAAGCATCCGAGTAATAAATTAATAACTTAAATCAAATTAAGTAATAAATTAATTATATTATTATATGAAAAATATATATTATGTATATTATATTGCATGCATATATAATAATATATATTATATTATATATAATATATATATATATACTTCAATATAATTATGAAATATAAATCCTATTTAGGTGGCATTATGTAACTCTATGAGCAAGTAATACCAAGAATATGACTTTATATTTAATAGACTTATTATATTATATAATATATACTATAATATTATAACAATTAAATGTATATTTGAATATCTAATTATTAATCATTAACTATTGTTAATTAACTATTACATTAACTATTATTTCTATAGGGAATTTCTGGAAATGTTTTTGTGCAATAAAATGTAATTCATACTCATACTGGGTGACAACTGTTGACTCCTTTTTTATTTCTCCTAAGGAATTTTAGATGCATCTGAGACAAAGTTGAGACGTCAAAGACACAGTACTGAATCTCCAAAGGTATGAAAAAGTAATCAAGTCACCTGTCATTGCACACATCAGATCATTTAATTAAATGCAGATATTTCAGCACAGCTACTTTTCAAAACTGAATACAAATTCAAATACTTTTACAATGTATAAATAGCATGATTTTGACAAAGAACTTTCTGTATTTGTATCCAGACACTTAAACGTATCTGAGGTTGTGTTAACAAAGCTCTCTCGCAGGCAGTCGCTCCTCTTGCGTTTGCTTTAGCTCTACCTGAGCCCACCGGCCTGTCACCTCTGATTGTAAATCAAATTACCGAGATGCACAAATTCAATACCTAAACATGAGCGTTTGAACATTTATTTATCCTGCATCAAACTGCATTTGTTAAACTAATATCAGCAGAAGTGTTGGGATCTGCAGAGTGACACCAGAACGCAATGAGTCTGACATTAACTGCCTAATGACTCGCATTTACACGCTGTCCTACATACATAAATGCACGTCTCGTTATTGCACGATGCTGCCGATGATATTTTGGTGCACATTTCACCCTAATGATCCAGTTTAAGTCAGAATGCGTGTCTTTTTGAATGCATTGCTGCCGTATCGACAATGAGCAAGTGCTAGAAAGGTCTGAGGGTTATTCAAGGTTTCAAACACACTCGTGGGTTAGAAAAGAGTTCATGAAGATGAATACAAACAGCAGCATTCTCGTGTGTGACTGGAAAACTTTGGAAAAGTTTGCACTGTTGACACATTGATGAGTGATGTGACAAGAAAAAGAAAACAAGTTTTGCAATTCATGAGCAGTTCATGAAATCCAGTATTTTTATTTGTATTCTAGAAGATTCAAATTAGTGATCATCAAATCTTCAAAAATAACATGCACATTTTCCTATAATGCATTGAATTATGTGTTTGTAATCATTGTTTTCTGGCATGAAATAATGTGTGTACATTTGTTGTGATTCCCACTCTGGGCTTCATTCTGTAAGAAGGAGCATTCGAAATAGATTGTGTTATTAGAGTCGCTATTTGTTCCAGTTATGCACAAAGAGCGGCTTGATAATGCGCTTTTGGTTGCTGTAGCAAATTGCATATTGAAAAAATAACATTTATTTGAGTGTTTAAATATTGTTATGGTTGTTGTAACGTAACATATTAAGCGCTCAGTTGTGGTGCTTTGCAGTATAAAAAAACCTTGTAAGTTGAATTTGTCAGTCATAAAATATAATTAATATGATTCAGTGGTAAATTAGTATGATTTGGGTACAAGCACTGGGCTAAATAGTACTATTACTGATTCAACTAGAGAAAAAATGAAATGTTTGACTCAACGTAACACCTTTGACATTAACAGCAAAAGCTATTGGAAGTGTTCTCTCCTCTTTAAATGTTTTAAGCTTGTTCATCTAAACTAAGTATATGCTTCCGGTTGTGTTTTATTTTTTTAATGCATTTAGCATTGTGACCTACATCCCAGTTTTGAGTCACAGGTCACCAACTGAGACTGGAACAGAATAGAATTGAACAGAATAGAAATGAATAGCATGTAAAGCAATGTCATGGGATAGAATAGAATGCAATGGAATAGAGTAGAATAGAATGCCATTTAGTAGAATAGAATAGTATAGAATGGAATGAAATAGAATACAACAGAACACAATGCAATAGAATAGAACAGAACAGAAAAAATGCAATACAATAGAATAGTATAGTATTTAATGGAATGCAATGGAACAGAATGGAATGCAATGCAATAGAGTAGAATGCAATGCATTAAAATAGAATATAATGGAACCCAATGGAATGGAATAGAACAGAATGGAATGCACGGCAATATAATAGAATACAAAGCAATAGAATAGTATATAACGGAACACAATGCAATAGAATACAACAGAATTGAAGGCAACAGAATATAATAGGATGCAATGCAATAGAATAGTATAAAAATGAATGCAATGTAAAGGAATGGAATTGAATAGGATGGAATGTAATGCAATAGAATAGAATAGAATAGAACAGTAGAATGCAATGCAATAGAAAAGTATAATATATAACGGAACGCAATTGAATTGAATGGAATAGATCAGAACAGAATGCACTGCAATAGAATAGAATGCAATGTAATAGAATAGTATATAACGGAATGCAAAGCAATAGAATAAAATAGAACAGAGTAGAATGCAATGCAATAGAATAGCATAGTATATAACGGAATGCAATGCAATAGAATAGAGCAGAATGCGATTCAATAGAATAATATTGAATGGAATGCAATGCAGTAGAATGGAATGGAACGCAATGCAGTGCGAAGGAATAGAATAGAACAGAATGCTTTTCAATAGAATATAATGGAATGCGATGCGATGAGATGCAATGGAATGGAATGTAAAAGAATAGAGTAGAAATAAATGCAATAGAATAGAACAGAATCATAAAACATAGAACCTTTTAAATGTGACTATTTTGACTGTGTTCAGCCTCAAGTGCCATATTGCTTAAATATACATTACAATATACTATAATCTGGCAGTGGTTTGTCAAGTGAGCTTTAAGAACGATGGTGAGGGAAAATCCAAATGTGTATATAGCAATATGTAAAGTGATAATATGTGGAATTCAGAGCAGGCCATGCTTAAATAATCCTGTTGAAATATGAATAAATGAAGCTGTACAAATTGAAGTCAGTGAGGATTTTTTGACACAGACAAATAATAATAATCATTATTATTATTATGAACGCTCACAGAAATCCAGTGGGAGGCGAAGAATGTTCCTCAAGAGGAGTTTTTGAGCAAATGAGAGAGATTCACTCATTCTCATTAAGGATGTAATCTGCAGCCCCCCGCCAGATCAGCTCAGTAATAAGCAGAGAAAATAATCTGCTTTATTGATAGGCATATGTAGGTTCGAGTGTACTGACTGCCAGGTACTTATCTTTTTTTGCGCATGTGGTGTCTCATAGGAGGATATAATATTTTGTGACTAACTCCTGAGGCTAAAAGTTCTTCAAATTCATTATTTTCTATTTCTCACTGATATATTTTAGCCTCCAAACCAGGGAATTTAATATGATGGCAGACAATCTGTGCCAGCAGTCAACTAGAGAACGAACAAAAACATCATGTCAGCTGACGGAATATTTCTCAAAGACTATGCATATTTAAAAGTGTGTTTTTATTTCTCATGCATTTTAGAAAACCTCAAGGAAGACATTTTTAATATGCAAACATGTGAAAAGATGCTAATCTTTCAGCACTTTATTGTGTGACAGTGTCAATGTACTGCAAATACTCTGCAGTTTTTTGCGAGGTTACTTAAAAGTCGAAGATTATTTCATCATTTGTGGAAAAGCAAACCACTGCCAGTAATAGTTTGATATGCTGTATTTAAAATAATGGATTTTTGAATATTCCTATTCACGTACAGTGATTGCTTTGAATGCATCTTGTTTCTTATAATGAAACCTTATTTATGAACTTTTTAGTAATCGATTACATGTAATCTGGATTACGTAAACAGGTTACATTATATTACATTTTAAAATAATTGTAATCAGACTACAGTTACTTTTGGTATGGATTACATGATTACATATCATTCACATGACATGCTGGTAAACAGGTATAATATTTAATTTTTTTAATTAAGTGTTTTATTGCGATTGAAAACTATATTTTAATTTAACATTTTTATGATTTAATTCATTATTAGCTTTTCATTAATCTCACAAACCCCCTGCAGTTGTTCACGAACCCCAGTTTGGCAATCTTTGTCGTAATGTAATGTTCAATGCACTTCATGTTGTTGATAACAACAAATGGAATATATTTTCTATCTCTTTGTATTTTTATATCAATATGGTACAAGATTATCTTGTTTAAATCAATTTGATAAACAAGTTAGGAAAGTGTAATGTAATGGATGACGTTACCAACTACAATTTCTGTCATGTAATTTGGACTACAATTTGTAAGTAATCTACCAAGTGCTGTTTATGAATATCGATATTGAATGTTTTCTATTTTAAAAATGTTAATCTCTACACAGGATCGTCCTTCAGCAACTATCCCAGACTGAAAAAACACGGCCGGTTTGTTTGGAGTCGAACTGTCGCCCATCTCACGCTGTGAATGCATATGTCTTTCCAATTTTCATCATGTGATTTTCTGCTTTCCTGCAGGGCCTCGCTGCTGTACATGGCTCATTGTGTACAATACCTTGACACAAACTTCCTCTTTTAAGTACAGAGTTCAGACTTCAGAAGACGTGCACTGTTTATGTGAGTGTATATCTCATTTCTGCTAGTGACCTTGGGCACAGCGACACGGACGAGTTCTGAAGCTTCGATTTGACACGTCAAGATGTTGCGGTAAAGGTGGAATGCGAGATAATTTTGGGTTTTTTGCCCTCCTCGGAGCAAACTGAAGTAAGGAAATGTGGCAGAGTCCTTCTCCAGAGATTACAGGTAATACAGTCCATTGCCCCCATAAACATGCTTGACACAAGGCCCTCATGATGGAGCGATTGCTCCAGGAGAGTCTTTTTCACACTTTAATTTGCCTTAAATGAGCTGGAGAAGTCAGCGAGGGCTTTGAGATGCTGCGCTGAGAGAGAGGCCGCTGTAAACTACCTCTGCGGTCGCCTCTCTCCCCAAAAATGACATGGAATTACATCATGAGCTCGGTGCGAATCTGCATGCGACTTCTGCAACCTCGTTTAGAGTGGAAATGCTTGTGCATCTAGTATCGGTTGAGAGCAGATCTAAATGATCAAAAATAAAAACAAACTTCCATCTGTCTGAGCTACAAAATTATTGTGCATGAAAACACTGTAAAGCAATTATTCCATTATGTATTATGCATGCACAATTTAAAATTTTAAAACTTAATCTATATTAGAAAGGAAATGTTTTTTTGTTATTTGTGCAGTTCAAAGAATATTTTATCACCAGCATGAAGGATTAGACTCAGAACTTATATTATTTTATCTCTTTTATGTTTATATTACTCTGAATTCCATTTAATACATCAAGTTCACAGCGTCACAGTTTCATTAATTGCAACATTTTATGTTTTTTTTAAAAGCACAATTGTTTGTATTATTTGTACAATGATTTACCACCAGCATGAAGGATTAGACTCAAATCTTAAATTATCACTTTTATATTTCTATTGCAGTTTATTCTGTCTAATTTGTCAAATTCACATCATCACAGTTTCATTAAATTCTAAATTTTATTTTAATTTTTCTTTTAATGTGGCACCATTAAATATCTTAAGTTATTCTATTTTATAAAGTACATTTTTTATTATTATTATTCTTTGTACAACTGTTTACCACCAGCATGAAGGATTAGACTCAAATCTTACATTATTTGTTCCCTTTTATGTTTATATTGCACTGTATTCTATCTAATACATCAAGTTCACAGCGTCACAGTTTCTTAAAACGCCAAATTTTGTTATTTGAGTTTTATTTTTGAACATGGAGGCATCTATGATCTACACAAATGACAAACACCGAGATCAACTTTTCAGATACTAGTTTTAAGATGTTTTAATGTTCCTATTTATTTACAATGATTGTTTTACATGCATCTTGTTCCTTATAATACATATTATAATTTTTATGCATATTATTTTATTTCAGTCCAAAATGATAAAAATGTCAGATAATCAGACCTGTTAAATTTGTTGCATTATATGTAATATTTTGTTCTTTCTATAGTGTAATATAGTTTTCAGATTTCATACTGCAGTAAGTGAGGAAGCATTTGTTCTTGCACAACACCTTTGTGCCAGTGTTTGGCAGCAGACATTTATAAATTACTTGAAACAAGTGGCCAAAAGAAGAAAAAAAGAGTTGATAACACTATTTGCATGATTTATTTGTAATGTGATCTGGTCATGCATCATTCTGAAGGACTGTCCTGTAAAAACATATTAGAAGTGCAAATGCATTTTATTTACTCTACCATTATGTTGTCTGTTTTTCAGTGTCATTGCTCATATATTTCCAGTACAGAGGATGCACTTTTACACACATGAGGGAGGAAAAATAATCTTTTGTGTGTTGAAGCAACACAGAGGATATTTGGGTCATGGGCGGAAACTTCTATTATCATGGCTGGAGTGTTTAGTGAGGCTGAAAAGGATCAAATCGCTAAAAATCAATGAGCGCTTTAAAAGACAGTGAATCTGAGTGTGTTGAGCAATCGTCCATAGGTTCAATTCCTCAAAGGATTGTTAGGTTGGATAAATGTGGCTTTTTCCTTGTCTGCTATCTGATACTATCACTGTAGTGTGAAATACACCCATGCTGGAGAAAAATCCCCTTTTGACCTCCGCCTGTAATAGTGTGTTGGTTTCTGAACTTCATTTAATGGATATTGTGTTTTGGAAATGTGGCATTTGGAGCCTTTTTACATAAACGGAGTGATCCAGTGGTCAACTTTGACAAGTTGTATGCTCTTTTACCAACCTGACAAAATTGAAACATTGTTTTTTCATGCACTGGACAATTTTGAGATTTTGGGCTGTTCGGCTTTGCATAACATGTCATTTCAGACTAGTGGAAAGAAAAAAAATACACATTTAAGTGTTTATTTTATTGCACTTTATCTCTTGGCGTCTGTAGATGTCAATACGTATTTTTAAAGGCCAGGAGTTTTTTCTCCACTTCAGCCGCACTTACGTACACCAGACGTAAGAGTTTTATTTCTATCTGTATTCTGAAGGTTTTTATCATTGCACTTTATATATTTGTCTTTTTTAATTATAATACATATTTTAAAGGTCGTTTCTCAAAATGATTTTTTCCCTCCACTTCAGCAGCACTTACACACACCAACATACAGTTTTATTCCTATCTATATTCTGAAGGTTTTTACTGAGGGGTTTGTTCATATAACATTAAATTGATATATATTTAACATTTTACTTCTAAAACGTAGCTGAAATGCTTTTCCTGTCTATTGATGGTATTTTCTGATTTATGGAGTGATAAAAAGAAATCCAAAATCCTCTCTGTAAAAAACTTTAATATATCAATAAAATTAAACAAGAATTTTGAACCTGACATTATCCAATGTTCAGATTTATCTTCCGGAACTATATGCAATTTAGTGCATATTTAATTAGATAATGCCTCGTTTGTTTATTTAAGCATACCATTTCAGGAAACTTGTAATGTAATCGATTAACTGGGGAAGTATGGTGATATCTTTTAGTGAAAATTTTCATCCTATATTCACCTGTGGTGCCTTGCCTTAATGGAGAGCAAATACAACTTGCCACATTATATGCCACCTGATGATAGTTTCAAGATAATCTCAGAAATCTTGGCAGAATACCTCAACATCTCAACGCTTACCTCGTGTCAGTGATTTGTGACGCGCCATGAACTTTCTGCCAAAAAAGAGGCACCTTTTGTTTCGGCAAATGAACAAATTTCGTCATTCTTCCATTCGTCAAAAGAGTTTCTCATGCGGTTGTTTGAATAGTTGCATCTCTACCTTTCCCACTGGATCTCCTTTCCAGAAAAGAAAAAGCATATCTATTCAAAAGCCATTTAGTTCATTCCTTTCTTGGCCTGTAAACGCATTCATCAATTGTTCTGCTTTGTAGATGGCTTTTCTAATGCTAATCTGCCGTGTTAAATATCTTTTTGTTCCCCTTTCACCGTTTAGTCATTCAGTTTATCCAGTTTTGGTCACCCATTTTATTTATTTATGCGCCTGGCTCCATTCATGCGCTCATGTATTTTTTATTATGTTGTTTCACTGTCATCCAGTGTCAACTCACTCTATTCAATGTAGGCTACTTGAAGGACTCGGAGGGACAAAGCGTGTACACATTGCAGCGCTATTCACCCCGGCCAGCTGGATTGCCTGAAAAAAAAGGGTGGAAGAAAAAAAAACCTTGTGAAAAGAAATCCTCAACAATGAACACAGAAGAAGTGCACAATGCTAACAGTTTTCCAAATACCACTGATTGCTTTAACCACAATGAAGGAAAGCAGGCGCTTTTTGCTGAGCTCCACTTCAACAAACAACAGGCTCACAAAGGCCTCCCAACTCATGTTTTGTTCCGAGACAAAACCTCCTCGACTGTCTAAATGCTCCTACTGAAGGGAGACAAAGTTCTTTCAGTTAGTGCCCCCTTTTTTAAAACGGAGGGAGAAAAGAGAGCTGAGAAAAAAAGGAAAATGGTCACTGGGCTTGTGATGTGCGCTCTTTTGTGGAGCGGACCACCTTTTCAGGCATTTTGCTGTGCAAACTATGGGCTTAAACGCAGAGCTTTAATAACATACAGACCCATTCAGAGGCGAACTTGTAAAAAATTGCTTTTTCAGGTCATTTACGAGATGCATATGCGGTGACATCAAAATTAATTTTGAGATATTAACTGAATCAACCCGTCTACTTTAGGTTGCACCAGCAAATGTCATTTTAAAGGTCAGTGCAAGTAGAAACAAAGCAGGACATTTTCACCTGTTTGCAGTGTGAAATTAAACACAGTGTTAATATACTATTAAAAGTAAATAAATTATTAAATGGAAACATGTTTTTAAAAATATGAAATACTTAGGTTAGGTGCATTGAAAGGCAAATCTTAAAGACATGTTTTTCAGAGTTGCAGACAATAAAAAAATATTGTGCAAAAGGTCAAAAATAAATGAATAAATAGAGACATGTTTAAAACATGAAATATCTATTTAGGTTGCATTGAAATATAAATCTTTAAGACAAATTCTTCATTAATTTGGGAAAAGCGTGGCATTTAATCAACAAAAGCAACATGCAAAAGGTCATCAGGAAGCTGCTCCGAAATTAAAAAAAGGATAATTCTTGATTCATAACGTCCTGTAAATAATGTGCATAGCATGTTAAAAAAAATTCTTAAATATATACTTTGCAATAACTATATTGCACTGAAATGCAAATCTTTCGAATTCTTAATTAGTTTGGGAAAGAGTGTGAGTTGCAAGCAAAAAATAACGTGCAAAAGGTCATCAAGAAGCTGCTTTAAAAAGGATAATTCTTGAAAACGTGCCTGTCTTGTGCATATAACCCCCTGATTTGTTGGCTCGTCTGGTTCATAACAAGTGAAAAAGGTCACTTTTCCAAAGCGAAGCAGGAAGCTCCGTGGAGAGCAGTGATCGCGGTGTGACAATAGAGAATACAGGCCAGAGAAAAGATTCAATTAACCGTGGCGGAGGTAATTATCCCTGGACAGTTCAAATTAGTTTTGCATAATTGGTCCGAGCCATATGAATTAACTTCTTAATGAAATCTAAGAGGGCAGTTTACATCAAGAACGACCCGGCACGCAGCACATTGGGAAGGTAGGCGTAAATTATACTTTTTTTTGGAACAATTCTATCCAGTTTGAATGATGTAGCTATATGTGTGTTAGACGTATAATTAATTACAAATGGTGAGTATACAAAATATTAAAGGGACAGAGTGTTTCCATATTTAATGAAATAGCTCTATTTCATTAAAAGATGCAAAGAAAAGTCTGTCCGAAAGGCCTAAACGGTTTCGTTTTTCTGCGTAAAAGTAAACTCCTCAGCTTTATCTTCCATCTTCCTTCCTATTCATGATCTGAGTTGTGATCATTCAGGATTTTGGCTCGTGATTACAAAGACCTGCTTGAGATTTCTGAGTAATTCTATTCAAAGCCCGAACAAAAGCGTGCTTTAGAGGATACTTTACACTTCACCTGCTCCGACCAAGTAAAGGCATCCAAGATACAAATCTTGTAAGAACTACAGAGCAATTTCCTTTTTTCCGCATACGCTTTATTATATCCCCCTTGTCCAATAAATGAACGCTAGGCATTTTAAGTACATATAAGTGGAATTATGCAAAACATAGAACATACAATTTCACTTCGAGTTAGTAAAAAACGGACTGACTTTCTTATACGTGAACGCATCTGACAGTCGTCTGATGTAGAATATGTCGACGGACCAGCACCCATAGAAATTTCAGGAACTTGGGCATGTTGTTTCTTTTCAATAAATTACACTTATAAGTGCTCATGGTCTCCCTTTGTGCAAATATCAAAGGACACGGATCGTGTCCCACGATCAACAAATAGGGCAGTTTCACTGACTGAACAATAAATATTACATACATCCATGGACACCTGATTTCTAGTCCATCAGCTCCTGCATTTGGAGCACTAACCAGATATGATTTAATAAATCTATACACATTTACAGCAACATGACTGATTTGAAGAAGAAGAAGAAAACTGCGTGGGAATTAACCAAATCTGATTTTCATAATAAAACAATGTTGTTGTTTTTTCCAATATAGCTCAAATGCGACCACTTTAACAGCATTGACCGGTTTTCTCTGCAATAGCGTCACATGGTAAGTTACAGAGTCAACAGGTTAGTCTGACGCGGTAGAATTATTCACATTGATAAGGGCACATACTATATTCGCTCGAGCCGTTCAGCACATTGTAGTTTCCCATTAATATCCTGAACAGAACGTCAGAGAGTTGTACCTTACATCAAGGCATTAATCATGATACAAACACATGTGATATCTGATATGACGATCGTGGCATCACATGTTCATGCTCCACCTGTATTGCGTTTATTTCACATTTAGAAACTTTTTCAGAGTCTCATAACGCCGCCGCGTACGCGGGATACGGTTCAAGCTGTGGTTTGCCCATTCCAGGTAGTAAAATGTAGGCAAGGGGTGGCTGGAGCCCCGCAGACGGCCACGCCGCGCAGTTACACGGGATCACGTAGCCCGGGTTACCCGGCGATGGATGGGAATGCGTGTGGGTATGTGCGCCCGCTCCGGAGAAAGCCGTCGCCGCTGTTGGGTAACCCAACGGCGAGGCGTATGGGAAAGACGGTGGAGAAAGCTCTGTCATTTTTGAGCCGAGGTCAAAAAAAGAATAGGGGTTGGTAGACATGGAAGGGTTGAAGAACACCCTGGCCGCGGCTGCCGCCGCCGCCGCCGCTACCTTGTCGTGGTTGCTCATTAACGACTCGGAAAGCGCTCCAATCGGTAAGCCGCCCACTTTCATCGCCTCGTGCTCGCCCAAATTATACGCCATCGGGAACGCGAATTTGTCTTTCTTCATTAAAGTCTTGGGCTTTCGCCTGGGTCTGTATTTGTAGTCAGGGTGTTCCTTCATGTGCATCGCCCGCAGTCGCTTCGCTTCGTCGATGAACGGCCGCTTTTCGGACTCCGTCAGAAGTTTCCACTCCGCTCCGAGCCGCTTGCTGATCTCGGAATTGTGCATTTTCGGGTTCTCTTGGGCCATTTTCCGCCGCTGCGCTCGGGACCACACCATGAACGCGTTCATAGGACGCTTCACGTGATCCATGGGCTTGGACATGCTGTGCAAGCGTTCGCTTCACCTGCTCAGGTAAAA
This sequence comes from Sinocyclocheilus anophthalmus, assembly GCA_018155175.1. NCBI lineage: Eukaryota > Metazoa > Chordata > Actinopteri > Cypriniformes > Cyprinidae > Sinocyclocheilus > Sinocyclocheilus anophthalmus. The sequence continues at coordinate 250,559 of JADLZN010006692.1, read as the reverse complement.
CTCCGCCGGCAGGACTGTTGCTTCGTCCGAGATTTGCGCGACGCCGTGTAAAGGTCTCCAAGCTTGCTTCAGGCTCACTGCGACATTCCGCCGCGAAAACAAGTCCAAGCGTAATTCTTCTTAAACTTTCACGAAAGCAATGTTCTCAGATGCATCGTGAGTAGGCTATATCCTCAAAAAGTCGCAGATGAAGTCGAAGGGATAAACAAGAAGCCGTCTTCCTCCTTAGCTCTGCTCGCTTGTTGTTTTCCTCCTCAGGAAAGCAACCGCAGCTGATAACTTCAATCGAGTGACTGTCAACCGAGGGTTGCAACATGTGAAGTAAGGAGCGCGCTGGCAGGTACTGAAAGGGCCTTCGGCGCATGCGCACTGCGGCTGTCAGACCTCGGGCGCTCCAAAATCCCACCCAGCGCGAGGACGAGAGTGAAATGATAAACTCACTTTGCTCAGAGTGCAAAGCAGCCCTGCATCGTGTGTGTGTGTGTGTGTGTGTGTGTGTTCTCGCTTAAGCGTTCAGGACACAGCATATGAGTGTAGCCTACTTTAATAATAGCCTACTCAACATAAACGTGCGCTAATGTTCGCGTTTAAAGTAGGCTACATTTCGCCGGGAATTTTAGTAGTGCAATCTGTTGGGGTTCGTCTCTCACGACCCGAATTGTAAATTCTAGAGTATTTTAAAAAAAAAAAACATCATGCAAATCTTATCATATCAGAATTATTTATGTTGTGTTTAGTTCCTGAAAGTTCGAGAACTTTACTGTCAATATTGAGTCACCTTTAGCAGGTGTATCCTATAATAAATCACTTTTTATTTATATTTTGTCTTCATATACTTGATCAAGCTGCGTTCCATTCGCACAGAATGAAATTGAATGAGTGAATGCCTTTTATTGCCATTATACCATGTACAATGAAATTAGAGTAGCTTCCCTTTAACATATATCACATAATACACATACAGCAAAACATTAAAAAGTTGCACTAAGACTTACATTCAACATAAGAAAGAAAAGGGTTATTATTGACAAGAAATTGTATTGCCACCACAAATAGGCATACTAATATACTCTACTGTTTCATATAATACATAAGAAAAAGTTATTGAACGTACAGTACACTCTAAAAAATGCTGGGTTGTTTCAACCCAACTTTGGGTCAAATATGGACTAACCCAACTATTGGGTTAAATTTTTACATTACATTTTTAACCCAAAAGTTGGGTTAGTCCATATTTGACCCAAGGTTGGGTTGAAACAACCCAGCATTTTTTAGAGTGTAGGCTATATCACAAAATTAAATTACAAAAATATAATCTGTCTTGACCAAAGGGAACGCAAGTCTTCTTTAATTTATCGGAATATTTTCACTAAAGCACGCACGTATTAATAAGCTAGATAACGCGTAACGGTGTTTATCGCACTCAGAGAACTTTTTCTTCTTGACTGCTTCGCTTCTTTCTCTCCGACTTCAAAGGATTTTCTGAAGGCAGCGCATCGTGACCCGAAAATGAGCTCGAGGAATATTTCACTGTGCAATTACAGATATCTCAGAGAGTCCTTGTGTAAATTGTATGTTTAAGTGGATTCTGCCCGCACCTTCTCTGTTGTTCCCTATTAATAAAATCAGACTTAAAATGACAGCTTTTAACAAGTGGGAAAAATCATTTATTTGCGGAAACTGCCTTTGCAATTAAACCTGTAGTCAGACCTTTTCCCTAGCTCTTAATATCAATGCATACGTTTGTATTTAAAATTGAAAATTAGCATGCATGCATGCCAGTTTTATTATAATTATGCATGTGTTTATTATTATTATTATTATTATCCAAATCGAAAGTCAAAGCGTCTAATGCATTCAAAGAGATCGGCACATAATCCGGTTTTATCAGAGATGATGACAACATGATTAATAATCATACATTTTAAAGAGGCAGAGCCTTGTAAGGGAGCAAAGACGATGCAGATAAGAAAAAAATTCATTCATATTTATCGTGAAGAAAGTCATCTGTGTATTGAAAGACAAGCAGCGCTAAATGCTGAGCAGCTATGAGTGGTTGAAATCTATTGTTCGCCATAAGCCTGGTTTCCTCTCCATTATTCGGCCAAACGTGGCTTCTGAAATTTAATTACGCCTATCGAATGAGATTAATGTTGTGCTATTATGGCGTTCTGCCCTCGGCCTTCATATGCATGTCTTTTGTTCAGGCGGGGTACAGTGAAGATAAGATGATGATGATGATGATGATGATGAGTGTCAGAGCAGATGATTGACAGCAGCTCTGACGCGTCCATCTCTGTCCTGCTCTCTTCTGTGGGCAGTTTATGATTCAGATGCTTCAGGCGGCATCAAAAATATGATGTGAACAGCTAACACGTTCTTTTAAACCCTTAAAACAGTCGATGATTAAGAAGAAAGAAAAAAAATGAATCAATGCATAAACACCACAGCCTCTGCTTTTGACACCACAGCCTCTTGCAACATACATTTTAATCAAAAACAAAAAACACCACACGTTTCATTAGCATTACTATTAATTTTTGTTATTATAACAATTACATGTTTTTTTATATCTGAGGCACTGTGTAGGTGCTCTGTTGACTGATATATAACATAATTAATTTACACATTATATATTATTCTAAATGTTTGCAGATATATTTTTTAATGAATTTTAATTGTATTAATGTTTGTGTGTGTGTGTGTATAAATGTAAATATGCATACTGTACATATGCATATATAGAGAGATAGATATACATTTGTGTGTGTGTGTGTGTGTATATATAATTGACATTTCACGGTTCTGCCTGTAAATTATTTGACACATTCTTCCTTTACTGTAATGTAATGTAAATAAAAGAGGAATGTGTAAAGTCAGTTTAAGAAACTTGAGGAACAGCTGAACCTTTTTTCTTTTGAGTTTTTGACCGTGAGTTTTGTGTGAACTCCATGTGAACTTGAATTTAGCGTGTCTCAAACTGCAGAGGAAGCGATTCATGGGAAGGAAACTGCTTTACTGTGTTCATGAGGAGATGGGCATTTCTTTGGAGAAGTTTTGCGCTTTTTGCCTATCATGGCATCTCTCGGTGACACAGGATTGCAATAGAGCTCTTCAAACTAAAACTGGGGCGTGGAGACACTTTCTCACTGATGAAAGAGGCATTACAGGGAGGCTGGAGAATATAAGTGACTCTTATCAGATGCTCTATCATATACTCCCTTCCTCTAAGACAGAGTTTGAGATGTTTAACTACATGGCTTAAATGAGCCAACAGATCCACTGCATGGTAGAAAACAAACAAGTTTTTAATTATTATTGTTATTTTTGGGGCTTCTTGTCCATAAAATAGGGCCAAATTTTTTGTTAATATGAACAAATATATATATATGTATTGATTTTTCACTGGTGTTTTACCCTTATTTTGAATTATGCATTGCATTGTCTTGTGTTTTAGGGTTAAAGGAAATGTCGTTAAACTTAACATACAACATCCTGGCAGAAAATGACCAGCACCTTTCCCGTTTTTCTACAGATTTCTCGCTCTGATGAGCTTTAAAGAGAAGATTATGCATACAATTATACTTTAAAGCATAACATATCAGCAGCAGTCTTTAAAGTATAACTAATTGTGTTTAATTTCTACTTGAAAGTTGATTTTTACAAATGCAGATGCTCATTTATGAACTAAAGAACAACAGCGAAAGAAGCTGAAAAATGCAGAATTTAATTCGGCTGAATCATTATAGTCATGGGTTTTAAAAAATTATGCAGAAGTTGGCACTATTTCCAGCCCACACATTTATAGACATAATCACATGTTTAAGATTTATACTAAACAACATACTACAAATAGCTCATGGGCATTTGGATTGAAACTAGATCTGGGAGTTTATGTCACTGCTGCTTTTGATAAACTGGTGTTTGTGTTGTAATCTTTTATTAGGTTATCCAGCACAGAATTGAAAAAAAAAAAATACCGGTAAATAAAAATAATATTACAATTTTCTACCAAAATGTCATTAATTTGGGGAAATATGATCACTAGGTGTCCTCATGAAAAATTCTGGGTCACTCCTAGTCTAGTCCTCTCAGACTAACCAGTGACTACACTTACCAAAATGTAGTATACTAGTATAGTATACTTAAGTAAAGTATATTTTTAAGTATACTTTATGTAGTAAGTATACAAATATCAGTGTACTAGTAGTATACTTGTAAGTGTACTGTTTCAATACTCCTTGGGACTAAATTGGCCCACTTTCTAGTATATAAAAGCATACTTTTAAATATACTTTAAGTATAACAGTAGTAAACTTTGAGTACACAACTAGTTTGCATCAATATTTTTAGCTTGTACTGAAACTATACTAAAAGTGAACTTATAGGTATACTGATAGTTTACTGAAGTATAGTCTCAGTAAACTACTAGTTTAGTAGTTTTATACTGCAAGTATACTCGTAAGTTTTCTTTAAGTGAACTTTACATCATACCTTAAGTATACTACTATGTCCCTATTTAGGTATTAATTTGTATATAGTTTGTTATATGAATATCTGAATATACAAATCATCAAAAGAAAGAACAGGGTATCTGCTTGTAAACAAAAACATTTTATTCTAGCTTCATGCATTATTTTTTTAAACACTTGAATGTGGGTAAGTTTCATAAATAAAAAATAAAGAAATAAACAACATTTTGGACTAACAGCTGAAAAAAGACTACGAATTGGATTCAGAATGATAATCAAAATGTAGATAAAGTCGATCAACACCCCAAAGCTTGACAGTCATTATTACCTCTTCATTGGTCGACATTTTATTCCATAAGGTTACACAGTTTTGATGCTGTTTTATGTCTGATGATCGTGTTAGATTACACGTGGAAGCATCTGTTGTTTCGGTTTCTTCTTCACTTGTGTTTTTTGGAAATTCTGTACAGAAGATGTGTACTAGCGCCCCCTACAGTATAACAATGAAAACAGTTAGACGCTGTGAAAAACAGGCATCTTTCAAAGAACATTACAGTAAAAGGCATGATGTACAGTGAGAAACAGGAGGAGCGATAAGGCATATCTGACAGTATCTGGCTTCCTCGAGGCTGGCTTAGAAACCACACCGCTCGCACCGACTATCTCACGCCGTTTACCATGCGACCTTCTGAGCCATTTGTCAAATCAAATTTCGCCGGCGTCTCCCAAGAGCTACATGTTTAACTGAAGAATAAACTGTAGCGGGCAGGGAGAAGTATTCATCGTTTCAGTCTTTTCCCCCCACAGGCATTGTGATGACTCTGTGATGATACACTATTTTGAAGCATTTAGCCGATGTGCATTATCGCTCGCTTGCTTTTGCTCCATTCTTCCAGCTTATCGTCGCAGCATCACAGCTCGGTCCAAACAGAGAGTTGTAATTACCCAGACTGCCACCTGATAGCTGCTCCTCTATCAGCAGCATCACCGCGAGCCTCTCCGTTTTATATGGGGCAGATACAGAGAGAGAGAGCGGGACGTAATGATAGCATTTTGAGCTGGAATCAGCTTAAACGTCACAATGTTTCTCATCCATCCTATTATCTCATCACAATGCCTGGCTTTCTCCATACCCTTCTCCTTTTTCTGCAGAAGCAGATGTGATGTCTGACACAAAACAGAAAGCCATTCAGTCTTCTTCGAGCAGTCTTTACATTCAGCGTGTTTTATATGGTGTCACCCTTCTGACAGTAGAAAGTGGAGAGTTCTTTGGTGATATTTGCCTCTTTTCCCAAAACCTGGTGATCTGCCTCATTGTGTGTCGTCTACATAGACTCACAGTGGAGAACTGACTCACAGCTGATTCCAGTCGAAGCCAGTTTGGCCTGCAACATTAGCATTAAAAGACACAGAGCATGAATACTGTATAAAATAGTCCAATTTTAACTATTTTACAGCACCATATATAAGTAAATAAACCCATAAAACAGAAAATATTATTAATGTCGTAAAGTGCGCTGTAATAGCCAAAAAATCATAGTATGGGTCAAAATTAATGATTTTTCTTTTATGCCAAAAATCATTAGGATATTAAGTAAAGATCATGTTCCATGAAGATATTTTGTAAATTTCCTTCCATAAATATAACAAAACTTCCTTTTTGATTAGTAATATGCATTGCTAAGAAACTTCATTTGGACAACTGTAAAGATGATTTTCTCAATATTTTGATTTTCTTGCACCCTCAGATTCCAGATTGTCAAATAGGTGTATCCAAATATTGTCCTATCCTAACAAAAAAACATCAATGGAAACGCTATTATTCAACTTTCAGATGGTGTATACATCTCAATTTCGAAAAACTGACACGTAAGACTCCAGTGCTTCAGGGTCACATATATGTTTTAAAAAAAAAAATTTAAAAAAATATGTAAACAGCTCAATGAAGTAATGTAATATATATATATAGCAATTAGAGTATGTTCCTTGCTGATTTTTATTTAAATGTGTTATATATTCACATGTTATAGACAACAAATTACATTTTTCTCTTTAGATGTGACATATGTGAATGTATTTTCTTGGATTGAAATATATGGAGGTCAAATATATGTTTAATGCTTTTGAAGGTATACATTTATATTATTTAAAATATATTTTAAACAGTAGTCATCTGCGTGAAGTTTGCTTTTTTTAAATTTATTTTTTAATGAGATTATAAGTAGGCTATTATTTTCTGAGGTAATCGACAGTATGCCGCACAACTGATGTAAAAAAAAAAATGTAATTTTATGCTCCAACCATAGATGGCGATAATCCCGAAGTGCACCTTTAAAGAGAAGAGAGAAACAAAAGCAAAAAATTAAGTGCTCTTTCAACAGAAATATCAAGTGACATCAATCAAATAAAGGTATTGAACGAAAATTAAATTACTATTGCTTTTGTGCTATGGCTCTTCTTCGTGTGTCTGTATTTTATGAAAATAATGAATTTTGAAATGCAAACTAAAGAAAATGCATACTATTCTGCGTTACACATTGTACATTTTATTAATTGTCTTAATGTTTAAAGTTTGCTGAGAAGCTTGTTTAATGACAGCTTGTCATTGTGACAACTTACTGGGGCATATTGTCACAGCGTGAACCGTATAACTAGCATTTAGCTAGTTTCTAAATTTGCTTGCTAAAATGTGTTCACGCTTGTGTTTAGATGTAGATGTTAGAATTATGTATTGTACATTGGTTATGCTTTTAATCAGCTGTTACTGTATATGTAAGATCAATTATATTTTTATATATCTGTAACTTTTCATAGATATTTTGAGCAACAAACCGCATCCCTACCCTATACTTAACCGATTCTCAACAACATAAAACACGCAACAGACCGATAAAAGTACAGTCAAAATAACTGAATACAAAACAGCACTATAAAATACTACACTTTAGGGTTAGGGGTTGTGTTAGGTGCTCAAAAATATTGACATGCTTGCAAGATTAAAATTAGTTGCAATGGCTTACGGTCAAGTCAGTAAACAGATGAGTAGTTAGAATTGAATAAATACATTTTAGTTAAATTATGCACTCTAAAAATGGCATGGGTTGAAACAACCCAGCATTTTTTAGAGTGTGGTAGTAAACAGGATGTGTAATTGCTATTCATATTTCAACGTAAGATTAGGTTTATAGAGTAGCTAATCTATACAAATAAACCAATCCTTAAGAATTGGAGCAGACATAATTTTTTAACAGACGAAGAGCAGCTAAAGCAGTTTAATCAAGCCTAAATCTGATTTAGGAATTGCATCAGAATTCCAGACTTTGGTTCCCATGGCACTGATGCTCACTGAGAAATGACACTATCAATCTTATCTGAAGAGATGAAGTGAGCAGCATAATGATCGTGTCATTGAGCGGAAAAGAAACAGCTCTCCCTCTCTTCACTAAGTCACTGATTCTGCAGATGGCGTTCGGTTCCATGAAGCTCAGGGTAATGATGTTTTCCGTTTGAATCCGACATGTTCTTTTTTTTTTTGTTTTGAAGGCAAGAGTTGTGTTGCTTTAAGTTCACACATTTAGTTCCCTCAAAAAGGAAATCATGCTGACTATTTACTCACCTCAGACCATCCAAGATGTAGAATTTGTTTTTCATCAGATTTGGAGAAATGTAGCATTGCATCAGTGTATCAGCAATGGATGCTCTGCAGTGAATGGGTGCCGGCAGAATAGAGTCCAAACGCTGATTAAACACATACACATAATAACAGCCTTCCCAGGCATCACGTAGATATTGAGAAGCCAAAAGCTGCATGTTTGTAAGAAATAAATCAATCATTAAGACATTTGTAAACTGTACTCGTGCTTCCGGCTAAAATATGAGGCCATAATAATCTTCATTCAGTTGTGAAAAAGTGGTATGGTATGATCAGGAGAGAAATATGCGCAGATCAAGCACAGTTTACAAGCCAAAAAAGTCCAAAACAAATATTGGCTGGATTTGATGTGATAGACAACAGGAGAGGACGTTTTCACTGGAGGAAGCGTTATTATGGATATTTTAGACAGCTATGAGTTTTTAAAACGTCTGATGCGTTTGTTTCTTAACAAAACATGCAGATTTTCTCAGCGTAATGATGGATGGATTGTTTGTGAATTATTGTGGTGTTTTTATCAGCGGTTTTGGACTCTCATTCTGACGGCACCCATTCACTGCAGAGATCCATTAGTGAGCAAGTTGAGGCAATGCTACATTTCGTCCAAATCTGAAGAAAAGAAGAAGAAAGAAGAAGACGAAGAGAAACCAACGAGAAACACAATTTACATCACTTACTTACATCTTAGGGACACAGATGGACTGTTTGATGCATATTGCACACAAAACTGGAAAGCTCTTGTAAAGAACATTAGATCTGCCAAAGTTTGACAGCTTAGTGCCATTCAATCTTTAAAATATGTTTTATTGGGGTCAGCTGTAGTGTGTGAACCAGACTTATTTAAAATGGTCCAGTGGAAGTCATGGCAAACTATATATTGAGTGGCAAGCTGTCAAGCCCTTGCTTGTATGTATTTGGGTCCTTGTGATGTGTGAAGGACAGTGATTTCAAACACTTGTGCCACTGCTCCAGCATTGTGCACTGAACATTTGCATGAGAAAACTACAAATCCTCAGGGACTATTAGGGTTTCAAAACTCAACGTCCTCTTCCAAACGGAAAACACAATAGGCCTCCCATGCAAACGCCACGTCGCTTTGAAGCAACCTGTATACGCTTGTGTGTCTTTTCCCCACTCCCTCTATCCCCTCCTCTATTGCAAGGACAAAAAGAGTGGAAAAAAGTTGAGCAGGCATTCAGTTGTAAACCCCCTGTTGCAGCTGGTCCACATCTTGCTGTGCGCTGCCAAGTGCGAGAAGCGCTCTCTTTTCATCTGGCTCGGCCAAAATCTGGGCTAATGTGTCTCAGTGAAAGAATCCCGCGGTGCTGCGATCTCTCATTCTTCTCTTGTTTTTTCCTCCATTCTGTGCTCTTCCACTTGGGATAATTGCAGTTTAATTGGGTGACAAGAAATGAAAACTGTGTCCACATTATGTTGGATTATTTCCTTTCTGCTTGAGCCTGCCATTCATAGAGGCCCGTATATCAATGCAGGCGAGTCTGTCGCCCGGTCAGGGCTGAGAATAGTTTGACGACCGGTCAGCTGAACGATACAAGGAGCTCGGACAGGGGAGCATGCTTTGTTTTCCCAGAAATTTACATTCACCTTTGAGTGGTAGATATTGAATAAATAGATAAAAGATATGCTTTCGAGAGCTTTTTTTTTTTAAATGCAAGGAATATTCTAAATTGCAATGCAGTTTGTCAGAGAATTATAACATGTATTCATTGACTAGGCCGACATGGAATCTGCATGTGGGATCTCTTTATGCCCATTGTGTGTTTGTTTAATAAATGTTTCGATTAATTTAATTTTGCTTTCAGCTGCCTAAAAGGGTGTTTTCACGCTTGAGTCTTATTAAATAATCAAATTCAGACCAAAATATAAACCAAGTAAAAGAATCCACTTCTCTTTGCATTCACACAGTTCTTTGGATTTAAAAGTGGATTGGGTTTTATTTCGGTCCATTTCAGTAATAGGTCTCAGTCTACTTTTTGTAATCATGTACACTATTGTTTTAACAGTAATCGTAGTGTTGTTGTTATATTAAGATTAATAGTGTTGAATAATAAGTGAATATAATATTTCTATATTAATATTACTGTATGTATTATATTTATGATATTAATTATTGTGTGTACATAATGTAATAAATCTATTAGTGTGTTGTTATATTTAATAAAGATATTAATATTTCAATGTTATTTATTATGTATTGCTATTTTACTGAATAATACTTAAGATATATGTATATAATGTTCAATATTTTGTAATGTCTTATAATAATTGGTGTTATAATTTAATAAAAATATTAGAGGTGTTGTGGTTTTTATGATTATTATTAATTTAATACATTTAATGTTGTGTATTTTACTCATCATCCGTTATTGTAATTTCTACAAAGTAATAATTATAAAGTATTGTATTATTATTAATATATTTAAAATAATTATTAATTAACAGCATTATTAGTATTGTATCTTTAATGTAATATAATATTATAAATATTCTTATAATAATAAAACAGTTGAGATTGAGAATATATTTGACAAACTTTGAGATGTAGACGTGTGCAAGAAATTTCTGATGTTTTTTTATTAATTATGTTTTTTTTTCTTTTTCTTTTAAATGCAGTTTTGAAAGACACTCCAATTAAATTTTAAATCATTCATTCTCTCATAAAACGGAGAAAAATATCTGTTTCTGTGTGTTTGGCGGTAGTTTAATAGTTTTATAAACGCGTGAGATATGTTCGTTTGCTGTAAAGTTTGTTTGGAGCATTCAAGGACGAAACTCTTGAGACCCCTTTAATGAACCAAGTGTAAAAACGCCTTTAAAAGTAGTACTAACAACTCCATTAAAACATTTTACCATGTTTCAATTCATGTCACGCAGTCATAGGAATCACGAACTGCAATAATAACAATCCAGGTTTGCTCGAAAATACAATTTCGCCGTGATGAATCTCAGCCTGGCCGACAACAAATGATAAAACAGCAGATATAAACACTGCTGGATGTTGTTCAATAATGAAGTAGCGGCAAGAGGATGGTATTATTTGTGGCGAGGGAACTATCCTTTTCATTAGGCTCTTTTCTGCAGTTCCCAAACCTCCTTGGGGGTGTGCATGGCAAGGTTATAAACATTGAGTCATTCTCAGGGCCTCTGCAAGCCGTACCTTCCCTTTTGTCAAGGCTGTACTCAACTTTAAAAGCCCCTTTCAGTCGACATGAATGCCCTTCATTTTCTCTCAAAGAACTTTGCATTGATAGCGGCAAAAAGGGAAGGTTGTTTAGAAAAGGATGGAGAGACAATGAGAACAAAAAAAAGCGAAAAGCTTTTCAGATTCCATTATGAACATAGCACTCCCATTCTTTCCGACTGTTTATACATGTTCTGCCGAATAATGCAGCCCTGCTGTAATATGTTCCTTGTCCTCTTATTTGAAATGGGCCTTGTATCAGCGCTAACCGGGGAGGGGGGTTGGGATAGCAAGCTCATGCATTCACTGCGAGATCAAGGTAAAGCGCGCAGATCGGGCGCAGGAAAAATGTGAAAGCCAGGTGAAAGAAAGGAGACCTTGACCGTGTAGTGAAGAGCCATTCAGACCGCGCTCCATTGTGTAAATATTTAAGGTGCCCTGATGCTTGGGCCGAGAGGAGAGCCGGGCTTTTTGAGAAGCGCCTACGATGACAATGCCAACGCTGAAGAGCTTTCTGTTCCCATTTCTGTGCCTGACCTTAGTGCCGAAGCCCAATACACATGAAGGTTGCTGGAGGTTTAGCAGTGCTTTTGGCGGTTGTGCACAGGAAAAAGCATCATCACTGTAAAACCGAACAGTTAAAACTAATGAAATTGATTTTGTTTCACTCAAATACTACTTCATTGTACTCAATAGAAAAAAGTTATCTCAAAATTTGATATTAGTGAGCGGAACTTATGGCGCTTTCAAGTCATGTCGGATAGATTATATTTACGAGTTGAACGCACATGAACGCACCACAAAGTCGCTATTATGAGTGGGAAACTCGAAATTTTCTTTTCAAATTTGTTGAAATGAATAAAATGATTTTTTGTCATGGACAATAAAACTATATAAGTTCCATATTCAAAATATGATATTATTGTGTACTTACGATAGAATATATGATTCAGTTTACATCACCTTCATAAATGGAATAAAAACAGAAAAAAGCAAAACATTCTTTATTCATCATTTTGTAGATATAGAGTGCAGTTTATGTAGAAAAGTTAAATTGCCATCTTGTTCTGACCAAAGTGACTTGAACGCTCCTGACGTCGTAATTATGACTTGTCAACATATAAATACGATCTTCCCAGGGAGGACTGAATAAATGGAGTGAGTTACAGCAGATTTCTAGTTCCCAGCATGCTTTGCGTCAGACTGTGAAAGGAGAATAAATGTTGAAATTTGTTATTGTTAAGTTATATTTACAATAACATTTGTTACGTTATGTTGTGTGTTTTTGCACAAGATTTATAAAGGGGGGGGGGGGGGGGGGGGGGGGTTACCATGTCGATGGTATGTAAAGGGTGTCCATCGTGGGAAGGTAGTGATGCGCTGGGTTAAGAATGGGGGGGGGGGGGGGCCGCCTGCAGAACTTGAATACTGCATGTTGATTAACACCTCATACAATGCATACTGATAAGCTCTTTGCTAGTTATTGGTATCAATTCTTTATATGGAATTGGTTCATAGTGAACTTGATCATTCACAGTGAATCGGATTGCTTCATAGTAAATTGGTTCTTAGTGAATTCATTCATAGTGAATGAAATTGGTCATAGTGAATCGGGCTGCTTCATAGTGAATTGGTTCTTAAAGAATTGTTAATAGTGAACTAAATTGGATGCGAGCTTATGGAGGCAAGTGTGGTTGGAATTGGACTAGAAATTGGTGCAAATGTTTATAAGATGTTCCACTAGGTGTCTAAAAGTACAATGTTCCAATTATGTTAAGTAAAATGAAAAATTGCTCATAATAGCCAAATAAAATGAGTGCATATATTCTATACTTATCCATACAGAATATCTAATCATTTGAGCACATATGCTACTGCCATACAAGCTATCCTCTGAGCTATTCCACCTCATAGACTCACCTGGAAGAATTAGCATCAATTTCACCGACTCTCCTTTTTTTTAATTTAAACTTCCTATCAATGGCATAGTTCAGCCTTGAGCAACCACACTGACTGTCATCAAAGACACCAAGTGTCTCTTTATTCCAGGCTGGCTGGTCCTGTGAAGACTGGTGAGGATTGTTAAACTGACCCTGCGCTGAGGGAATAACTGGGAGTTAATCATTTTTAAGGTATGGTTATGGAGTTTCGGTGCATGATGGAAAGGGGGAGACGTACGGTTTCTGTCTGGTCAGTGCAGAGGAGCAGTTTGTGTAATTGGAGTGCAAATAAGGTTTGATCAGTGTCCAGTTTAATCGAGCACTTGGTTATCAAACAGCTAACTTTGCACAGTCCAACAGGGTTTAGCTAGGGCTCCAATACCTGCTAGTGACTACACGGGCAGGACCCTCCCCCGCTGTGGCGTACCTCCATGCGTGGGCACAGAGCGGCCGATGATCCACCGGGCGGCCCACGGACCCTGTGAGAAATAAACACAGCGCTGAATGAGGGGCACCTGTGGATATTGCAACATGATTGGCGGCTGTAGCGGTTCATCAAGCCTCATCATCTGATGCAGCACATTATACCTATCTGATCACAAAATGCATTGTGCCGACACAAAACATACTGTTTTTTTACTTTGTTTATTCATTTTCTAATATAACTCTATGGAAATCCTGGGTGTTTGGGAACATCTGTTAGATAACAGTCCAAAATGTAAAAAGAAATTCAGGGGACTTGTTTATCACAACTTAAATAAATGCATGGTTGCAATTTAAAAATTTTTAATTGATTTAATTGAACATATAAAGTTGCAAACAATATGTTAATGACTTCTGTTGACAATGTTGATTGTTACATCAGCTTATTATTATCTGTAATTTAAATGGAAAGTTTGCGTAATGATTTTTTAAAAAAGTGTAGTTACTTAATGAAATTGTCTTGATAATTTTGCAAATTGATCAGTGGATTTCTAGTTCCCAGCATGCTTTGCATAGGACTGGATGAGGAGAAAATCATTTTTTAATTAAATTTTATGTGTTTTTAGTAAAAGGAAAAACCTGTTCATGTTTAATGCTGTTATGTTTGACATTTAAAAGAGTTTCTGTTCATTTGAACTTTAATAGATAATATAAATTGGTTCCATAATGCAGCTATGTTGAAATTAGTTGGAACAACAATTTTGTTTTGAGTAATCAACTTAAAAATTGTTTATGCTACAAATTATTATGTTGCTCAACTTAGTGTCATTTTTTGGCCGAACATAATTTTATTAGAAGTTGTCATAACTCAAAAAGATTGATGCTAACTGTTGCACTAATTTTTTTGTTGAGCCAAAACTAGTGCTGTCAAAAGTACCAATGTCGGTACCAGTTGGTACTGAAATTAAAAAAATACCAGCATTTCCCGCTTTCATTTTGAGCGCTGTTGAGCAGATTCTTAAACACCTCTGATTGGCCATTGTGTTCACACGCTCAACAGATTGGCTACAATGATCATCACTTCAAAAACTTGTTGTAAAAACACACACGGGAGTGCTTGAAAGCCACATCTATCAGCGGATCCGTCTATGAGCAGATATATTAGGGATCTACTGATAGACGTGGCTCCCGTGTCTATCTGTGTAAGTGCTAGATGAAGAGCATGAAAGATGTGTTTTTACAACAAGTTTTTGAAGCGATGATCAATTTAGCCAATCACATAAATATCTGTTAAGCGTGTGAACACAATGGCCAATCAGAGGTGTTTAAGAATCCGCTCAACAGCACTCAAAATGTCAAGTCAAGTCACCTATATTTATATAGAGCTTTTAACAATACATTGTCAAAGCAGCTTTACAGTATTAAACAGGAAAATAGTTTGTCAATAATGCAAGAGGACAATAACAAAGAGTCATTTTTCAGTTAAAGTCAGTTCTTTGATGATTCAGAAAAAACCTTGGGAGAAACCAGGCTCAGTAGGGGGACAAACCAGACGAAACCAGCATGGTGTGGTTTAATTCCAGGCTGCAACACATATCAGATTGAGCAGAGGACTCCTCTGGTTCCCGTGGTCTTGTGCCAAGGTCTTCACAGGGGGTATGGCGTGGTCTTCAAGGGATAGGTCTATGGGCTGATCTAGTGAATGGTCTCGATGACATTCAGGGCTGTAGAGGTCGTCTCTAAGTGCTGATCCACCATCTGGACTGGATAAGGACTGGATCGGGTGGCACAGTGATCTCTTGAAATAAGAATAAAACAGACATAATATAGGCCCCCCCCCCCCCCTCGATGCCCTTCTCTTATGATGAATTAATGCGACTCAACCAATCCTTAAATGGCTTTGAAAAGTGAAATGTGATAGTGTTTATGTGTAGGCCAGTTAAAGAGATGGGTCTTAATCTCTATTTAAACTGACAGAGTGTGTTTGCTCCGAACAAAGCTAGATAGAGTGTTCCAGAGAGGTTGGTGGTAAATAGGAAAAGGACTCGCTGTCGCAGTCGATTTGAATACAGTGGGTACGGAAAGTATTCAAACCACCTTAAAATTTTCACTCTTTGTTATAATGCAGCCATTTGCTAAAATCATTTAAGTAATTTTTTTTCCTCATTAATGAACACACAGCACACCATATTGACAGAAAAAAACAGAATTGTTGACATTTTTGCAGATTATTAAAAAAGAAAAACTGAAATAAATATCACATGGTCCTAAGTATTCAAACCCTTTGCTGTGACACTCATATATTAACTCAGGTGCTGTCCATTTTTCTGATCATCCTTGAGATGGTTCTACAATTTCATTTGAGTCCAGCTGTGTTTGATATACTGATTGGACTTGATTAGGAAAAACACACATCTGTCTATATAAGACCTTACAGCTCAAAGAGCATGTCAGAGCAAATGAGAATCATGAAGACAAAGGAACTGCCTGAAGAGCTCAGAAACAGAATTGTGGCAAGGCACAGATCTGGCCAAGGTACAAAAAAATTTCTGCTGCACTTAAAATTCCTAAGAGCACAGTGGCCTCCATAAAAACGTTTGGGACGACCAGAACCCTTCCAAGAGCTGGCCATCCGGCCAAACTGAGCTACCGGGGGAGAAGAGCCTTGGTGAGAGAGTTAAAGAAGAACCCAAAGATCACTGTGGCTGAGCTCCAGAGATGCAGTCGGGAGATGGGAGAAAGAGTGTAAGAAAGGTCAACCATCAATGCAGCTCCCCGTGGGGTTTATGGCAGAGTGGCCCGACGGAAGCCTCTCCTTAATGCAAGACACATGAAAAAACACCTGAAGGATTCCAAGATGGTGATAAATAAGATTATCTGGTCTGATGAGACAAAGATAGAACTTTTTGGCATTAATTCTAAGCGGTATGTGTGGAGAAAACTCCATACTGCTCATCACCTGTCCAATACAGTCCCAACAGTGAAGCATGGTGGTGGCAGCATCATGCTGTGGGGGTGTTTTTCAGCTGCAGGGACAGGACGACTGGTTGCAATCGAGGGAAAGTTGAATGCGGCCAAGTACAGGGATATAAAACCTTCTCCAGAGTGCTCAGGACATCAGACTAGGCCGAAGGTTTACCTTCCAACAAGAAAATGAACCTAAGCACACAGCTAAAATAACGAAAAAGTGGCTTCACAACAACTCTGTGACCATTCTTGAATGACCCAGCCAGAGCCATGACTTAAACCCAATTGAGCATCTCTGGAGAGACCTAAAAATGGCTGTCCACCAACGTTTACCATCCAACCTGACAGAACTGGAGAGGATCTGCAAGGAGGAATGGCAGAGGATCCCCAAATCCAGGTGTGAAAAACTTGTTGCATCTTTCCCAAAAGACTCATGGCTGTATTAGATCAAAAAAGTGCTTCTACTAAATACTGAGCAAAGAAAGGGTCTGAATACTTAAGACCATGTGATATTTCAGTTTTTCTTTTTTAATAAATCTGCAAAAAAATGTCAACAATTCTGTGTTTTTCTTTCAATATGGGGTGCTGTGTTTACATTAATGAGGAAAAAAAATTAACTTAAAATGATTTTAGCAAATGGCTGCAATTAACAAAGAGTGACAAATTTAAGGGGGTCTGAATACTTTCAGTACCCACTGTATATATATATATATAAAATGGGCCAGAGTTTTGAGATCGCAGCGGACATGAAGGACTATAATGCGATATGAGCTCGCTCAAGTATTGAGGAGCTAAACCATTCAGGGCTTTATAAGTAATTAGCAAGATTTTAAACTGTTTGCCGCTGACAGAGAAAGCTACACTATACATGTGGCAAGCAGTGCAAGTGACAATAACATGAGAAGAAGCCATGACTTACCGTGATTGTTGAATGATTCGCAACTTATCACAGTTGTTTGATGAACTCGTGAAAAAAACGGAGCGAGAGAGAGAAAAAGCAAGGGTAGGAAACACGAAAAGCGAATGACAAACTAACGGAATGGCAACATGCATTTAGATTAAAACCGAACAATGTCAAATTGGTTTGATAGATAATAACAGAAATATGGTGAGAATTTAGCTATATTTTAGCAGTTTAAACAACAGAACAATGCAAGACATTATTTAAAGCTAAGCAACAGTAACCAAAGAAGGTGGAGCTTAGCAAAGGGTCTATTCTGATTGGCTGGCCTTCTGCAGAGAAACTTTTAATTGGATTGTCCCAGTTTTCCTGGTTAATGACATCAAGTATTTGAGTTTTGTTTGAGGTGCTCAACACGATCATGGTAAACTATATATGCATGAACAGTATAGTGCAATTCCTGTAAAATAATCAGTGCTTATCAATTTTGGGTGGACAGAACATTTGATCATAAAGTCTGCACACATTTGCATATGTTTTTAAATTAAGCCAATTATTTGAATCCATTTTATTGTTATAGTATCTATTAACTTGACATGTAAAAGAAAAACAAACTGTGATTCTTAAAATGTCATGCCTTGTGTGTCTTTATAGTGGGAAGAGGAACATCCAGCTCATGCATGTGAGTGTGTGTATGTGTCTGTCATATATTCCCGCTGTGCAGTCTCCTGGGATAGCGCTAATGCTTTGGCTGCATGGCTCATTTCTTTCAATTACCACAGTTAAGCGTGGAAAAGCCCACCAGTGTTAAACAGACAGGACCGTGTGTATAAGGAGCCCCCTGCCTCCATATGTTACACCTGTCCAGAGAGCTGCTAATGGCAGCAGTTGGCATTTGGCATGTCATTCGCATTTAATCCAAGAGTGTTTCTGAAAGGTGTTGATCCACTAAAAATGACAACATGCTGCATTATCAAACCCATGTCATTCCAAACCTGTATGCATTTCTTCTTCGGTGGACACAAAAGGAAGTTGAAGAATGGTTGGTAAGCAAACAGTTTTGGTCCATTGATCCATGATTTTTGTCCATTTACTGGGGAAGTCGTGGGACCCAAACCTATTCAGTACAGAGATTCTTCAAAATATCTCTTTTCAGGGACCCATCGGCTTATATATTGTTTTCCTCCATACTATGAAAGTCCCAATGGGTCCTGAAACTATTTGGTTACCAACATTCTTCCAAATGTCTTAATTTAGGTCCCATGAGTTCAATAGTCTTTGGACCATGGCTATGAAAGTCAACTGGAACCGAAAAACAGTTTGTTATCAAAAATTCTTCTAAAAAGTCTATTGACTTTTAGGTTTTTTTCCCCATACTTTGGACGTAAATCGGACCCCCAAAACCATTGATTTCCAACATCTTAAAAGATATAAGCTTTTGAGGTCTTACAAAACGTTTGGTTACCAAAATCCTCACAATACTTCTTTTCGGGTCCCATGACTGTGTTGAAGGGTTTTTTGTGTGTTTTTTTTGCCAGACTTTGGAAGTCATTGGACTACCTGAAACCATTTGGTGTACATCATTGTTCCAAACATCATATTTGAGGGTCCCCTTGACTCCATGATTTTTTTTTCCAACTTTGGAAGTCAATGGAATGAAACCATTGGTTACCATCATGTTCCAAACATCAACTTTCAGGTACATGACTTAGTGCTTTTTTTGTTCATATCAGGAGTCACTGGGGCGCCTGAAACATTTGGTTACCAACATGCTTCAAAATATTAAAACAAATAGTCCCATTGACCACACCATTCTGGTTTCGTTTGGCCAAAAGAGAACCGGCCCCCCGACTGAGCCTGGTTTCTCCCAAGAATTTTCTCCATTTCTGTCACCGATTGAGTTTTGGTTCCTTGCCACTGTCGCCTTTGGCTTGCTTAGTTGGGGAACAATTTCTGGCAACATTGTTGACTTGACTGCACAGACACTGTTAAAAGAGAACTGAACTGACCTGGATGATGACAGCACTGAATCAATGATGAACTGACTTTAACTGATAAATAAGGTTCTATTGTCCTCTTGCATTACCAGCACACATTTTTCCTGTTTAACAGTGTAAAGCTGCTTTGACAGAATCTGTGTTGTATAAAGCGCTATATAAATATATCGGTGACTTGACTTGACTTCAAATTATCTTTTCTGGATCCATTGACTTCCGTCTTACTTTTTGTCCATACTATAGAAATCAAAGGGACCTGAAATCATTTGATTACCAACATTGTTCCAAACATCTTCTTTTGGGTCCCACTTACTTCCATTGTATTTTTTGTCTGTACTATGGAAGTCAATCAGACCCGAAACCATTTGGTTACCAACATTGTTCCAAATGTCTTCTTTTCAGGTCCTATTGACTTCCATTGCATTTGGCCATACTATGGAATTCAGTGGGACCCAAAACCACTTGAACACCAACATTCTTCATAACATCATCTTTGGGGCGCATCAGAATTCGGACATTCCTCGACATCCCAAAGCTTTTGTTTTGAAATCAAAGCCGGGTAGATTATCGAGAAGAATCACGCATAATACAAGTGAGAAAGCCCTCATTCAATTCCTCAATTGTTATGTGTAATAAAAACCTTTTAATGCAGGAACCGCACAATGAGAAACTCGCAGCATTGAAGGTCTAAGTCACCAACGCTTCCCGACACGCAATAAACAGCGGCGTCATTTAAATTCCCTCATAACCTGCCCCTGGAATCATTATCAGGACTCTAGAGATATTACAAAGAGTGCTCTTCAAGCTAAAATTACTCTAGAGATAGAGATGCTTTCAAGCAAAAGTAAGTAAACAAGAGAAGGAAAAAAAGGTAAGAATGCAAATGGCAGAGAGAGGCCTCCCTCACTTTAGACTCTCGTAGGCTTTTGTTCTCCTGTATTGTACCAAATTATTTAATTGGGTCTCTCTGATTGTGTGCTCACACAGAAAGGATCGCAGGCCTTTGTCAGAAACCCATACAGCCAACAATGCAGTATCAAATTCAATTCCCATCAAAAAGAAAGAAATGAATCCCCTCAAAAAAAGGAAAGAGGCAAAAAGAAAGCAGGGTTTTTGGGCCGGCTGCAGAGATTAATGACGATCTCCAGAATCACCAGCCCTGGGACAGGAGATTTCTCAGGCAAAATAAAAGGCCCTTTCAGACACAACAATGGCAGGCCTGCAGATGTGACAGGACTCGAGGAGATGTTGAAATAAATCAGAATGAGGGGTGAAGTTTACAGAGAGTCTCGCAATGAGATGCTGAGCCGCATGCTTGAGAATCAAGGCTGCTGACATGGAGGTTGCAGGTTTGTGCCCGAGTGGGAGCAGGACGACTGTCCTTGCAGTTTGTGCATGTTTTTTCTTACCTTTTTCAATAGTCGAAAATCCAAAACATGTTTTCCAGATACTTTCTGTCTGACAAATTAACGATTGGCGTCTCACGATGGACCGTTTGGCACGATTTGGAGGAAACATCGGGGATCCTGCAGAATGGATTTAAACATGTAGCTACTAAAGAGTCTTTTTGGTTGCTGACTGCATTAAATGAGCAAAATGTTTAATAAACTCATGCAATATATATTATTATATCTATTTTAAAGAAATTAATACTTTTATAAAGACATTTATAATGTTACAAAAGTTTCTATTTCACTAAATGAGTCTTTTGAACTTTCTATTCAGATCCTGAATCCTGAAAATTAAAATGTATCACAGTTTCCACAAAATATTTATCAACACAACTGTTTTCAACATTGATAATAGTCATAAATGTTTCTTGAGCAGCAAATCAGCATATTAGAATGATTTCTGAAGGATCATGTGACACTGAAGACTGGAGTAACAATGCTGAAAATGCAGCTTTGATCACAGAAATATATTACATTTGAACAGATATTCACATAGAGAACAGCTAATTTAAATAGTAATCATGTTTCACAATTTTTCTGTTTTTATTGTATTTTTAAATCAAATAAATGCAGCCTTGGTGAGATCAAATCTTACCAACCCCAAAATTTTGAACGGTAGTGTTATTTTAAAGTAAATAGCATTCAATTTCTTTTTATTATAATTTTTTCATACTTTATAATGTGCTTTAAAAATGTGACATTTCTGGACTGTACTATTAATACTATCAATTAATGCATTCATTCATTTCAATTTGTCCATCAGGAATTGATTGGATCATGAAAAGTAGTCTTTACAGTGGAGTGCAGTGGCTGGCGGAGTTTAAGAAGCATTTGTGACTTCGACAGAGAAGGTAAGTTGTTAAGACTTAAAACAGTTTTAATATGTTTCATTGTTGCAAGTGCAACCTTCTAATAGCATCTTCATAGCGTCACATTTAGCATGCAAAAAAAAGAGTTTACAGAGGGCCATATTTGATGATTTTTGGGAGGAAGAGACACTCCTCTTGACTCTTTTATATTCTCTGCATGGCCCGTCCCATTCCTGCCATATTTACTTTATTTCTTTATTCATAGTCGCTGATCGCTGGACCGTAACCGTCCAGCTGCCACCCCAACATCTCATTATTTTTGGAAATATCAAGCTTGTATCTTCTTGATAAATAATTCCTTGCAGTATAATGTATCAGACTAAAACATATTTTCAGGGGGCCAGCGAGGTTAAAGTGCCAATCTTACTTTTTTACATTTCTTCCTGCCCTGAAGACAGTGATTTCCATATATAGAGTGACCGGGGTTTGTGTTGAACATGAGCAATCGGGGTGTGACACACATTGCTGTCAGAGATTGGAAATGAGGCCTGCTAAACTTGTAAGAAGCCTCCCAGGACCAATCAGATCGCTGACTTTAGCCAGCGCATTATCCGCCACTAAAAAGAATGGCGACTGTGAAGTTTTTATCAGACTCCTTGACAAACATTACAGTTTAATGCAGTTTTTTGTGGCCGTGCATTCTTATCCCACACAGAAAACATTTATCTACTTGAAAGTGGCAAAACGGTTGCCACAGGGAAGGATTTCTTTCAATAAAACACAATGGCTCTGGTATTGGATGGCCGTGAGACTGGAGCCCTCAATATATTCATAGCAAAACTATTTATCTTCATGCAGGAATAAAGTGTACATTAAGGAGTATTTTTACAATGGCATTTCACATTCATCCTAAATGGCTCTTCTATTGCTTTGCCTACCCACCTTCATTTGAAATCAGATTCAGGGGCATCTCAGGGAAACTATTTATCATTATGGGGAGACGGTGCTCGGGCACAACTCCGGAATGCATTAACAAGTGAGAAAAATCCAAACGTTTGAGCAGATCTAATAATGTTTCGTGTGCAGAAGCAAAATATTCCCAATTTTCGCAATTTTATATACTTTGAT
This sequence comes from Sinocyclocheilus anophthalmus, assembly GCA_018155175.1. Taxonomy (NCBI): domain Eukaryota; kingdom Metazoa; phylum Chordata; class Actinopteri; order Cypriniformes; family Cyprinidae; genus Sinocyclocheilus; species Sinocyclocheilus anophthalmus. Next base: position 227,617 of record JADLZN010006692.1, on the reverse strand, counting down.
ACTTGTCTTTAAGCGTGGTTTTTGTTCATAGGGATCCGTGAGAGGCTGTGCATTACTGATTTCAACACACTTCTGTTACACTACAGACCAGAAGTCAATATTCCGTATTTATAAATATAAAGAGTAATTGCAATAGAAATAGTCATTTTATATATATTCTTATGTTTTTTACATTGATATATGCTGAAAAAATAACATAATATTTTTCCTCCAAATGTATTGTTGGTTATTCGTCCATGTGATAATTGTGATTTTCACTTTGATAATCAGAATAAATAATTCTTCCATTAGATTGAGGTTATGGTTCATTAGATGATTAATGAACTATTTGTTTGTGCATGATAGCAAATGTTTATGATTTCATTCATTTTTGTATTTCTGTTTTCATTTTAATGTTAGGTCATTTTTATACACTAAATTTTTTTTTTGTGTGTATATATATATATATATTTACAGTGGGTACGGAAAGTATTCAGACCCCCTTATATTTTTCACTCTTTTTTATATTGCAGTCATTTGCTAAAATCATTCAAGTTAATTTTTTTTCCCTCATTAATGTACGCACAGCACCCCAGATTGACAGAAAAACACAGAATCGTTGACATTTTTGCAGATTTATTAAAAAGAAAAACTGAAATTTCACATGGTCCTAAGTATTCATACCCTTTGCTGTGACACTCATATATTTTAACTCATGGTGCTGTCCAGTTCTTCTGATCATCCTTGAGATGGTTCTACACCTTCATTTGAGTCCAGCTATGTTTGATTATACAGATTGACCTTGATTAGGAAAGCCACACACCTGTCTATATAAGACCTTACAGCTCACAGTGCATGTCAGAGCAAATGAGATTTATGAGGTCAAAGGAACTGCCTGAAGAGCTCAGAGACAAAATTGTGGCAAGCCCGATCTGGCAAAGGTTACAAAAAATTTCTGCTGCACTTAAGGTTCCTAAGACACAGTGGCCTCCATAATCCTTAAATGGAAGATGTTTGGGATGACCATAACCCTTCCTAGAGCTGGCCGTCCGGCCAAACTGAGCTATCGGTGGAGAAGAGCCTTGGTGAGAGAGGTACAGCAGAACCCAAAGATCACTGTGGCTGAGCTCCAAGAGATGCAGTCGGGAGATGGGAGAAACTTGTCATCCATTCCCCCTCACTCCTGCAGCCCTCCCCCAGTCTGGGCTTTATGGCAGAGTGGCCCGATGGAAGCCTTTCTTCAGTGCAAGACACATGAAAGCCCTCATGGAGGACTCCAAGATGGTGAGAAATAAGATTCTCTTGTCTGATGAGAACTTTTTGGCCTTAATTTCGAAGCGGTTTGTGTGGAGAAAACTAGGCACTGCTCATCACCTGTCCCAACAGTGAAGCATGTTGGTGGCAGCATCATGCTGTGGGGGTGTTTTTCAGCTGCAGGGACAGGACGACTGGTTGCAATCGAGGGAAAGATGAATGCGGCCAAGCACAGGGATATCCTGGACGAAAACCTTCGCCAGAGTGCACAGGACCTCAGACTGGGCCGAAGGTTACCGTTCCACAAGACAATTACCCTAAGCACACAGCTAAAATAATGAATGAGTGGCTTCACAACACCTCTGTGACTGTTCTTGAATGACCCAGCCAGAGCCCTGACTTAAACCCATTTGAGCATCTCTGGAGAGACCTAAAATTGGCTGTCCACCAACGTTTACCATCCACCCTGACAGAACTGGAGAGGATCTGCAAGGAAAAATGGCAGAGGATCCCCAAATCCATGTGTGAAAAACTTGTTGCATCTTTCCAAAAAGACTCATGGCTGTATTAGATCAAGGGTGCTTCTACTAAATACTGAGCAAAAATGAATACTTAGGACCATGTGATATTTCATTTTCTTTTTTTTAATAAATCTGCAAAAATGTCAACTATTCTGTGGTTTTCTGTCAATATGGGTTGCTGTGTGTACATTAATGAGGAAAAAAAATGACTTGAATGATTTTAGCAAATGGCTGCAAAATTGTTGAAAATTTTAAGGGGGTCTGAATACGTTCCGTACCCACTGTATATACAGTATATAAACATACGTACATACATACATACATACATACATTTAATGTCTTTTTTTAAGTTTGAGTTTTTTTGTCATTTTTATTAGTGGTGTTTTTTTATACGTCTACATAATTTTTATACATTTTATTTCAGTTTTAGTTAATTTAGTACATCAAGTTAAACTAAATTAAAAAGAGAAATGTTGCCTTTGCAACTAGCTGAAATAAAATAAGTTATTTTTTAAATTTTATTTTATTTCAATTAAAGTTATTTTTGTAGTTTTTCTTTATATTTGGAATTCGTTTTTATTTTTGTATTTTTCATTTCAAAGTTGTTGTTTTTTTTTTTTGTTTGTTTTTTTTTTTTTCACTTTTAAAGTTTTAGCGTAATTTCCTTGTGTGGTTTTTGTAATTTTTTTATTGGCGATTATGTTTTTTTTTTTTTAGGTGTTTTTTTAAAGAAATATCTGTGTAGTTATTTCAATTAATTAATTACATTTAATTCATTTTTTGTTTTAGTTATTTTAGTACACAAAGTTAAAATAACTGAAAATGAGAAATATTGTTTTGGCAACTAGCTTTTTTTTTTTATTACAATTTTAGTTTTAGTTTACTAATAATAACCCTCTGCTATGATTGACACGACCAATGAAATCTTTCGAATCAGCTGTGGGCGGGGGTTTTGTCCTTCAATGGTTTGGTAATATAATGTGGAGTGACACTGAATGTAGCTGTAGTGTGAATGTGGCCTGTAATTCTGAAGCAATCATCACATAATGACTCATTTGAGCTTTAACTGCATATAAAGCCCTGCAATATTCAGCACGGAGCCCTTTATCAGTTCAGGATTCACCTCCACACTCCACAAGTTCAATTAATTAATTCATAAAACTTTTTAAATGGAGAAAAAAACATCAGTAGCAGCTCTTTATCAAAGCGCTTCATATTTGAGGGATGTGGGAGCATGTTCTGCATTTGCGGAGCAGAACTAAGGCTATATAAATCTGAAGTAATAAGCACCCCCCCGGAGCTGTTGTCTAAATGAAGATTTTACAGCCAATCTGAATTTGCCTGCTGCATTACTGTTCTGCCTTAAGTGTGTTTGTTTAACAGGTGTGCCAGATTGCTATTTTCCCCTTTCTTTGCGCCGCTGCTGCTAGGGAGAAATTGCAGCCACGTCTCATTTTGTTGAGATTTAGCTTACTGAAAGCTGGAGGAGCATCAGCGATGAGGAAGCTTCCTTGAAACTGTAGTTTGTCAAGCTACAAGCTACTTAGCATTTAAAGTAGTTCAACTAAACTCAAGCTCCTCTTTTAAAAAGTAGATATTACAAGCAGTTGTCTAAGGTTGCAATGTTTTTTTTTAATGCATAATGATCAGATGATAACCACTACCGTTCAAAAGTATGATTTATTAAAATAAATGAATACTTGTATTCATCAAGGACACATTAAATTGATCAAAAGACATGACAGTAAAGACATTTATAATGTTGCAAAAGATTTCTATTTCAAATACATGCTGTTTTCCTTTGCACTTTCCTGTTCTATCATCAAAGAATCCTGAAAAATAAAATGTATCACAGTTTCCAAAAAAATATAAAGCAGCCACATTACTGATAATCTAAATGTTTCATTAGGCAGCAATCAGCATAGTTAGAAAATGATTCTGAAGTATCATGGTTACACCCTGAAGACTGGAGTCCTGCTTCGGAAAATTCAGGCTGCATCAAAGAAATAATTATATTTTAAAATATATTCACATAGGAAACACTTATTTTAAATCAAGTAATTTTCAATTTTTACTGGTTTTTGTTCAGGATAACTGCAGCCTTGGTGTGCATAAGGACAACTTCAATCACTATTGCATGTTATTGCAATTAATGAAAATATAGTTTACATTCAAATTTGATGCATAATCTGAACCTTTTGCTTTTTTTTAGTACATTCTTTAAATTTTTATTTCCTAATTCTATTGTCTTTTGGTTAAAATCTTTTAAAAGCTTACTGTCAAATGTAACTGCTGGACCAAAATTTATTTTATTACATTTAGTTGCAATTTATCTTACATTAAAATATAAATGTAAAATTATCAATAAAGATCATAATCAAGTAGACTTTGCAATGTTCTTAGTATGGTTATTCAACAGATCAAATTAATTTACTTTAAAGCATTACCCAATTTAGGAAAACTTGATTGTGAAAAATATACTTTAAGTTACATCTTTAAGTTTGACATTACAAAGGGCACTTACACTGAAGTGTTTTAAGAAACAGTCTGAAAATTACTGTCTTAATAGTACCCTTAAAAATGAATGTCTTTTACTTTCCTTAAAGGGGGTCATATGATGGCGATTGCCAAGTTTTCCTTTCCTCTTTGGAGTGTACAAAAGCTGATTGTCAATATAAGATCCCTGAAGATGCACGACTAAAGTCTCAAACCAAAGAGATTTCTCTTTCAGGTCCCCTAAAACCAAAATGCTCGTTCTAACACGCCCCCACATATCACTATGTGGAAATATTTGCATAAGGCCGCCATGTGGCATGCAACGAAAGCAGGCGTGGTTTTCAGTAACCGCAGTAGTTTTGGAAGCAGCATGTCACCATAGGCAAGGAGGTCTGCCTTTCTGACTTTGCTAGACAATCTGGTGCTTTCTGAAGAATCCAGCTACTGTTTTGTTATCATTTTAAAAGATTTGCTATATTGACTGGTCAACTGCAGAGTTTTGGGCGCATCGTGTGTGGGTGTGTGTGTGGTGTGGTGAGAGAGAAGAGAGAGCAGGGTCACATCACAGTGGAGTCAGCTGTCTTTAACCGTGGCTTGTGTACTGCAAACACTACCAGCTTCATCACTGTGTCTGTCCCACGACTTTGTTCCCCTTTCGGGCTCTGTCTTCACACTTATTTTGGAAGATGACGCTCGCGATTATGGTAAGCTATGGTATGGTACATTTCCGACGAGTGCTTGCGGTGTTCAGCCAATCACAATGCACTGAAATGCACTTTTTTCTCTGGGCCAATCAAGCAGCTGCTGCGCTTGTCGAGAGGGAGGGACTTTGTAAAAACGAGCTTTGAGAGAGAGGCGGGGGGAGGCGGGGTATAGAGGACTTACAATAATGTACAGTGTTTGAAAAATGTGTTTTTTGAACATTAAAGCATGTCCACACATTCTGTTACACCAAATACACAAAAAAATAATGATCTTTAAAATAGCATCATAATATTTTTTTTTTGAGTTTTTTTTATATATTTTATTAATTTGACGAGGAATTATATGTTTTATATTATTATAATTATTTTTTTTGTATTATTTTTATTATGTTATAATTATTTTCATATTTTATTTTTTTTGTTATTGATTTGGTTTATTATGAGTGTTTCATTGTTATAGACCCTCGAAGAAAAAACCCACCCTTTCTATTATATTATCTGTATCTGCGAGATTTAGTTTTTTTTTTAAACTACTAAACGCTTTTAGATTTGCAGTTTTCATTGAATAATTTTAGTTAAAGTTTTAGTATTTTTGTTGTGTGTTTTTGATTTACAAGTTACTGTTTTGTAAATTTGGTCTTTATAGTTTTTTTTCTTAATGTTTCATTCAGTTTTATTTTTATTTTAGTACATCAAGTTAAACCAAAATAAAATTACATGTTTCTTTGGCAACTGTAGCGGAAATAAAATTTTGAATTTTTGATAATTTATTCCCTTTAAAATTTATTTTTTATTTATTAGTTTTTTGTTTTTTTTAATGATCATATTGAAATTTTTTATTTAATTTTTTTGGGATTTGTATTTTCATTTATTTAAATTTTTAAAATGTAGTAATTTTTTTTGTTGTAATTTTTATTTTAAAAAAATTCAGATTTCTGAGATACGGCATTAAAAGTGGATTTGACCAAGCACCAAAACGCACTTGTAGCCAATCACCAGTAAGGGGCGTGTCCACTCGTTTTGGGGGAGTTGCTTAATTGATTTGGGGGTGGAGCTATCAAGGAAAGGGTGTGGTCTTTTTGGGTAGGGGCGTTTTTGTTTTGATGATTTCAAATATAAACAGCGTTTCTCAGAAATAACTTACTGCACCTTTAATAAACTCTTACGTGACTACTCTCTTTAAGCCACTTAATGCCTCGGTAAATAAGCTGCGAGTACAGTTGTTTAAAAATAAACTTTTAAGTTTTAAGTACACTACAAGTGCACATTTAATACACTTAAGCACACTTCTTTTTCACAAGGGATGTGCTGGTTCCTGTGATCATGTTGAATTGAGAGACGAGAGGAGTTACTGTATCAAAGCTTCAAACGCTCACCCAATCTATCTTTGCTTCATTAGCAAACTAATCATTTAAAAAAACCGTTCCCTCCTGTTCCCTCCCAAAACCATCTGGTTTGGTCAGCTCTTGTTTATTCTGGATACGCATTGGCCTATTACCACTGCTGCAAGCTTCATGATGTGTCAGAGCCCTCCGGCGTAGAACGTCTGGTTTAATTTCCCCGCTGTCCTAAAAAGGGGGCACAATTCAACTAAAAATCACAAGCGGTTTTGCTGGCTCTCGCTTTGTGGTCATAAGGACTCTAATGATTAAGAGACAGAATGAACGGGAGGGGGGAAGAGGGATAGCGGGAGAGGGGCTTTGTTTTGGACCAGGCGTGTGCATTGGGTCCCGGCGACATGGGACAGTCAATGAACTAGGGGGTTTTGTCCCCTTTAATTGACTTTGTGGGTTTTTAGGTTTCCATCACCGTTGTCACCCTCGTGAGAGTCGTTCGGTTGATAAGTGCTGACGGCGCTGGCACTGGTGCTGACACAAAGCCCTTTCTTTAGGTGAAAATCCCGCTATCATCCAGGCAGAAGAAGAGAAATATGGTTTAAGATTTATTATATAGTGCAGTGACTTTAAACCTCCTCCAGGCGAAGCACTGTTACATAATAATGCACGCCGAAAACCATTTTTTTTGTAATTATGCAAATTAATAGCAATGTTTGTACACAAATTTTTTTCAAGTGAATTTAATATGCTCATGTTGAATGCTGGTTTGTGAGGGTGTTACCAGGAGTGTTCCCCTAGATGAGTTTGGATGGTTGCTAGGGTGTTGCTAGGCAACTGCTAGAGTATGCTGGCTTGTTTTATTGGGTGTTGCTAGGTAACTACTAGAGATTCTGGCAGGTTGCAAGGGTGTTACTAGGTAACTGCTATAATTCTTGCTTGTTGCTAGGGTGTTGCTAGGTAACAGCAATAATTCTTGTGCTGTTCGGAGGTGTTGCTAGCAGTGTTGGGAGTAACTAGTTCATGTAACAGCATTCTAATTACAAAATGAATGTAACTGTAATCCGTTACTGTTACTGAGAAAAAAAGTGTAATTTACTCTTTAAATTACAGTTACTTAGGACATGTTAACGATTATAAAGGGGATTACATCTGAATATTTTCTTTTAAAAATGTATTATAATATTAATTTGTTGCTTTGCCTGTTTTTGATGTGCACAATACCTCCTGCCATTTGTTACGTCCGAGGACATATTCAAGGTTGTGGGGTACGTCTGGAGAATTCAGTTGTTTTGAGTAACTTAGATTCTCATCTAGAGCATTTGCCGACATGCCAACGAGAGGATGTTGTGAGAATGATACGAAAATACCCCTCTCTATTGTCTGATGTTCCTGGTAGAACTACAGTCCTGTGTCATGATATTGATGTGGGTATTTCTTTGCCCATAAAGCAACATCCGTACCGACTGAATCTTATGAAACGAGCAGTGATGAAAAATGAGGTAGAATATTTGCTGAAAAATGGATTGGCCATCCATAGTCAAAGTCCGTGGAGTTCTCCATGTCTGTTAGTCCAGAAACCAGACGCTTCTTTCCGTTTTTGCACGGACTACTGAAAGGTTAACAGTGTGACTAAGGCAGATTCTTTTCCTCTACCCCGCATAGAAGATTGTGTTGATCGAATTGGCTCTGCCACTTATGTCACTAAACTCGATCTCCTTAAAGGGTATTGGCAAGTCCCTTTAACTGCCCGTGCTAGTGAAATATCTGCGTTTGTCACTCCTGATAGCTTTCTGCAATACAACGTAATGGCGTTCGGGATGCGGAACGCTCCAGCGACTTTCCAGCGACTGATGCAGAAGGTTTTGTCAGGAGTGCCGAACTGCGAGGCATATCTGGATGATTTAGTCATTTATTCGCACAGTTGGGAGGATCATGTGAATCGTTTGGATCTAGTGTTCAGCCGTCTGGCTGAGGCTTCCTTAACTTTGAATCTTTCAAAATGTGAGTTTGCAAAAGCAGTGATCACGTATCTAGGGAAAATGGTAGGTCAGGGGCATGTGAAACCCATAATGGCCAAAGTGAGTGCAATTCTTGATTTTCCCATTCCTGTAAATAAACGAGAACTTCAAAGGTTTTTGGGAATGGTAGGATACTACCGTGGATTTTGTTATAATTTCGCAACGGTAGTGTCCCCACTGACTGACCTTCTTGATACTTCGAGGAAATTTGACTGGAATGCAAGGTGTGATCATGCTTTCACTGCAGTGAAAGATTTATTGTGTAACATGCCAGTTCTCTCGGCTCCTGATTTCGCACAATCTTTTCAGTTGAGTGTTGATGCGAGTGCTGTTGGAGCTGGTGGAGTGTTGATGCAAGAGGATGACTCTAGGGTTGAGCATCCTGTGTGTTATTTTTCTAAGAAATTGTCAAAGTGTCAGCGCAATTACAGCACTATTGAGAAGGAGGCGCTGGCCATACTACTGGCATTGCGACACTTTGAAGTGTATGTGGGAGGCCATTGTAGCCCGATTAAAGTGTACACCGATCACAATCCACTAGTGTTTTTGTCACAAATGTCTAACTCAAACCAGCTTTTGATGCGGTGGTCTCTCGTTTTGCAGGAGTACAACCTTGAAATTAAACATCGGAAGGGTTCAGACAACGTAGTTGCTGTTCCGAGTGTACCGAGCTGATGAGTAAAGCGGATATTATTTTTTTTGCATGGCAAAAAAATTTTTTAGTGATGGGGGTGTTACGTCCGAGGACATATTCAAGGTGTTTTATAATTGTGTACATGTGTTGGATGTGGTTTTGTTTGCTTTCCTTCTATCTCTCTCCCTCGTCACGAGACAGGTGTTCCAACCAGCTGTGTTCAATCTGGTGATGCCCGCGGTGATTGGTTGATGCCGGGAAGGAGCAGAAATATAAGAAGTGGTGGATCTGTGAAGAAAGCGGAGAGAGACTTCTTTCCGCCAGGGCTACTCTTCCTCCTGGTTGCCCAGATTCATTTGTTTGCTTTTGGTTGGTTTAGTTCTGAGTAAGTGAACTGAGGACTTTGTTGTGTTCTTGAGCAGAAAGAGAACTGAAGTTGTTTAAAACCGTTTGACTATTTTTGTTTAACGTTAACTATGTTTGTCAGTTTTTTTATGTTATTTTTGATTTAAGGGAATGTAGGGGGAGGGTGCTATTTTTGTTTGTAATTCTTGTTTTCTCCTGGTTATGGGCAGACAGGAAGAGAGGGAATTTTTTGTGTATTTTATTTTCGGATTATCTTTCTCTAGGTAATTTATAAATATCCTTGGGTTAGTTAGTTTGGTTGTGTTTGTTGTTTTGGCCTAGCTCTCCCCTGAAGTTTTGTTCCCTATATGTTTGTTAATACTTCCTTTGAGATTTGTTAATTCTGTTTGCCTTTTTCTTATCTTTTCAAATTAAAAGAGATTAATTTGAATTGGTGTTTGTGTTGACTCTGGGTCAGGAGGTTGGATTGCCCTGGTTCTTTCTCCAAGGTTCTTTATTTTTCTTTAGATGTTTTTCTTTATCTTTTTTTTTGTTACTGGCTCCCCAGCCCTTGATGGGAAGTTATGTAACACATTTAAAGGCTGTTTAAAACAATGCTACTCTTATTTGTGGTGGCTGTGAATTAAATTATTATAATCCTAATTCAAGCGATGGAGGATTTTTTCAAAGTCAGACAATAATCAGTGTTGAGTATTACTGTAAGGTTAACCCTGCCTGGTTTACATGTTTCAAAAGAAACATTACATATTTAGAAAAGTAATAAAAAATGTAATCAAATGTAATGTTACATTACTTTAATAAAGTAACTGAAATACACTACTTAATACATTTTAAATAGGGTAACTAATCTTTAAACTATCACCTATTTTCCAAAGTAACCTTCCCAACACTGTTGCTAGGCAACTGCTAGAGTGTTCTGGCTTGATTTGAGTGTTGCTAGGTAACTACTAGAAATTCTGGCTGGTTGCTAGGGTGTTGCTAGGTAAATGCTAGAGGTTCTGGGTGGTCGCTTGGGTGTTGCTAGGTAACTGCTAGAGGTTCTGTCTTTTTTACATGGGTGTTGCTAGGTAACTGCTAGAAGTTCTGGCTGGTTGCTTGGGTGTTGCTAGGTAACTGCTAGAAATTCTGGCTGTTTGCTTGGGTGTTGCTAGGTAACTGCTAGAAATTCTGGCTGTTTGCTTGGGTGTTGCTAGGTAACTGCTAGAGGTTCTGGCTTGTTTGCTTGGGTGTTGCTAGGTAACTGCTAGAAGTTCTGCGTGGTTGCTTGGGTGTTGGTAGGTAACTGCTTGAGTCTTCTGGCTTGTTTACTTGGGTGTTGCTAGGTAGTTGCTAAAGTGTTCTGGCTTGTTTGCTTGGGTGTTGCTAGGTAACTGCTAGAAATTCTGGCTGTTTGCTTGGGTGTTGCTAGGTAACTGCTATAAGTTCTGGCTGGTTGCTTGGGTGTTGCTAGGTAACTGCTAGAGGTTCTGGCTTGTTTGCTTGGGTGTTGCTAGGTAACTGCTAGAGGTTCTGGTGGTTGGTTGGCCATTACAGGTGGTTGCTAGAACATTGCAGTTGCTAAGATTCCAAGTTGCACCCAAACAAAATCTTACTGAAAGCAAAATTTTTGAGATATCAACCTCAAATTTGGAACACAATTTGTTTAGACTTGCTTGCAGTTTTAGAGTAAAATGTGTTTTGGAAAAATATATTTCATATAAAATTTAAAAATAGTATTTTTGTGCATTTTTCATAATAACTACAAACTACAGTAAATTGTAGTTAATTTTAATTTTATTCTAAGTAATGAATTTTTTTATGGTTTTAGTTTATTTTAAGTTAACAATAGTAACCCACTTTAACAGTTGCATGCTGTGTTACTGTACGTGCGAGCTGTTTTCCCCATTAATTGAACATACTTCATCCTCAGCCATGACAGAAATTCTCACATACTGTAGTATGTTTTACTTCAGCATCTCGTCATAAGCATCCAGGTATCATTTTCCATCTTTTTTCCTTCTGTTTAATTCTATATACTTTGTTCAGATTTAATAGGCATCTAATTTCTGTTATCAGCTTACAGGGCAGCAAGTAATAATTTGCATGGCTGCCTTGAGCAAAAATGCTTCCATAAGCAGCCCATAGAATAGACCCAGGAATGGATAATCCTGCATATTGGTTATGCCCCAATGATCAATTCCACAAAAAAAGAGGAAAAAAAAACTTTGGTGAAAGATTGAAAGATTGCTAAAGCCATCCCTGCAGCCGAGTGAAACACAGAGAACGCACAGAAAACACAGATATGAAAATATCTCATCTGCTGTAGATCTTATCCTCAATAGAAATATGATATTATTGCACAGGATCTTTGTGTTGATGGTTTTCTTCACTTTTTAATGCAAAACTCAACTCACAACCTGCATATGTGTATTTAGTTTGCATCCATCAAACTTTATAAAACTTAAAGGTTTGTTCACCATACATAAAAATACATAACACATAAATATTGCATACATTTTCAGAAATCAGATTCAGTCACTTTTTTGTGTTGAATGAATGATATCAACATTTCTCTCACTTTGTCTCCCATCTAGATGGAGTTTTTCACTTAGCTCGTCGCAGTGCATTCTGGGATTGCCTGCTGAGCAAAGGATACATGCAATACTGCCTTGGATTTTGATTAAAATGTGGTTTGTTGCCTTTCAGACATGTTTTCACATCAGGCTCACTTGGTTTTAACCAAAGCCCATATGCATTCCCTCTTTAATTTGACAACACTTTTACTTAAGAAGTTAATAAATCTTTTTCCCTGTTTGGAGTTCATGTCTCAGAAGTTTACACTGAAAAATATTGGCTGTAGGATTTACTTTCAAACAGTTTTCACTCAGAAATTGCAAGTAAATATTTATTTGTAAATGTTAAATTAAATTTACAAGAAACGGCAAGGAACGCATTGAATTAAACTTGAAATTTTGAAGTAGAAATACTGAAACTGTGTTATTTTCGTATCATTGAGATACAGTTATAGTGTTTATTAATATTTTGAGCCTGTTTTTTTATATTAGTTAGTTATAGTAATTTTGTTGTGTTTTTGTCATTTTAAGTAGTTTTGGTATATGCATAGTTTTTTTTCAGTTATTTAGACATCAAGTTAAAACGAATTAATGAGAAAAAGAAAAAAAAAAAAAAAAAAAAAATGTAATAAAAAAAAAAATAGCTGAAATAAAAGTTTTTCTATTTTACTTTAGTATTTTTTAATGGTTTTAGTTTTAGTTTTAGTTAACAATAACAACACTCTTCACAGAAATTGGTTTTCATACCCAAAAAATTCTATATATATATAGATATATATTTTTGTTTTGTATTTATTTATTTGTTTTATTTACAACTTTGAAAAAAGTTAGCATTTTACTGCATTTACTCTATTCAGTAAATCAGACTGCAATATTACACATCATAAAAAGTAGTAACATGCTTATATATACCTGTAAAAAAAGATTTTTCGAGCGGTAAATAAACTTTTCTTTTTTTTTTTTTACTGAGTACATTAGGAGTACATTTTACAAGAAACTGTATTCAGTCTTTCTACTTGAGATTTCACATTGAATTCAGTGTGTTACTTGCTTCTTTGTAAATATTTGTGAAATTTACTTGCAATTTCTGAGTGAAAACTGTTTCAATCCATATAATTATTTTTGTTTGACTTATTCATATTAAAAATATTTTTGACTTGATTAAACCAGGTAATTTTCCACATGAATCACATTTTTTATGTTGCATGACAAAAACCACAAAAAGTGTTTTGATGCATGTATTTTTTTTAATAGTCTCTAGTGCACTCTTGAGTTTATATTCATTTAATTCCCAAATATATTGTTGGGTTTGACCTTTAAGCTCTTTATGTAAAATGTAACCGGCTGGTCTCCTGTGCTGCATGTGCGTGTGCAGCTGAAATGTATGCAGGTATTCAAAGCATCGGATGCTGCAGTGGCTCGCGACAGGCTCAGTTAGCGGTCTGGAGCCCTATCTCTCGCTCCGGCCGGCGATAACAGCCTCCTGCGGTTTGGAGGTCAGTCTGATTACTTGAAGCTGTCGGCTGTACGCCGCGGAAGCTATCTGGACCGATAACCTTGTGACACGAGTAACACTACAAATCCTCTTAAGACACAACCAAGGGTCGCTGCTCTCGGTGTTATCACAGACGGCTGTTCAACACGGCCGCTAAGAACCACTAGTCCTTGTAAGGGAACAACGGAGCAGCGCTTGCTCTTCAGATGTACCAGTGCAGGACAATGAGCTGAAGCACAGAGGACAGAAAGAGCAAAACACAGAAGTGCACTAACTCTGTTTACAGCTGCATTATCATATACAGTGCAGTTCAGTAGTGCAAAAAGTATTTTCTTAATCAGTATTTTGTCTTGTTTTTCAGTATATGTAAATATCCTTAAAACAATATCAGATTACTTGAGATGCAAGATTGCACATAATAATAATAATAATGTTTTCAGAGAATATATATATATCTTGAGTTAAGCTGGTTTATTTATATTTACAGTCAAACCAAAAATTATTCAGACACCAGATATAATTTTTTTATATTTTTTTTACTCTGTGTGCAGAACACTATAGTTAATGTATGTAAGTGAGGATAGCAAAATAAAGTAAACTGTGACAAATCATACCCAAAAATTCTTCATACAGTGGACTACCAGTAAAACTGATCAAAATTTGGGACCAAAAATGATTCCGACACTTTGACCTGACCATGTTTTGCTGAAGTGTTATCTGACATTATCAAGATGAATTTGTTCTGACACAGTGTAACTCTGAGTTCTTGTCATATTTTATTAGCAATTTCTAAACTATAGCAAATAAACTGTGATAAGGTGAGAAATGTTGAAGGTGTCTGAATATTTTTTTTTGACTATCTATTTGATAATAGATGTTATATATTATAACATGCACAAACATAACATTTAAATGAAAAATTTAAATAAAAAAAAAATATATTAAAAAAATAGAAAACTGATGTATAACTTTTTTTATTTGCATTGTAACCCACCACATACACCTGGAAAGAAATCTTTATGTAAAACTATATTGTATTTCAAATAATATATATATAATATTATATATATATATAGGTTATGAAATAAAAAATAAAATATTAATAAATATTATTAGTCTTTTATAAATGGTTGAGATGAATAGTTTGTATGGTTTAAATATTAAAATAATATTAAATATTAAAATTATATATATATATCATATATAACGATTTTAAAAAATTATACGTTACTCTTTAAAAATTTGGATAGAAAATAGTTTAATTCAAGAAGATTTCTCTGAAAATATAAAAACAGCAAAAAAGTATATATATATATAGACAACATACACCACAACAAACAACACAGTTATTATGTATATATATATATTATATATACTTTTTGCTGGTTTTCTATTTTCAGAGAATATATCTGAATAAAACCTTTTTGCTACCAAATTTTTACAGCGTAAATATAATTTTTAAAAAACATTATACATAATACATAAATACACAAAACATAAATTTATTAAACATCTGTATTTATTTTTAATCCCTTTTATTTTTACTGGGTTTCCAGATTGTGGGCTCCTCTGTATTTAATGGTATTCATGTATTTAGTAACTTACATTCTGGCAGAAGGCAAACAGTGACAGTAAACCTGTCAGATAAAGGATTTTGATACGCTTTCTTTGTATTGTAAAGCGAGGATGGGGATTTCGACACATACTGTTACTGAAAGCCGGCAGCTCGTCCTCATGCTGGATATTTGAAGATGCACAAACAAACAAAGTGCTTTCAACACCAAACCTGCAAAAGCGGTCCAATCAATTATTCTTATAAATAAAAGATTTAAAGTGGGCTGTCTCTAAAGATTGAAGATTGATTAAAGCGTTAAAGATTTTACTCCGTGCCATGCTGATTAAAATTGCAAGCTTTGTAATTCATAGTGTTGTGTCTGATGAGAAATCCCTTTCACTTGCTGAAATCATTGTTGATTCAGTTATGATATCAATAAGAAAATAATTAATAACCATGCTTTAGGGTGGCGACAGCTCCTGTCACTTAATCAATGCAAACAAATCACATGCAGCATGTGCTGATTATCTGAGCGAGGCTGAATATTAATGTCTCTATGTAAGTCTATGAACGGCCCGCATACATTGCCTGAGTTAAAGAGAAACAATAATCACCTCTTCAGCAGATAACCTTGTTGTTTCAAAGTGTATGTATTCGCATTTTATTTATATATATTATATATAAATAATTAAATTAGTTAAAGCTTATTACAATATTTTTATTTATATATAAAATGTATATCTATATATATCTTATATATATTAGATATTATATAGATATATATAATTATATATATAATATATATATAAAAATATAGCAATATAATTTTATAGGAAGATTTTAATGAACATTCATTATTCTTTTTACAATTAGATTATATCAATATCATAAATATAATTTTGTATGTATGTATATATGTATGTGTGTATATATATATATATTATAGAGTAGATCTATATATATATATCATTGTAAAAAATTATGAAAATAATTAAAAATTCATAATTAAAATTATATGCGCATTTTATATGTATAAACTTTTTTTTTCATATATGTATAACTTTTAAAAAATCACTTTAATTAATTATGCTTATTACATTTGATTTATTTCAGATTGGATGAGCTGCGTTCAAAGCCGTATTTATTAAACCGGTGTATTTTATCATATTATGTGTTATTAAATAAATAATCCACTCTGCTTTGTGGTAAAATCACTGTAATGTACAGCATCTCGTGGCTTATCGCTTTAATAAATGCATATTTTCTAGTAAAAATAGGTATTTTTCAACTTACTGATTTACCTGTTTGAATAACAAAATGCGATTTCACCTTTTGAAATCTGGCGAGTCTGGCATAGCAAACGACCCTCAAATTAGCCCGTCTAAAAAACACAATATTACTCCGGAGACCTTTTTATTGGTGAGGTAATGGCTTTTGGGAAGAGCCAGATTCCTGGTTTCATTATTTGATAAGAATGCACTTAATGAAAATATCAGCCAGAAGCGATACACGCTAACACTTGATTTCAAAGTCCTCGAAGGCCAGAAAGAGAGGAGAAGAGAGTGCGCCAGCGTTAGCATACCACTAGCGTTCATTAAAGAAAACCTGAAACAGCAGACGACTTAATGGGTGTCATTTGAAGTGGGACCACCAGAAGCAACGTCTCTTCAGCTCTCAACTCAAATCATCTGCTCTGTTGTTCTAGCAGCTGAATGAAAAGAGTCTACGAGAAAAGACATCGTCAGAGACTTTGTTTCTAAACCTAGTAAGCTGCCTACAAAGACAGCATTTCAATCCAGCATGTATGAGGATCTTCTGAAGCAGGCGTCTACTGTATGTAGGGTTCGGAACAGAGCCGATCTCACAACATGATGCTAATATTTAAATATAGATATTGAAAATTCATTTGATTCTGATTTGTCAGTCGTTTAATTAAAAACAAATATATATTTTATGTCTTAAAACTATTTACAGAAGCCCTGAACTACTTTTTAATGTATTGAGTGCCTTTGATGACTAATTTATCATGCTTGATAGTTTTTCATGCTATTTCCTTTTTTTAGTATTATTTATATATATATTTAATTTACATTTTGTATCCCGCAATTTTATATATATATAATATATCTATATATATATATATATATAAAAAAAAAATATATATATATATATATAATATTATATTATATAATAATAATATATTATATATATTACAATTAATGTGGGAGTACACTATCATATAGATGAGCTAAAAGCTACAACGCTCTAAAAGCCACAAATTTGATTTAATTAATTAATCTATAAATCTATCATCATCAATCCATCCATACTATTCTGTATTATTTTATTTTACGTCATTTTTTATTTTCGGGACATGGTTGTTTTTAAAAATTAAATCGTGGGAGTAAACTAGCATATAAATAGCTCAAAGTCCAAAACTCTAAAACGCCCCACATTTTATTGAATTTATTTGTATTTTATTCTTATTTTTTGTATTAATTTGCTCTGTTTTGTTTTATTTATTTATTTATTGAGTTTTATTGTACTTTATTTAACTTTTTTGAATTATTTTTATTTTACTTTAGCTTAGATTATTTACTTTATTTTACTTTCTATTTTACTTTATCTGTGTTAAAAGTGAATCGTGTGAGTACACTAGCATATAAATGAGCTTAAGCCTACATGACTCTAAAAGCCACAAAAGTCCAGTTTTGATTTCATGGTGCTTTTAATTATGTCGCATCACAAAGGCAAAAACTTCCAACTGAAAACGATTCATTTACAGCAGACAGGTCCATTTCTACAGCTTTGTGCACTTTGTATGTGGCCGGTTTAGGGTCCTGAAAAGCCAGGGGTCTGAATCTGAAGCAACACATGCTCGTATAATGTAGCGCTCGCTGCCACAAAAGCAGACGAATCGCCGCGCATTAAGACCAGCCACACAAAGCACAACAATGGCGTGCATAAACATTATTTAGAGGCTTTGACGAGGCATTGAGGGGCTGGGTGTCAACGCAGTATTGCAGCTGAGTCGGCTCATTGTGGCGAGGTGAAAAGATGCCTAATGAACAGGAAGCCTTACTGACAGAAACCATACAACGGCCGCATTGTGGGCCTGCCATCAACCCTGTGGGTCCCTGCATTTAGAGAAATTATGAGAAAGTCACCCCCTTAACACACACAGACCCAAACCCGCGGGGAAAAGGGCCCAAACAAGCCCCCGACTATCCGGGCTCGTCCCAGCCGTGACGCGGTTACAAGCGGCCCAAGGCGAAACTTTGAAGTAAATTCGGCGGAGAGCAAGAGAGACTCTTGCAGTTTCACTTTCCCCTGCTTTTGAGCAAAGCCTGCAATGAGGTTCAAATTGGTAACGAGCCGCTCTCGTTAAGGCCTGTCGCTCGAGTACAATGTGATGACATCACTGACGAGCGGCCTTCACCTCTGCTGTAAGACCGAGGTAACCTTATTTACTGACGAGTTGAGCCTCGCCCCATTGTCCCGGCCTTTCATTTCCAGCTTTGCACTAACGGCTAGCGAATCAAAGGCCATTTAGGCCGAGGTGATCGAGCATGCAGAGGATTTAGACTGAAAACATGCCACCGCTTTCCTATTTTGCCTCCAGCTTACGGCTAGCAGCTCAGAACGGGAAGTTTGGCCGACGCTCTTCCCGCTCCGGCTCTCCCGCCGGCGGATTCGTTATCCTCGGTGTGCCAAACTGAACGCATACTGATGATGATGGTCTCAAAGACTGAGAAAATGTAGTGCGGTAAACACTTTGATGGTGAAGATCAGTTCTTTGGTAACAAAGAGCTTGTGGAGCTTATGATGATCATTTGTTGAATTTGATAAAAAAAAAAAAATTATAAGAATCTTCCAGCTCTATCAACAATATTAGGTTATGTATTTATTTATTTATTAAAAATAAGCAACATTTGTGTCATGTTGATTACCAAAGAAAATAATTTAATCTTATCTCCCATTATTTATTTATTTATTTATTTATTTCCAGCTCTATCAAGAGTATTTTATGTATGATTAGTATTTCCAGCTCTATCAAGAGTATTGAGTTATTTATTTATTTATTTCCAGCTCTATCAAGAGTATTTATTTATTTATTTATATCCAGCTCTCTCAACATTATTTATTATTTATTGCCAGCTCTATCAACAGTATTGATTTATTTATTTTTCCAAGCTCTATCAACATATATTTATTTATTTATTTATTTCCAGCTCTATCAACATTATTTATTTATTTATTTATTTCCAGCTCTATCAACAGTATTTATTTATTTATTTTCTTTCCAGGCTCTATCAAACATTATTATTATTTATTAATGTCAAGCTCTCCCACATATTATTTATTTATTTATTTCAAGCTTATCAACATATTTATTTATTTATTTATTTCCAGCTCTATCAACAGTATTTATTTATTTATATTTCCAGATCTATCAACATATTTATTTATTTATTTATTTACGCTACTATAACAGTATTTATTTATTTATTGATTTCAGCTCTTCAACATTAATTATTCATTTATTATTTCCAGCTCTATCACAGTATTTATTTCTTATTTATTTCAGCTTATCAACAGTATTTAATTTATTTATTTATTCCAGTCTATCAACAGTATTTATTTTATTTATTATTTCCAGCTCTATCAACCTTATTTTATTTATTTTTTATTTCCAGCTCTATCCACAGTAATTTATTGATTTATTTATTTCCAGCTTATCAACATTATTTATTATTATTTTCAGCTCTATAACAGTATTTCTTTATTTATTTATTTCCAGCTCTATACACAGTTTTATTTATTTATTTATTTATTTCCAGCTCTATCAACAGTATTTATTTATTTATTTATTTCCAGCTCTATCAACATTATTTATTTATTTATTTCCAGCTCTATCAACATTATTTATTTATTTATTTCCAGCTCTATCAACATTATTTATTTATTTATTTCCAGCTCTATCAACATTATTTATTTATTTATTTCCAGCTCTATCAACATTATTTATTTATTTATTTCCAGCTCTATCAACATTATTTATTTATTTATTTATTTCCAGCTCTATCAACATTATTTATTTATTTATTTATTCAGCTTTAGTAACATTATTTAGTTATGGATGTATGGCCGCTCTAATCAACAGTATGATTTATTGATTTATTTGCCCAGCTCGATGCAACAGGAGGGATGGAGGTATGGATGCTAGGGAGGTCCAGCGAGAGTCAACAGGATTAGTAGTGATTTAGTTCCAGCTCGATCAACAGTAGTGATTTATGTTAGTTATTGCCAGCGCTGATCAAAATTAGGGATGTGAGTTATTGATTGTATGTTAGTGCCAGCGCTATCAAACCGTAGTATTATTTATGCTTTCCAGCTCGATCAAAATTATTATTTATTTCTTTTCTCCAGCTCTTCAACAGTTTTATTTATTTATTTATTTATTTCCAGCTCTATCAACAGTATTTATTTATTTATTTATTTCCAGCTCTATCAACATTATTTATTTATTTATGATTTCACAGCTCTATAACAGTAGTATTTATTATTTATTTCAAGCTCTCTATCACAGTATTTTTTATTTATTATTTCCGCTCTATCAACATTATTTATTTATTTATTTATTTCCAGCTCTATCAACAGTATTTATTTATTTATTTATTTCCAGCTCTATCAACATTATTTATTTATTTATTTATTTAGCGCTAATCAAACAGTATTTATTTATTATTATTTCCAGCTCTATCAACAGTATTATTAGTTATTTATTTCCAGCATATAAACATTATTTATTATTTATTATTCCAGAATATCAACAGTTTTATTATGTATTTATTTACAGCTCTATCACATTATTATTATTTATTTTTCCGCTATACACATTATTTATTAGTATATTTCCGCGTATCAACAGTATTTACTTTATATTAGTTTTCCAGCCTATCAACATTATTTATTATTTAGTTATTTACAGCTCTATAAACAGTATTTATTTAGTTATCCAGCTCTATCAACATTATTTATTATTTATATTTTCAGCTCTATCAAAGATTATTTATTTATTTATTTACCGCTTCTATCAACATATTATTTGATTTATTTATTCCGCTCTATCAAAGTATTTTGATTTATTTATTCCAGCTCTATCACAGGATTTTATTTATTTATTTATTCAAGGCTCTATAAACAGTATTTATTTATTTATTTATTTCCAGCTCTATCAACATTATTTATTTATTTATTTATTTCCAGCTCTATCAACAGTATTTATTTATTTATTTATTTCCAGCTCTATCAACAGTATTTATTTATTATTTATTTCTTTATTTATTTACAAATAAATCCAGCTCATAAAAATATTTGTTGAATATTACAACAGAAATAATTCTATATTTACTTATTTATTGGTTGTATTATAGATTTATTATCATTTATTAGTTGATTATTTTTTGAATGTTGATTTTTCAAAAAAATTAGAATTAATTTAAAAATAGATTTTTTATTTTATTTATTAAAAAATCCAGCTCTATCAACACTACTTGTGACATTATTAACACAGAAATATTTTTTCGTCATCCTTTATTGACTGGTTGTATTCATGTTTTAATTATTTAAATTTATTTAAAAAGTATCCAGCTCTGCGCATTGTGCATTTGAGGATTACCACAGAATTTTTAGACTTGTCTATCATTTGTTTTAGTTAAGTTGAATTTAATTTTTTTAGGTATTTTTTATTTATTTATATATATATAAAAATAATAATGTATAAAGTAATTTAATTGAATTTATTAAGTGTATGGCTAAATGGTGTTGTAAAGATCATTTGTGTCTGATTTTCATTTCTGTTCTAATGAATTTCAGGAGAAACATCTGAGAGTTATTTTAAAGACTCTGAGAACTCCATTAAGTCTCCTGAGCTGTGAAAGAGCAACTTATATTCAGATTTTCCTCTGAGTGAGTTTATGTGACTTTCCATTCAAATCCAACTTCAGTACTGATGTTAGATGAGAGGAACATTTTCTTCATTTCGCCATATGCTTCCATTGGATGCGCTTTACTGTGACCGCCATTGTGATGCAAGACGAGTCAAACGTATTGTCTCTTTTCATCAACATCATGGCACAAACACTGTCAGTAGAGTTTAGCATGTATGGAACCCAGAACATGCACGTATACATCAAACCAATGAGAAACCAATCAGAAAATTTTGTTGTGTAACAAAGCGAGACGTTTGTAGACTTTTGGCGATGATTGAAGCACAAAAACATGACAAATTGGACGAGTAACTGGCAGACTGTGCTGGGAGGTTTTAAACTTGTGTTATTTGTTTGATTTGACAAATGGTTTGGAGAATGAGCCTGTAAAAGGCTTCAGGAGAAGTCAGATACGCTGTTACCTCTCATTTTATGGATGAGGGAAAGTGCCAGGCGTCAGTCAATCTCATGGGATTTGCTCACACGACTGCTGTCAGACGAACAAAACAGCTATACTTGTTCACCAAAATTTGCACCATCAAGCGATTTATTTGAGAGAAGTTAATGCACAAAAAACAGCCTGAAAAGTAATTGTCTTGCCGCATACACACACAAATCTCACACAATGCCAAAGTGAATTGGCCGCTCCATAAATCCAAACCGACTTGTATGATTGCATTTCAAATCTTGCTCATTGTGAGGCACACAACAAATTTCAGTTTATCATGAATATTACACTTGATTAAGCTTCTATCATATGTCTCTTAACATGCAGCCGACCTCTCCGGGAATTTATTCGTCATGTTTATTCATTGTGCTGACTTGTATATTTTTATTTTTTCTCCCCATTAACTTCATTGTGAATCCGGCAGGTTTCTCGTTCTTGTGCATCAGCATTGCTATTGGCCTTCACATCAGATAAGCATCCCTAATGTGAGGAACGTGGAGAAGGGGAAAGTACTTGTATAATAATTATATTTGTCCAAACTTTTGTGAAGCGGAGAGGTAGGATACATGCTGACTGAGATGTAGATTACTTCAGTATTCACTATTGTGCAGCATGTCGGCTCTAAAACGCAGGTAAGTGTTATGTGTTGTAATGATTTTATAATGTTTCCCTGTGAACATGTTGAAAGCATTTGTCATTTGTGGGTGCTTTCTTAAGATTTTTATTTATGCATTTATCGGTAGAGCCAATAATTAAGAAATGGCGATTACTATTACAGACATTTCATTTCATTTTACGACAAAAAACCGACCGATAATCTGTTATCAATATTTTTATGGACACTTTTCTGAAAAATGCCGCCACTTGGTGAGTCTGAAGAACAGCACAAACAGCATCTCACTGCTGTAGGTTACAACAGGTAATGTAATATTTCAAGTATTTTTACATAAATTACTCTTTTATAGCTATTCATTAGGCATTTCAGGCTGCTAAACAGTACAATGCATTTAAAGAATATGTTATTGTTAAAACATTTATGTAGCAAATTGTTTTTCATTGTTGTATTGTATTGTTTAATTGTTTTAACCGATAATCAGTTATATATTTTATAGACATTGAGAAATGCCGCCACTTGTCGAGTCTCTGAAGAACAGCACAAACAACATCAACAGAAAACAACTGTTTACAGGTAAAGTAACATATGTAATGCATTTTTTTTTTTGCATTAATTACCAGCTTTGTAAGCTATTCCATATTTTCAGATGTTAACAATGTAATGCATTTAAGAAAAAAAAGAAAAAAAAAAAAGAAAAAGAAAAAAAGAAAAAAATATATATATATATTTTATTGTTTTTAAAGTATATATTTCCATTGGCCTTCAGATCAGATAAGCATCCGAATGCCCCAAATATGAGGAACGTGGAGAAGGGGAAAGTACTTGTATAATAATACTCTGTGCAAACTTTAGTGCATCTGAGAGGCAGCAGAGAGGTAGGATACATGCTGACTGGGATGTAGATTACTTCAGTATTCCCTGTTGTGCAGCATGTCGGCTCTAAAATGCTGGTAAGTGCATTCGCTCCTCGCGCGGCCTGTGCCGCTACATCTGCCGTGGGCCGTCTGCTCACCGCGACGATCCCTGAGCCCCTGGCCGCCTGCCCTGACACCCGACACAAAGTAATCACAGATCACAGCATTTAATCACTGAAACAAGCACTCTGGAGAGGCGGCGTGTCAATATCCCACTCTCTCATTATCTCTTTGGATTGCACATCCACACTGTCAGATAAACAGAGTGGAAAATTAAGATTAAAAATATGGTAATTTCATTTGAGCGCAGGCAAGCGCTCGATCCCGCTGCCCCATTATGCTATTGATTACTCTCAATTCAATCTCTCCTTTCAATGTAAACTTTAATCTATTCACCACCCAACAAGCCTTGCTCCCCCGGGGCTATTTTAGAGTAAGTAACCATTTAATATAATATCACTAGCGTTAATGAATTGTGTAAATCACGGCGCTTCAACAAGCTCTTGATTCGAGAGCCAAGCAGTCCTTCCTTCTGTCAACTGCATTTAACATTAAGTGGCCGTAAATGTGGCTTTAAAAATTAACACGGGCCAGACGTTTGATGGCTGGCAGGATATTAATTGCGACAGACTTGAAAATTAAGAGATCATTATCAAGTTTTCATTCATAAATGAATCTCAGACATATGCTATGGAATCGCTTTTGTTTGCGTATTGAATAAGAGAGATGAGTACAAAAGAAGAAATAATTATTATGAAGGAATAATGATGAGACTGAATGAACATGAAACAATTACTTGCTTAGCAAAGGCTTAATAGGCTCTGAGAAAATATTGCATGTAAAGCAGAAGCTGTACAACTCCATCACTCCAAAATATTAAGAATAGCATGTGTTACTGGTAACATACAGAAATGATGTGCAATTTTTAATACTTATGATAATGATTGTTTTCATGTTCCTCATCGAACGCAATGTCACTATTGGGTGCTATTCTTTGGGCTTTTATTTGTTCATTTATCTGTAAAGCTAATATTAAAGATAAAATCGTAATAAATATTAGAAGTCGACCGATTTATCGGCCGATATTTAGCATGGAAACAATTAAAAAATATATTATTTACAGTTTTTACAGGTAAAGTAACATATTTAAAGTATTTTTTGCATAAATTCCTCAGCTTTTCATAGTTATTCATTAAGCATTTGAAGCTGTTAAATAGTATAATATATGAAAAAATATTTTAATGTTATTTTGTTGCTGATTACTTTTTAAGCGTTTTAAGTTTAGAGATAGTTAGAGATAGCCCAAAACAATATAATGTATTTAAAAATATATATTTTGCTAAAATATTTGTTGCATATATGTATTTGTTGTAGTGTAAACGATTAGTTATTTATTATTTAATCATATATGGGATATTCTTTAAGAGTTTTAAGGTGTTGAATAGTTTTAGCGATATAGAATATGAATAGTTAGCAAAATTATATATAAAAACCAAAAAAAATAATATATAGGTCGATGATATTCATTAAGGGCTTTTTTTAAACATTTAACCAATTAGAGACAATGTAAGGTGTAAAACTATTTTATTGTACAATTTATGTTGGATATTGTATTGTTGTGGAGTGTAGATTATTTATGGATTATTAATGTATTATAGTGGATATATACAAAGCATACGCATGTTAAACAGTAGCTGATAGCCCCCAAAACAAAATAACTGATTTTGACAAAATGCATTTTATTGGTAAAAATATGTAGCTGCGTATTATATTTTAATGGGCGTGTAATGATTATTATTTATTATTGTTTAATAGATATATATATATATTATGTATATATGTATGTATAGATATAGTGGTTAAGATGCTGTAAGCGTTTTAAGCTGTAGAAACACTTAGACTTAAAAAACGTATATATTACAAAATAATATTATAGTTAAATATTGTTGTGGCATATGATATTTGTTATGTGGAGGTGTAAACCAATATTTAATTTAAAATATATATATATTAGTTGACCTTTAATCTAACAGCGGGTATTTAGGATGATACACATGTGAAGAAGGAGCAAAAAATATAATTCAGATATACATCAAAAGATAATACAGACAACTGTCAGTCCGCTATCAGATGAGCTGATTGAATATTTGAGACCGGACTGACGAGTACAGAGCGCTGCCTCCGAGCATCTCTGTATTAATAAGTGATGACCGGAGCATCTGGAGCAGGAGTGAGCTTATTTAAAACAGGCAGAGATACAGAAAGAGAGAGAGACTAACAATGATAAGAGTAGAGCAGAACAATGTGTGTGCAATACACAGTGTGAGTGACGGCGAGAGAGAGGAGAGAGAGGGCGGGAGAAGATGAGAGAGCGGATCTCGAGAGAGAGAGAGAGAGAGAGAGAGAGAGAGAGAGCACTGATATAATGCTGCGGCTTACAGCTGCTGACTGTTGGAAATAGTTTTTTTCTTTGCCTCTCCATACCAATTTCTAGCTGTGGCGAATGAGATACAGGTGAGCTGATAAATTTGTGTCAAGGACAGAAAAGAAATCGAATGATGGAAATTTTTTTAGTTCCTCCACAAAGCCCTGCTTGAAGGGGTATCATTGTATCTGGGCTTTCTGACAGATGCACATAAGAATCAAACTGAACAATGTACATTCTTCCATATGAAGAACTCATGAGTGTGAATTTATTAATCAAAGCATAACTTCAAAATAATGAATTCAGTAAAGAAAAGGGCAAGAACATTAGTTCAACTGATGGGTCGTGACCCCCAAAAAATGCAGGGAAAAAACAATGATAAATGAAAAAAATGAAATGCACCTAATCACATAATTGTAAATAGTTAAGATAGCAAATAAATATATTTATTAACTTTATAAAGACACACTGTTGTTGTTGTAATTTTGGGTTTTCCGTGTGCAAATTTTTCCCCTTCTTTTATTTAAGTGCATGTTCCAAGTCTGATGAAGAAACAAACTCATCTACATCTTGGATGGCCTGAGGGGAAGTAAATGTTCAGCACATTTTCATTTTTGGCGTTGACCTATGACTTTAAGTTCATCCTGATAGAATAAAAAGAAAGAAGAAAGTTGCAGCAGAAGAAACAACAAATATTCATATTTTTTCTTTCCTTTTCCCATCTCCATCTTCAAGGTCTGTCACTAATTAAAAAATAAGAATAAATATCTCAGATATCTTCGATTTGTATTCTCTCTCGTGAAGCAGAGTCTGTTATTGTGAGGTAGTTTGTAAACTAGGTTGGCATCCACTGGTGGACGTTTTTGGATCTCTCACTAATTTATTATTTATTCATCAGGGAGTGTTGGTGATTTTGGCCTCTCATCTTTCTTTTATTGGCAGTAAGGGGGCGTTTGACACCAGCGTAGGTGAAGAACTCTCCCCGCTGTGCTCCATTTGGTGCCGTTCTTCACCTCAGCCACTGACCGGACGGCCATCGACCCGCATGGCTCCTTACGGACCTCCAACAAATGCTGCCACAAATGGATCTAATTGGCACCTCTGCATGCCCCTTCCAGAGGAGGCCAGAGATCAGGTGGGCAGACGCGGGACGGAGAGAAACAAGTGCAGAGTTTTAATATATGCACACTTTTTATTTTTTAAAATTGCATTTAATTTGAATTGTCAAATGCATATTTTTTACAGTAAAAATATGATAGCAACATTGTAGGTGTTACTGGACTGAACTTAAATAAATAAACATACATAAGTAAATAACAGCAGCTGTGGTTGCCAGAACTGTACTGTAAAAAATATGGTAGCAACATTTCAGGTTTTACGGTTTTAACTTAAATTTAAAGTTAAAAAACAATATTTAATAATAAAGTTTCACTGCAAAAAAAACAAAATATATATATAATATATTTTTTTTTTTTTTTTTTTTTTTTTTTTTTGTTTTTTTTTTGGGTGGAACTGGATTTAGTAAATTTTTTTTACTGTAAATGTAAGCTCAAGTTTTTTTCCTCAGTGTTTTTCTTGTTTTCCAGTACAAATATCTAAACATTCCTAAAACAAGATACATTTACTTAAGATGCAAAATGACTTGCATATTTTATTTTTAAAGTTAATCTCATTTTTTTAAAGTGTTAAATGCAAAATCAGAAATTTAGATTTTGGTTCATATTTGTTTTGGATGCAATTCATCCATAAAATCCTAACCAGATGTGAAAGTACAAAGGTTTAGGGCTCTAATTAAATTAAATTTAAACTTTTGTTTTTGTACTTTTTTTTCTTTTACGTTTTGCTTTTACCGTAAGTGCTGTACATTTAATCCTGTAAAACTTAAAATAATGCTATTGAACTTTTTACAGTAAAGTTCTGGCAACCAAATACTGTAAAAAATAAATATGTAAAATGCAAGGCATAAAAATATGGAAAAAGATAATACATTTACAGCAGTTGTGGCTGGCAGAACTTTACTGTAAAAATATGGTAGCAACATTTCAGGTTTTATGGGAATAAACTTGAATTTACAGTAATAACAATCTTTAAATTTCCTTAACTCATATAATACTTCACTGCAAAAAATGTTTTGTGTTTGCCAGAATTTCACTGTAAATATACAGTAGCAAAAATTTAGGTTTTACAGGACTGAACTTAAATTTACAGTAAAAATGGTAATGTATTACATTAACTGAACATATGACTGCACAACAACAAAAAAACATTCTGAAATCAAGATACATTTACTTTGGAAGCAAAATGGCCTAAGATATTAAGTCTGGTTTTCATTGTATTTTTAAAGTTACATTTCTTTTTTTTCTTTTTTTTAGAAAAATGCAAAAGGCCTAAATGTTGATTTTGGTTGATATAGTTTTTTGGATGCAATTAATCCAAAGAAATCCTGGCCGGTTGTGAAAGTTGTACAGAACTTTTTAGGTTTTACAAGATGAACTTAAGATAACCTTAAAAAAAAAAAAAAAAAAAGGACATTATCTTGAGTCATTTTGTTTCTCAAGTAAATGTACAGTATTTTGATTTAAGAATGTTTAGATATTTGTACTGGAAAACAAGGCAAAAATACTGAGTAATAAAATAATTTTTGCAGTGTAATATTACATTGGCAGTGCATCTGTACATACCAATCAAAATACATGAGACTTTCTTCAACTTTCCCTTCATTCCTTACATCAATATGCATCTATTCTTGCCATCCAGAGCTAGTTAAAGAGCACTAGTGACCCTGCTTTTGTGTTTTACATCAAACCACAATGTGTAATACTGATGGACTTATAACTCAGTCTTTTATAAAATAATCTTTTATGGTATTTAGCGCTGTGACATTTCCATTGCAAATACTGATCTGATTCTACTCAGTATTTAAGACCGTGTCATCTTCCCAAGTTGTTGAAATGGTGTTCTCCAGTGGCTGTGTAAACATGTTAGTGTGAACTGTCTCACAGAAATGTCGTGATCAATAATCCTCCACACAGCTGGAAATAGTTTAATCAATGAGTACAAGATGAGTGGTCAGCGACTGGAAACTTTAGCATCAAGTCATACAGAAATCAATCGTCATTATGCCTCTGATTAGCATTAAAGGAACAGTCAGACTGTTTTAATGGTGAAGTGTGTAATATTTAAGTATGGAAATAAAAAATAACATAAAGTAATATAATAAGATCAATAAAGAAAAATTTATATAACTGAAAATAAAGAAAAAACACATCACGTTTTAAATTGTAAATCAGGTTCCAAATAAGTAAATAAAAACAAAAAAAAAAATAAGTAAAAGAGTAAAAAAAACAAAATAAAAATAATTACAAAAAAGATAATATGAAAAATTAAATTAAAATACAATATACGTTCGAATCGTGTATCATCGATCATTAATTTTTTGATTAAATTGAAAGTCGGAAAACATTAGGGAAAACGGTCCTTTTGTTTTTCGTTTTACCAAACAACGGGAAAACAAGAATTCAGATTAAATTTTCGTTTTCGTAAGGGGAAAATGAATAAAACAGCTGATATTCGATTTCTAAATGTGGGCGGGAAATTAAACCGGCCATTTCTGATGATTGGTTCACACGAAGATTCAAACAGGACCAGTCACAGTTCTTCCGCAGGATCCCGCAGCAGAATAAGAGTCCTCCACTGGTCCAAGTCAAGTTAAAGTCACTTATTTATATAAGCGCTTTAACAATACAGATTGTGACCACAGCAACGGAACAGCATGAATTCGGAAATAGTGCCAATAATGCAAAATCGACAAATTTAGTACAAAAAAAAACCGCTTGTTTCAGTTTAAGACCGTCATCCGGAATTCAGTGATGTCAACATACAGGTCAGTTTAAATAATATCTTTGCAATCATGTCACCGATAACGCTGGAAATGAAGTGTCCCAAACTAAGCAAGCCAGAGGCGACAGCGGCAAGGAACCAAAACTCCATCGTGACAGAATGGAGAAAAAAACCTTGGGAGAAAACAGGCTCAGTCGGGGGGCCAGTTCTCCTCTGACCACACGAACCAGCAGAACGGAAAAATCAAAATAAGACGTAATAAAACAGACGATGAAAAATATTAACAGCAATTATTATATGATGCAATCAAAATTATAGCAAAATGTGGTAGTTCTGTATGTGTTTCAGGGTTGGCATCATCTGAGGACCTCTGAGGGCTTGCATCATCTCTTCACAGGTGTTCTGGATCCAGACTGAAGATTGTGTAAATCCTAGTTACCACGGGCTGTTAATCCCGTGGCAAAAGACAAAGAACAAAACAGAGAAAATTAGCGTAGCTGCTGTTCAATCCAAGCAAAAAATGATAATGTGTTCAAAACAAGCAAAGAATGATAATGTGCATTTGTTTAGATATAACTGCAGTAAAAGATTATGACTGCAGTAAAACATTATGAGATGCATTATTTGAATGCTTGGCCAAAAGAGATGTGTCTTTAATCTAGATTTAAACAGAGAGAGGGTTGTTTGAACCCTGAACGTTATCAGGAAGGCTATTCCAGAGTTTGGGAGCCAAATGTGAAAAAGCTCTACCTCTTTTAGTGGACTTTGCTATCCTAGGTACTACCAAAAGTCCAGAATGTTGTGACCTTAGGGAGCGTGATGGATTGTTAGAAGACTAGTTAGGTACGCAGGAGCTAACCTATTAAGGGCCTTATAGGCAAGTAATATTATTTTGTAACTGATATGGAACTTAATGGGTAGCCAGTGCAGAGAATGTAAAATTGGGGGTAATATGATCATATTTTCTTGAACTGGTAAGGACTCTAGCCGCTGCATGTTGGACTATCTGTAGCTTGTTTATTGAAGATGCAGGACAACCACCTAGCAGTGCATTACAATAGTCCAGTCTAGAGGTCATGAATGCATGAACTAGCTTTTCTGCATCAGAAACAGGTATCATGTTTCGTAACATGGCAATGTTTCTAAGATGGAAGAATGCCGTTTTTTGTAACATGGGAAATATGATTTCAAAAGACAAGTTGCTATCTAATAAAACACCCAGATTTTGACTGTAGAGGAAGTAACCGTTGCATCCGTCTAGTTGCAAATGTAATCCACGAGATTCGGCGTGTACTGTTTTTGGGCCAATAAGTAATATCTCTGTCTTATCCGAATTTAATAGGAGAAAAATTATGGTAATCCGTCTTTACCTTTTTAAAACACCCACATTTCTTCATGTTAGCTTAGGAGAATTAAAGTGCATTCTGGTCTGTTGAGATATATAGTTGAGTATCATTGGCATAACAGTGGAAACTAATCCCTTATTTCCTAATAATATTACCAAGTGGTAACATGTATATCGAAAATAGCAGAGGGCCTAGGACAGATCCTTGTGGGACTCCATACTTTACTGGCGTTAATTGAGATGACTCCCCTTTTAAATGAACAAAGTGGTAGCGATTTGACAGGTAGGATCTAAACCATCTTATAGCCTGCCCTTGGATACCTGTATAGTTTTGTAATCGATCTATGAGTATGTCATGATCTATAGTATCGAATGCAGCACTAAGATCAAGTAAAACTAGCAATGAGACACAGCCTTGGTCTGACGCAAGTCATTTGTAATTTTAACAAGTGCAGTTTCTGTGCTATGGTGGGGCCTGAAACCTGACTGAAATTCTTCATAGAGATCATTTTTTGCAGGAAGGAGCACAGTTGAGCAGACACAATTTTTCTAAAATTTTTAGACATAAAAGGAAGATTTGAGAAGGGTCTGTAATTTGCCAGTTCACTAGGATCTAGTTGTGGTTTCTTAATAAGAGGCTTAATAACCGCCAGCCTGAATGGTTTTGGGACGTGACCTAAAGACAACGACGAGTTAATAATATTGAGAAGCGGTTCTTCTGCTACAGGTAACAACTCTTTCAATAATTTAGTGGGTACAGGATCTAACAGGCATGTTGTTGGTTTAGATGCAGTGATAAGTTTATTTAGCTCTTCCTGTCCTATAGCTGTAAAGCACTGCAGTTTATCTTTTGGTGCGATGAATGAAGCTAAAGTATTATACGCTGTAGAATCTACATTTGTTATTGTATTTCTGATGTTATCTATTTTATCAGTGAAGAAATTCATAAAGTCATTACTATTAAACTGTGAGGGAATATTTAGATCGGGTGACATCTGGTTATTTGTTAATCTAGCCACTGTGCAAAATAAAAACCTTGGATTGTTTTGATTATTTTCAATGAGTTTGTGGATATGCTCGGCCCTGACAGCTTTTAGAGCCTGTCTATAGCTGGACATACTGTTTTTCCACGCAATTCTAAAAACTTCCAAGTTAGTTTTTCTCCATTTGCGCTCAAGACTACGAGTTTTTTTCTTGAGAGAATGGGTATTACTGTTGTACCATGGCGCAGTACGTTTTTCTCTAACCTTTTTCAATTTGATGGGGGCAACAGCTTTTAATGTATTAGAGAAGATAGTGCCCATGTTGCTAGTCATTTCGTCTAGTTCATGTGTTTTTATGGGTACACAGAGCAGTTGAGATTAATCAGGCAGGTTATTTGTGAATCTGTATTTGGTGGCTGGAACAATAGTTCTGCACACGGACGATAACGTGGAGCCATATAGTTAATATCAGTAATACGCAGCATGCACGATACAAGGAAATGGTCAGTAACCATCACTTTGAGGTACGATATCTATATCAGTAAGATCAATTCCATGCGATATAATTAAATCTAGCGTATGATTAAAACGATGAGTGGGCCCGGTGACACTGCTGCAGTTGTATGGAATCTTAACACATTTATTGCAACTACATTCAATCTTTTCTTGTCAAACAAACTGGCTTATGAATAGCTCGACAACTTGTACCGGGGCAGAGTCTAGACAGGTCTTTCTTCTGTGTAGATATAAATTATATTATTTGCTCAGCTGGCATGGCAGGGGATGATATGACAGCACCCAGTAAGTATGTTTGTTTGTTAATTCAGAATTAATTATTTGTTTCAAAATAAAAAATTTTAAACACTAAGACAAAAAGGAAGGTATAATAAATTGGCTTGGGTATATACAGTATAGGCCTATAATGTTCACGCAAGAACTGTCATTCTGACTGACAACCGGAGAACAACAGATATTAAATAGCCTACTGTTAAGAGTTATATAATGTAGTCTTGTTTTATTAAAATTGATTATAATTGATATCTCAAAAGGATATGCACTTGTACACAGCGTGAGCTACTGCGCACTCGCACTGCAACGCAAGAGTTTCATAAAATATAATAATTGCCATTTCGGTTTGGTTCTCACCAAACAAACAGTATATCTTCAGAATGCTTGGAATATACGCCAAGAGATGCATAGGATTATTTTACGACAGATATGCATCCGCTTAAATACAAAAAACTTAATCTAAAGTCACCATTC
Source organism: Sinocyclocheilus anophthalmus (assembly GCA_018155175.1). Classification (NCBI taxonomy): domain Eukaryota; kingdom Metazoa; phylum Chordata; class Actinopteri; order Cypriniformes; family Cyprinidae; genus Sinocyclocheilus; species Sinocyclocheilus anophthalmus. The sequence goes on along the minus strand of JADLZN010006692.1, from coordinate 193,880 downwards.
TCAGCCATTAAATTGGCAAGTGCGAGCAGGACATTTTTGTGTTATTAAGTAATAAGAATTTAGAACAACATTAAGGTGAGTAGTGACTCTAGTTCACACAGTTCCAATAAATTGCGATGGGTTAAATAAACTCAATAAGCAGACAGACACGACTACAGTCAAGCGCAGAAGTGCACAGGAAATAAGCAGCAGTCATATTTAAAACTTTACAGTCTGGAAATACTTTAGGCTATAGCAAATTATTTTTCGGACCCACTATCACTTTAAGAACAGCTGGTCTACACAGAAGAAAAACCTGTCAAGACTCTGCCCCGGTACGAGTTGTGTAGAGCTATTCATTAGTCTGTTTGATGAGAAAAATAGGAAATGTAGTTGCAATAAAATGGGTAATTAATCTATACAACTGCAGCAGTGGAGGACTATTATTCTGTTGCGTGCAGCGTGATACTGCGGAAGAACTGATGGTAATTTGTTTGAACTGATGGTGAGACGGTTTGATCTTTGGCTGACCAGTCAGCGGAAAGTCCCACATGTAGAAATCAAATATTCAAGCTATTTATTCATTTTTCCACCCATGAACTAAAAACGAAAATTTAAGCTGAATTATCATTTTTCGTTTTTTGGAAAAAAAAAAAAAAAAAAAGTCGGTTTTCTAATTTTTCTACTTTCATTATTAAATAAAAAAACGAATGATCGAATGATACATGGATTGTTACGTTAATGTCCTGTGTCTTGTGTTTTGTTTAGTTTCCTATGGGTCCCAGCTGCCTTTTTGCTCTAGTTTTCCCTTGTGTTTCCTTTGCCCATATTTGGTTCTTCCTTTTACTGTTCTGATTATGTTGATTTGTCTCCAGCCGTGCAATTTAGTCTTATAATTTGTGCTCCTTTATATAAGCGGTCTCAATGGTCATTCTGTGTCCGTTCTCAGTTATCTTTAGTGAGAGTAATATCCACGGTCCTCAGTTTTCTATTATAAGTTCCTATTGCAAAGATTCTCGAGACTCCGCGTTCCCTGCCTGACACACCCGTGAAGAGACCGGACCCGATAACAGTAAGTGGCGTCCCGTTCACTCGTTTTTTGTTTGGCACTAGATGACGCAACGCTCAACTCTCTGTTCTGGATCGGGGCTAATTACCATTGCCCCGTGGACCTCCCAGACAAGTCCCGTCAAGTCCGCCAGCTGCGGCATTCTCAAGCTCGCCGGCCGTTCCATGTTCACGTCCGCTGGCTGCTCCTCATTCAAGCCCACCGCCCGCACCAGTCGTGGGCTCCAGTCCCCGAGTTTAGTCCAGAGAGGGCTCCAGTCCCCGAGTTTAGCCCAGAGAAGGCTCCAGTCCCCGAGTTTTGCCCAGAGAGGGTTTCAGTCCCGAGTTTAGCCCAGAGAGGGTTCCAGTTCCCACGTCCAGCCCAAGGAGGACTCCAATTCACACATCCAGCCCAAGGAGGGCTCCAGTTCCCTTGTCCAGCCCAAGGAGGGCTCCAGTCCCTAAGTCAAGCCCAGGGAGGGCCACAGTACCCAAGTCAGGCCCACGGAGGGTCTTAGGGGTTGATATTTTCCCCAAGTATTTTATTGGGGGGGGGGGTTATAGGGCTCCGGCCGAAGAGGCCAGGCCGAGTGCCGAGGCCAAGGCCATGGAGGCCGCTCCGCCATGGCTCCCCAAAATGTCTGATCCGCCATGGCCCCCTGAGTTCCCTGCTCCGCCATGGTTCCCCTGAACTGTCTGCTCCACCATGGCCCCCTGAGTTCCCTGCTCAGCCATGGCATACTGATAATGTCGGCCCTCCGCTGGCCCCTGAAGGTCGATCCACCATGGCCCCTGAGTTCCATTGCTCCGCCATGGCCTCCTGAACTTGTATGATCCGCCATGGCCCCTGAGTTCCCTGCTACACCATGGCCCTCCTGAACTCCATGATCCACCATGGCCCCCTGAGTTCCCTGCTCCGCCATGGCCTCCCGAAAAGTCTGCCCACCTGGTTTCCCAGTCTGCATAATCGGGGCCATGGCGCCCCGAACGGGTACCGCCTTGGAGGCATCCCTGTTCCGTAGTGGTCGTTCCTGAGGGATCCAAGGTCCCACCCTCCCACCCAGTTCATGTTATGTGGCGAGAGGACACATTTCGGAGGGGGGAGTTAGGTTACGGTAATGTCCTGTGTCTTGGTGTGTTTAGTTCCTATGGGTCCCAGTGCCTTTTTCTATAGTATTCTATCGGGTTTGCATTTCCCATATTTGGCTCTTCCTGTTTGATTATGTTTGATTTGTCTCCAAGCCGTGTTAATTTAGTCTTATTCATTGTTGTGATACTTTATAAGCTGGTCGCCAAAGTTCATTCGGTTGCCAGCTCAGTTACTTTAGTGTGGTACTCTCCACGTTTCTCAGTTTTCTATTAAAAGTTCTTATTGGCAAAGATTCTCCGAGGCCCCCATCATTCGATGCCTGACACACCGTGACAATATACACTTGTAAATCATGTGCCAGTCAATATTTCAATTCTGTAATCGTACTTTAAATACAGCACATTTTAAATAAATAAATAAATAACATGAAGGTAAAATACACAAAAAATAAATAAGTAAAATGAACGGTTTAAAGATAACAAAATAAAAATAATGTAAAAGTAATAAAAATAAAAGGCAAAAATAAAATAAAATTTAACTGTAAAGCAGTACCAGTGATCTTTGCTTCTGTAACATTACAAACCTTTTATTAAGAAATAAAGTAAATAAAAATATAATTAAATAAGTAAAAATTAATTAAAATAAAACAAAATAAAAGTAAGGTAAAATAAAATAAAAGTAAAATACTAAAAAATAAAAATATACCTTTACTTCAATGTAAATATGTTCCAGTCAACAGCTCCTGAAAGTCAACATTTTAAATACCTGCACATTTTATAACTAACATAAATAAATGAAGTAAATAAAAATAAAAAAGTCAAAATAAATAATAAAATGAATATAATAAAATACACACTACACCTTTAAATTGTAAGTCAGGTTCCAGTCACACAGCTCCTGAAAGTCACATTGTACTTCAGTAATTTGTTTAATTAATACAGGATATTTTATAAAAAAAAAAGTAAAATAAAAAATTATTAATGTGAATAAAGTAGAATAAAATAATAAAATAAATACTTCACTCTTCCAATCAGCAGATTCAATTTAATTCTGTAATCATACTGTAAATGCAGCACATTTTTTATAAAGTAAGAGTCTACTGTATTACAGTAATGATAAATAAAACAAAATGTTTACATATATTAAATTAACAAGCATTTTGGTGGAAAATGTGTTTAACTGTGATGAATGTGTCACAGAAATGCTCCGAATGTCTTATTTTTGCCTTTTGATTTTGGCTTGTGCCGTGGCCCGGTTTTGGTGACACACACCCATTAGCAGCAATCAGTCATTTTGTGCTTTAAACATCCACACAAACAGTGTGAATCCTGTCAGTGTTCGCCGCAGACACGCATTTAATCATCTCTGCTTGAGTGTCAGACCTGAGAATGCGTTTTTAACACTACATATATGTCACGTGCTGTGCTTTAAGTGCTATAAACTAAAAATACAGACGGATTGAAGTGAAGGGGAACAGTAAGCGTGGTTTTAAGCACAGTGGTTTGACAGGCATGGAAGTATCAGAGCAGATCAGACCGCGTCGTTTTCCTGAAGCTGTGAAAGAGAGTTTGATCTCTTCAGCGCCGGCAGCACAGGTAGATCAAGGTCCGGGTGAGAGACGCTTATAAAAGCATAAACAACATCCTTTATCACAATCCAAACAGCTCTCGCGAAGGGCTTCAGTGTGTGCTTTACTGTGTGTGAGCTGGGAACTCGTTTAGAAAGAGAGGTGAGGGAGCCGTTCAGGACAGACATATAGACAGACTATATGTGCTATTTTTAGCATTGCTTATTTAATTAATATTTTTATTATATATATTTACTAATGATAACTAAACTAGTATATATCATGTATATAAATTACTAAAAAAGTATATATATATATGCATCTTTACACATATTTCCATGAGTATTATATAACTTTATATATATAATATATATATATATATATATATATATATATAATATATATATATATATATATATATATCCATATATATATATACTTGTATATGTACACTACCGTTTAAAAGTTTTGGGATCAGAACTATTTTTAATGTTTTTTACAGGAGTTTCTTCTGCTCATCAAGGCTGCATTTATTTGATCAAAAATACAGGAAAAAATTTAATATTGTGAAATATTATTACAGTTTAAAATAATAGTTTTTTGTTTTAATATACATTAAAATGTAATTTATTTCTGTGATGCGCAGCTGTATTGTCAGCATCATTACTCCAGTCTTCAATCACAGATCTTCAGAAATCATTCTAATAGGCTGATTTATTATCAGTGCTGGAAATTTTCTGCTTCATATTTTATCTATGAACCTGTGATACTTTTTTTCAGGATTTTTTGATGAATAAAAATTTAAAAAGAAGAGTGTTTATTTAAAATAGAAATATTTTCTACAATATACACTACAGTTCAAAAGTTTGGGGTCAGTAAATTTTTATTCTTTCTTTTTTTGAAAGAAATTAAAACTTTTATTCAGCGAGGATGTGTTAAATTGATAAGAAGTGATGGCAAAGATTTATATTGTTAGAAAAGATTTATATTTTAAATAAATGCTTTTCTTTTGAATTTTTTATTCATCAAAGGATCCTGAAAAAAGTATCGCAGTTTCCAACAAAATATTTGGCAGCACAACTGTTAAGTCTAATAATACATCAGCATATTAGAATGATTTCTGAAGGATCATGTGGCACTGAAGACTGCAGTAATGATGCTAGAAATACAGCTTTGATCCAGAAATAAATTACATTTTAAATTATATTCAAATAGAAACCATCATTTATATTGAAATAACATTTTGCAAGATTACCGTTTTTTTCTGTATTTTTGATCAAATAAACGCATCCTTGATGAAGGGCAGACGAGCACTTCTTTAAAACACATTACAAGACTTACTGATCCCAAACATTTGAACGGTAGTGTATATACAGTATACCTGCAAAAACCTTCTTAGCCTCTGAGTTTTTCTTTTAATGAGCATTTTTATCAGGCTCCTATGAAAATAACATTGGACATTTTTTAAAATAATGCATCCGATAACCCTTTCTTTGCCATTAAAGTGAAATTACTTAACCTAATCATATGAGCCTGAACAAATGCTCATTTTAAAAGAACAAATCTCAGAGGCTTAGAGGTTTTTGCATCTGAAGCTCAGAATATATTATTATATATATAAATATATATATATTTATATATGCTGATAATAGAGAAAAGTTCTTAGAAAGGCTTTACAAAAACGTTTTAATTAATTCTATTTTTAAAAATACATTTTTATAAGCCAAAATATGTGTATATACCCATGAGTGCAAGATGATTTCATCAGCATTTTTGCTCGTTTAGTGGATAATAGTAATGCAAACACCATTAAACATACTGCAGTCAGATCATGTGGCTTTAAAGCCATATTTACAGCTGCAAATGAAAATAAATCCACATTAAGCATGTTCAGGATAACCCCGTTTTGTTCCCAGTTTCTCCGAGTAATTATCCTGAGCTTAAAGCAATGAGATTTGGTCTGGCTGAGAGTCATTAAGCCAGGATTCAGACTCTTATTAGCAGAGGAATCCCTGTTAAGGTGAGCCAGAGTTTCACAGCTTTCCATTGGCTGATTATGTGCTTCAATAATTCGACGCCTGATGTTTGCTCAGGTTTTCATTTTCACTCTTGCTGTCAATTCTCCACTCTCAATAGAACGTGAAATGGATTCTCTATTTACCGCTACACGCTAATAGAACTTTATCATAATCAAATCTGGGAGGAATTGTGGAGAATAATGCGGATTTCCGTACGGACTTCTGTATGGAATACATATCAGAATCGGAGCGTTTCTGCAGATCACAAAGCCTGGGAACAAACACCTTATATCCAGTTATTTTCCATTTGAAAGGCAGGCTGAATAGGTTTTATTATTATTATTATTATTATTGTTGTTGTTGTTATTATATCACAAAGCATGAGAAAATAAAAAGTTTCCAATAGAAACTTGTTCTATCATAAAGTACATTCCCTTTAAAGGAAAAGTTCATAGTTATTATTTATATTAATGTTTTGAGTATTATATGTTTTATATAGTTGAATTTTTTTATCTATCTTGTTTAAATATTTTTCATTTTATTTCATATTGTTTCTGTTGTTTTTAATAGTTATATTATTATTTATTTGTATACTATTTAAATTATTCCTGGTTTATTTGTTATTAGTTTGTTTATAATATTTTATTGTTATATTATCATTCTATATTGTATTTATTTTTTTTATTATTAGATATTATTTATTATATTTTTGTTTATATTATTATTTGTATTTATAATTTTTGTGTTGCCATTTTGAAATTATTTATTATTCAGAAAATATTAATTTATAGTTTTAGTTCTCCTGTATTATTATATTTATTATTTTTCATTATAATTTAAATAGTCAGATATTATTTTATTTTGTTTTATATTATTTGTTGTTATTTTGTTATATTGTTTATATTTTTATTTTGTTATATTATTATTATTACTATTATCTTTGTTATTCATTATTAATCATTAATTATTTATATATTGTTATATTATGTTCTTTTTGTTTATATATTGTTTGTGTTTTTATTTTTTAAATAATTTCATTCGATAATAATTAAAATTTTTTTTTTTTATTTTTCATGAATTATTTAGCATTATTTACTCACTCTCATATTATTTCAACCCATTTTTGTTTCACAGAAAATGGATTAGCATGTGAATTTGGCGCCACATGAGGGTGAGTAAATGACCGAATGAACTTTATTCGTCTCAGAATATATGCTCTACCATCTCAATCATGTGTTATTATTGAATTGACATGTTAACCCTTGTGCGACCTTTTGGACATTTTTGTCCTTTTCAGTTTTTTAAATTTTTTTATCATTTTGCCTGTGTTATTGCCAACTGCATACATTTAGGCACAGGTGTGTGTTTTTATTGGAATTTTACTATTTCACTTCCATTTCTTTTAATAAATCTGTTTTGCACTAGGTACAAAAAATTGTTCCTCTCAGGACCTTAAGGACACAAATGTCCCCATTGAAACTGCTATTTTTAATCGCAGTGCCATTTAACTGTAAAATTATGCAATTTTTGTTGATAGGCTTTCATTCTATTGGCAAGGCTTCAAAATGAAATTTTTTACCAGATGGTGCCATTTTTTCAGTTTTGACCTATAAAGAAAATACTCGCTTTATTTCCGTTTTCTGCTTCTGCATATTATAGAACCAATTGGATAAATAATGCAGCTATAATTGCGTGGGTGTGTTGGTATGGATGTCAGAGATTGGTTTGTATGCGTCATAAAAAAAAATGTGTGTGCATGTTCTTGTAATATTTGAGAGAAAAACTCTACTGCAAATCACAAATCCAACCACTGTGTGCACCAGCGGAGTTCTGCTGGCATCTAATGGGGAAAATGCGGTACTGCGCCCAAACAACATCTTACTGAAAGCTCATTTTTTGAGATATCAACCTCAAATTTGGAATACAACTTGTTTAGATGTATGGCTTTGATTTTCTAGCAGGTATAGAGTTCAACATGTTTCATAAAATATATATTTTATATAAAACATCGTTCATAAATCATTTTCATAAACCTAAACATCTAGAACTTTTTTTTTGTTTCACTTTTTAAACTTTTTTTACTTCAACAATAATCTGCCATGGGTCTTCTTTAAAATGAGACCAAACTTAACTCTGTGCTCCCAAGCTTCAAACTTTTATGACAGTTTTTTTGACATGGACATTTTTGTCCACTATGGACCTATGTGTAACTTTTTTTAATTGACGCACAAGGGTTAACATCAGTGTTCAAACTACAACTGGACCAGAACCCGCACGTTTGTTGCTGACAGATCTCATCCTGGCAGCGCGAGCTCTGGTTCGACAGGGAACAATCACATCTTTATACGGTGGAGAAACTTAATCTGCAAGAGCGTCGATACCAGAAACCCATCGAGGCCATGACAAAAACCCCTAATGAACTTGTTTGGGAAAAACCAGGGCTGCAATCTCAGCCGGAGAACGACGAAGGGCCCGACGGGAAGGGCCAGGGCCTCGCGTAAAGCGGCTTTAGCATGTTTTGGAAGAGGAGGGTAAGGAGGAATAATCTCTTCAGACTGACAGGAGCTTCTTTCTCTTTCTCCTCGACCGTGGGAGTTCGTCTCCTCTCTCCGCAACCCCACAGGCTGGCATTTTCCAAACGTGCTATCAGTTTCAACCAGCAGAAATAATCTCAGGGCATGCTTCCTGATATCCTGCACTGAGCGGAAGAGAGACGCTCGTGTTCTCCTAAACCAGCTTCCGACGAAGGTGCGACGGTTTTGGGTTTCGACTGCTAGCTCACCTGGAAGCAAGTCGCCTTGGTAAATAAGCAGAGTTGTCATCTCCGCGTTAAATGGGAGCCTGTGGTAATCTGAAAATGCCAGATGCGTTCGGATTACACCTCTCGCGAGATGAGAAGGAAAAGGATGCAGGCAGGTCTCGTTATAGATGCCGCTTTCTAACCTTGATAATAGCTGTGACACAACAAAACGTGCTGAAGAGCTGCGAGGTGAGGCGCAGAATTAGGTCTCCGGGGTCCTGCGTCTCAAACAGCATCTATTACCTCTCCGCATACAAAGTGAGAGGAGAGAAGGTTTGACACCCCGTCATATAAAGCAGCTGGGTTTTCTTTAGGACAACAAGTGGTGACACAAATAGAGCTAGATTTAATACAAGAGTAAACAAAAATGTAAAAAAAACAATTGTATTTTGTTACATATTATTTCTGTTATTTCCTCTTATGTTATATTGTTTATTAATTTTGCATTTTTTTAAAAATATTTTTAAATATGTATATAGATTTATTGTTTTTATTATTTAGATTTAGTAAGTAATAAGGTTTATATTTATGTATTATTTTGATTGCTATTTATTATTATTATTATATTGTTTATTATTTTTGTATTTAATTTATATACTATATTTGTAGTTTTTGAATATTAGTTATATTTGTTATTTATTTTTGTATTCATATTATTTTATGTATTACTTGGATAATTTTATTATAGCAACTATTTGTGTTTAATATTATTTATATTATTTTATTTATTTGACTTGTTTACTATTATTATTATTATTTTTTATTAGTTAGATAATCGATTTTAATATATTTTGTTTGTTTTTATTCTCATTCATATTTTATTTTTATATTGTTTATTCTTATTTTTGTATTTTGATACTATTATATCTAGAAGAGTTATATTATTTTAGATTATTTTTATTATTATTTAGTATTTTATTATCTTTTGTATTATTGATATTTAGTATTTTTTATTATTTTAAATAATTTAGAATTGTTTTATATTATTTTATATTTTTTTATTTTTTTGAATTGGTGATTTATTGTATTTTTTTATTAATTTTATGTAACTTTTGATTGTATTACATACAATTATTTTAATTTATTTATTTATGATTATTATTATTTATTATTATTATTATCGGTGCAAAATCATAACCATAAAATGTGAAGTATCAACCAAAAGTAGCCTTAACCATTGGTAAAACAGACAACGTTTAGCCCAGGTTATTTTAGTGTAAAAAGCCAGTGATTATCCATTTAAAAAAATAAATAAATAAAGGGCACAGGGAAAAAATTGTAAAACTATGCATTTGTAAATAATATAAATGGTTATCACTACATTGTGGTATAGAATTAATTGTAAATAAATGAACAATCAACTTGTCTCTTGTTTCAGCACTTTCATCTAAATTTTTTATTTCCTAAAACGCTTATTCCTAGGACAAAGAGTTAAAGTAAATGGTAATCATAAAGAAGGATGCTAACACAAATACTTATCACATTATTATAAATTACAAATAATATAATATAAAATATTTTATTTGAAAAATGACAAACAATATCAAAATAATTTTTTCTAAATATTAAATAAAAATAAGTTGTGTAAGTATGAAATTATTTAAAATAAAATTAAACAATAGAACTAATAGTAAAAATGACATAATGATATGACATATACGTCAGTATATATTTAGTCAGTAACTGTAGATAAATAACAAACACATGTGCTTTTGTGCGTACACGTCCTCATTACATGCTGTAAAATAATGTTGTTTTCATTGTCTTTTGGCCTCGTGTGAGTGTCGTAGCTGTTAACATGACAGACTAAAACAGCATTAGCATCAGCACTATCAGCTTCAATCATGCTCTGCCGGCTTTATCAATCACGTTCCACATGGACGCGTTGAATTTCCCAAAGTCAGGCTTACATTGTGTGCCGGATGCTCGAATGCGAGTGATGGGAGCTAATCACACGATTGTGGCATCCGACAAAAGAGCGAGGAGTGACAGCTGAAATTAATTTCTAAATAATCTTTCAGATCAGCATGTCGCATGAAAAATGTAAATTGAGACTCTCCTTAGTACAATCTATGCATAAAACCAGCGTACAAAATGGCATGAAGTGTTGAATAAGGAACTAGTATTATTCAAATCTGGCATTAGTCACGGTCAGAACGTTCAGGATGCGGGAAATAAACTGGTTTCAGTCGAGATACTGGATGCAAAATGTGCTTTGATACACCCGTCAGTTTTTCTGGATGCGCTGCAAATGTAGATCCAAATGTGTATGAAGTAACCTGGACTAGTTTTTATTTCTTTATTTTTTTATATTTCTTTATTTTATTTAGTTTTTCTATTTCCCATTCTCATTTTAATTTTATATTACGATTTAGCATTTGGTTTGTGGTATTATTTATTAGTTTTTTTATTTTATATGTCTGAATTTTTTTCATTTCTGTATTTGAGTTATTTTGGTTTGTCAAGTTAAACTAAAAATAGAAATGTTCCCTTGGCAACTAGCTAATAAAATATTCACATTTTATTATTATTCAGTAATTTTATCTTTGTTTTTGTCTTTTTTTTTTTTACTGTCGAAATTTTTAATTTATTAATTTTGTAGTTGTATTTTTATTTTTAGTTTGAGGTAAGTTAAAAGAAAACAAAAATCACTTCTTGGCAATACCTGGAAAAGGTTTTTATATTTGATTTGATTTCAGTTATGATTTATTTTATTTCGGTACTAGAGTTATTTTAGTATCATTAAGATAATATTATAGTATTTTCACTTATTAGCATGTCATTTTCACACTTTTTATTTTAATTCAAAGTTTAGTAATTTTGTCTTGTCCTTTTTATTTGTTTTTAAAAATGTCTAGATTGTTTTGGGTAATAATTTTATTTTTATTTTTAGTTAAGGTAAAGCAATAAAAATAGAATTTGTTTGCTTGTATCTCCAACTTTTTCTCTTACCTGCTTTATGACTTTTTCCGCAAGTCACTTATTTCGCAATTTAAATTTTTTTTTAGAGTTTACATTTCACAATTTTCCACTGCCACGGAATAATTTTTTTTTTTAAGTAATTGCGACATTTTAGTCTCTAGTATGGTTTTTATCATTGTATAAAATACATAAATAAATAGATTCAAATAGTGTTAAAATAATAACCTTATATTAAAAAAATATATCATGAGTTTAAAAAAATTATATATAGATATTTTATTTTATAAAAATACATTGTGTAATATTTTTTTATGTACAGTTCTTATACAGTACAGAGAGATGATCTCAGTGCACAGGGATTTCTGTTTTCTATACTTTAAGGCATAAAGCGAAGGCCTTTCATTTATCAGCACATCCGTTGTAAAGTGGGCTGTGCTGGACGCTAAACACTTCTCCGTCCTCCTCCTGTCGCTCACAGACAGGTCACTGCCAATGCTAAACACACACCAATGCAAATGAAGGCAAATGCATTCACTTCAGACCTCTTAATTACATTATATGTATTCCATGAATCATAAATGTTATGTTCCATGGGGGTTTAGTGGCAAAATAATGGCTTTCTTTAATAATTGATTTTCTGAGCGCATATCAAATGAAAAATAACGACATTACAGTGGCAAACATATTGATTGGAGTCAAAGGTTACGAGAAATATCAAGAATTCATAAATTTTGGTAAAATGCCTGGTAACCGCAGCATATAATAATATGTAAGTAAGAGCAATAGTAATCATTTTTGTATAATCTTATTTTTCTCTTTTCTATGTGCAGCACTGACAGAAAAAAACACCTCTCGAGTCAGAGATGATGCTTTAATAGTGCACTGTTTTAGTATGCCAGGGTTGCCATCATCAGTTTGGGTGAGCTGTCATACTTCAGTTAAAAGTGACATTTTTGTCCTTATTTATGCACCCTTTTGTCATTGGGCATTGACTGGCTAAACTGGTTAGTAACCACAACATAGTGCATGCAAAAGTCAGTTCTTGTTGTTTTTTTATAGAAAAGAATGTTATAAAAAGAGAGTGTGTGTGTGTGTGTGTGTGTGTGTGTGTGTGTGTGTGTGAGCAATATCAGGCAAGTAGCAGTACGATATGGCTGTATATCGGCACGGCTGTGGTTTCATCGTAGGTATCAAGCTGCCGATATATTGCACGCCTACGAGTGTGATATTGCGTTTATTCAACAGTTCAACGGCACGAGTGTGTAAGTATATACAGGTGGGCCGCAAAAAAGTATTTATCCCCCAATTGTGCACGTTCTCCCACTAAAAAGACCTGAGCGAGTCCTGTAATTTTATCATGAGGTAACCCTCCAAGATGAGATACAAAAGAGAAAAAAAAATCCAGAAATCAAACATTGTAGATTTTTAAAAGAATTTTTGGTAATTCTCTGTACAATAATATTGGGCACCTACACACAAGCAAGATTCGGCTCTCCCGCCCGCACAGACCTTAAATTTTTCTTTAAGAGCTCCTTGTCCCCACTCGTGTACCTGTATAATTGCATCTGTGAACTCGTTATCATGTATAAAAGACACTGTCCACACAACCTCAAACATTCACACTGCCAAACCCACCATGGCCAATACCACAGATCTGTCAAAGACACGACACAAAATTAGCCTCACCAGGCTTGAAAGATAGTAGAATCCTTGCCATAGGTAAGACTTGTGTGCATAAATCCACTGTGGAGCATATTAGAAAATGGAAGATATACAAGACCACTGATAATCTCCCTTGATTTGGGGCTCCACGCAAGATCTCACCTCGTGGGGTCAAAATGGTCAAGAACTGTGAGCAAAAATCCCAGAGCCACACGGGGGAACCTAGTGAATGACCTGCAGAGAGCTGGGACTAAAGTAACAAAGGCTACCATCAGTAAGACACTGCGCCGCCAGGGACTCAAATCCTGCATTGCCAGACGTGTCCCCCTGCTTAAGCCTGTACATGTCCAGGCCCGTCTGAAGTTTTGCTAGAGAGCATTTGGATGATCCAGTAGAGGATTGGGAGAATGTCATATGGTTAGATGAAACCAAAATAGAACTTTTTGTTAAACTCAACTTGTCGTGTTTGGAGGATAAAGAATGCTGAGTTGCATCCAAAGATCACCATACCTAGTGTGAAGCATGGGAGTGGAAACATCATGCTTTGGGGCTGTTTTTTCTGCAAAGGGACCAGGACGACTGATCCGTTTAAACGAAAGAATTAATGGGGCCATGTATCGTGAGATTTTGAGTGACAACCTCCTTCCATCAGCAAGGGCATTGAAGATGAAACGTGGCTGGTTCTTTCAGCATGACAATGATCCCAAAAACACCACCCTCAAACGATTCGTGGCTTCTGTAAAGCATTTTCAATGCCTGTAGTGGCAAGCCAAAGTCCTCCAGATCTCAAACCCCATATAAATCTTTTGATGGATTGAAATCCGTGTTTCCCAGCGACAGCCGCCAAAACAGTACTGGCTCTAGATGAGATCTGCATGGGGAAGGGCCAAATGCCAGCACAGTGTGTGAACACCTTGTGAGACTTACAGAAACAGTTGCCTCTGTCCTTCCAACAAAGGTAATAACAAAGTTTGAAATGAATTTTTTAGTGACGCAAAGTACTTATTTTCCACCCTCTTTTGCAATAAATTCTTAAAATCCTACATGTGATTTTCGGATTTTTTTTTCCTCAGTTTTGTCTCTCATAGTTTAGGTATCCTATGATAAAATTACAGCCTCTCTCATCTGTTTAAGTGGTAGAACTTTTTTTGCACATTTGGGTGGCTGACTAATATTTTTTTGCACCACTGTTGTACACATCAACAAGTGTCGGTTAAAACCCTCCTTTTCTGCAGCACGTCCATCCGCCACATGATGAAATCTCTGGTGACAGTTTAACACGGATCTCATCAGTCTGTTAAACACAGTTTAACAGCTAGTAATGGAGGAACGTCGAGTCGCTTTATTGAAAGCTTATTGTATCACTGTATTAAAAGCAGTGTATTATGTGGAGTAGAGTATTATGAGAGAGAGATGGACTTAGTGAGTGTGATTACCTGTGTCTGATACAGCATTCATTCTTCAGCTCTGTCTCATATTCACAATAAAACATTTGTCTGCTGAGGAAAGCGATATCTTTGTCGCACTATCTTACAAAGGAAGCGCTCTGACATACAACATTATAGTTACATAAAATATAACGTGATGAGATTTTGCCCTCGGCCAAAACTATTTGCTCTGGAACAAATAATAGATTAATGAGACCAAAGACTGCCCATTAGAATTACCCAAAACGAATTATATCTCATGTTTAACCACTATAGAGACATCAGAGCCAGCGGCAAATTCCAGAAGATCTGGCTGAGGTGAGGCTGTTCTCGGCGGGTTCATAATACAATATGTACAATATGAATATATATATATATATAAGTAATGTTAAGATACCTTTCTCCATTTTATCTTTATGATTAGAGTTGCTGCTACGTTGCATTTCCACTCACTTCTATACAACTATTTCATAATTAAACTAAATTATTTTGTACACCTGCTGAATGTTGTTCTGAAAATGAACGTCATTTCGTTTCTTATTATGAAATAGAATCGTCATTATAGAAGCCTATTTTGTTCACCTCATATGCATCACTGACCTGATTACAAAGGGCCCTAAATCAGTTTTCTTTCATGAGTGTTTTGATCTTTCCTGTTGTACTCGGCCCCTACCCGTCCTGCTGATCTCCTGAAGGAGGAACGTAAGGATTCTTCAGACCCCCGCTCAGCATTTCTGGCCTTTGTTTTAAATTGCGTGTCGCACAGCGTTAGGAATATGCTGCGTTTAAACCAAACCTCAGCCGACGGAAACCCTTCACCTCTATGCTAATCAGCCAGAGCTCCTTCAATATCTCATCTGCATTTCATTCTCTGCTTTTGTCTAGTTCAAGAAGAGACTCGTTTCATATAAAAAATTAAAAAAAAACTTCTGATGGACTCCTGATGACACTGAAGATGAAAATCTATTAATGGTTGGCTGTAAGTTACCTTATCATGTGGGTGAAAATAAATAAGACAGAGTAATAATAAATGTTACTTTTACTAGTTTTAAAAATATAGTTGCCTTTATTACATCTGTCAAGGCGCATATATAACATATATTAATAATATATAGATATATATATATAATATATATATATATATATATAGTATAAAATTATAAATTAATATAAATTACATACATAATTATATAAATTACTTTTAGACAATACAAGTTTTGGTAATATTTTTTAGTTAACATATATGAAAAAAAAATTAAAATTTTTTATTATTTAATCATATTTTTTATTAAATCTACTTTTATTATATATTTTATTACTTTATTGTATTATTTATTATATTTGTTCTTGTTTTATTTTACTGTACTATTATTTTACTCCCTATACTGTATATAAACTTGTTTTTCCTTATTTCCTCATATATTATATATAATATATAGGTAATATTGTTAATTTAATATTGGGTATATCATTATTTTTATATTCATTTTTTTATTTTAATTTAAAATATAATTTTTATTAAAATATGAATTGATATTCCTTACAGTATTTACAATACGATTTCAAAATTAATATTTAAAATATTGCATTATTCATTATTAGAATATATTGTGTGTGTGTGTGTGTACAGTTTGATATGATCCTGTTATTGGGTGTGGGTGGGTGTTTGTGGGTTGAGATATTTTTTTATTTTAATATATTGGAATTTTTAAAATTGAATATAATAAATGGTAAATATAGTTATATTCAAGTTTTATTCATTTAATTATTGATTTAATATTTTTATACATGAAAATATTATTATAAACACTATTCTTATTTAGTGTGTGTGATTTGTGTGTGTGTCTGTGTGCTGCGCGGTGTGTTTGTGTTATATTACGTTTGTTGTGGATATTATCAAACTAATTTATGTAACTTTATTTAACAGGATTTTTTTTAGAGTGACAAACCATGAAGCTGTTGTTTTCCCACCAAAATGATGTCCCTTCCTGGAGGATCACTGTGATTCAAAGAAAGTGAGTTTAATATTTCATCCCGTATATGAATGCATATACGTTGTGGGCGTGAGAATGTAGTGTGCAGTAGGAACGAGCGGCTGCAGTAAATCACTGGACTCAGATGCTGCTGCTGTTTAGTGGCTCTGGTTTCTTATGAACACTAGAGAGTGTGTTCAGTAAGTCTAACTTACAAGAGCCCTTTAGACCACATTATGAGCCAATCAAAACCACACAACACTACAGTCACACACTGACTCGACATTTTAAGGACAGAATAGCAGCGCCGAGTCACATGGAGTGAGACGTCCAGGGATGGCTGAATATTCTGCAGCTTTAGAAGAAATTAGGAAAGGTTTTTATCCTGAAATGACAGACAATCTTTCAGGAACTGTAAGGTCGAGGTTGGCAGGAATGAAAATTGAAGATTTTAATTCAGCTCTTTAAATTGCAGACTTGTCGATGGTCCACGCGCAGTTCCATGTCAGTAATAAATACTTTGAATCCTAACCTCTATGAATGTTTTTTCAATCAGTGACACACGAACACTATTCACAACACTTCTTTTAGACTGAAATCCAGCTCAGCACTTAAACAATTACCTAATGATTGGTTAAATTAAGGAGACACAAATTAGACTCGTAGGATAAAGAATAAAAGGGCCTTTGATGGAGGAAAGAATTGCTGAATATCATTGATAAATCACACTTCAAACAACGTTATTCCTCATCGCTTTGGATAAAAGTGTTTTTATTTTATTTTAACCAGTGGTCAATAATTTGGACACATGTACTGTATTTTTATTTATTATTTTATATTTATTTACATTTTAATTTATTTTTCACATTTGAGCAGTATATAAGTATGTAATATATATAAAATAATATAATAATTATTATTATAAAATTGAGTGTCCAAATTAGTGTCTGCCCAGTTTATAACTGTAGGACAGTAATCAAATAAAATTAAAAAAATAACATGTATTTAGTTTATGAATGTTAAATTAATATTAACACTAAAATGTAATGAAATACAATTTCAATTGCAAATGGCTTTTTACGACAAAATATCCTAGTATAATTTATATATATATATATATATATATATATATTATATATATCTATATATATATATAGTCCTGCCGTTTATCTTGTAGGTACAAGTGAAATAAAATAAATTAAAAATGCAGATTAAATTAAAAGTTAATTGATTAAATTAAATTTGGGGGATTAAATGGCTTTCAATCCAACGTATTCATAGTATACAATGTAGGTTTACAACGGCCTTTAGATATATAATATATAGATATATATGTATCCAACCCACACACACACACAAAACAACACAATTTGATTGAGTTGGATAATGAAAGTGGCTTCTTACGGAGTGTTGAAAAATACCCAAATTGATGGTGAGTTCATCTGGGAAAAAGAAGGGGCGGGAGCAATTTTTGTATTTGAGGAAAATATGAAGACAAACATTGGGTTTTCTCTTTGAACAACCTGCTGGATGAATCATGCATATAAGGGTCATGGTTTCGTTTCCAGGCAATGCATGAACCGTCAAATTAAACCTTGAATACATTGTTAATTGATTTGGATAAATGCATCTGCCAAATGCATGAATGCAAATGAATCAAACACAATAAAACTAGGAGCATGAATTATGAAAATAATGGGGCTGTCAAAATTAACGTGCTAATTGTTTAATTAAAAACATGTACCAATTTACACGTGCTACTTGGTTTAGTTAAAAGATCGGATGTGCACAGATCCGCGTCCGTTTTAAAGAGACAGCGTCTGCTTTTAAAGTGAAACCTGCTGCAGTCTGTGTCATTGATAGAAATCAAAGAACAAATGAAAAACAGAAATCACTCACTGCCGGATGAGTTTTTCTAGCGGATAACATTATCTATATTCAATTTATAGTTTAAATGCATAGACCATTTATAGTTATGTGAAATGTGTTGTCAGGTTCACTTAAATTAAATTTTTTTATAATTTTCAAAGCCTATTAAATGTTAAAAAATAATGGCTTTAAATTATACTGTAATGTTGAATGGCTAAAATTGAGGGGAAAATGCATTTAATAGAGACATCATTAGCAGTATTGGTATCAATTCATTAATAATAGGCTACTTAGTAAAAAGATGCCTTTAAACACGTATTTAAAATATACCATCTTTATGTTGTTTCTACATTAATTTAGAGATGTAATGTGAAATTATGACAATATTAATATATTATATTAATATGTGATTAATCGCGATTACAGAAAAATTTCCAATTAATTAGTTCATTTTTTATCGATTGACGGCACTGGAAAATAAACAGTGAATGTTGATGTTTAAATCTTCTGCTTTCAGACGTTTCAGAAATGTCTCAGCTTTGCCAAATGAGTTCAAACATTTCTCATCAAATTCTCTAAATCTTGAAGCTCTGTATTCCAACCATGCATCAACAATTGTCTCATTGGCGTCTATTTGTATGTCTCCTCAGGAATCCACATCTGAGACAAAGTAGATAATGAAACATAACTGAGACCTTCGCTCCGAGCAATACGCCATTCCTCTGGGAAGAAACAACCATCGCTATCAATACGGCACACAAACATGCCAATTAACATGAATTTTCCTAACTAATTTGGACATCAAAGACTCGATACTATCGCTGGGACAAAATAAAGCACTTAGGGTCAGCGGTGATGCAAAGTGTCTTTTTTCTCTTCAATGGCTCGGTATCGCATGCCTCCAGTAGCTTTCTTTTCTTACAGAGGAGCAATTAGAGATAATGCTTTATTTAAACTGTGCATATACAAAGCTTTTATCCTCTTGTTAATGTGGCGGCCCTAAAGAGGGGTGTTTGGACGGCTGGATGTCAGGTCAAGGCGAGGAGGGGTCGAAGTAGAGCTTATCACAATCATCTGCGTGTAGCGTGGGAGGGTTTGGCCCGATCCTGAACAGATAAAGAGGGAAGAAGGCCGTACGGAGCACATCAAACGGGACGCTGGCGACTAGCGGACCCAGAGGACTAGAGAAGCCCAGCCGTCCCACCCAGAATGAGTGTTTGTACTCGCATGACCCGGCGAGAGATGGCTTTGTCTGAAAGAGAATGAGTTCAGGTGGAAGAGTGCTGCTGCTGTGAAGAGTAAATGATACTGACGGATCTGAGGCCATGACACTGTCAGGAAAGTTAGAATGACAAATCAAAATCCTGAGTTCAAACAGTTCTCAGATTTTATTAAATATAACATCAGTAGAATCTTTACATTGCAAAGTTATAAAAGAAAAAATAGATTTTGTTTTAGTAAATTTAGCATTGTATACTATGAATATTGTTGGCTCTATGACGAATTGCTTGTTATATTCCTCATTTCAAAGTTGCTCTGAATTAAAGCTTTTAGCCTATTTTTTATTGTAACTAATATAGTTTTATATAATTTTATATTTTATTTATTTAAATAGGTATATATTTACTAAAAAAGGAGTACATGCATATATATTATAGACTTACTGTATATTTTTCGTGTATATACTGTATTATATAGTACAGTAATTAACACACACATCATACACACAATAAAAATATAGAGTAAAGTGTCATTAACAGAATGTACCATATATATATATATATAATAAACTGTACAACACCCACTGAATGTGAAAATATATATAAAACAGTAATAATAAATCACTAACATGTTCCAAATCTTGCCAAAAGTTTATATTTTGTAATAAATATTACTAATAAGTGTTGTGTGTGTGTGTTGTGTGTGTGTGTGTGTGTGGGTGTATATAGCAAATGTAAAATGTATATTCAAACTATGCCATTATTTTTATATTTGTAATAAATATTAATAGTATTGGTTATATACATTAACAACAACACCCACCCTACACACACACCATATAGATATATATATATATATATATATAATTATATTATATATCATTATATATTAAATATAGATTATATAGATTCAATTATTAACAGAAATTATACTAGTTATTTTTTTATAATTTAATTGCTTTATTAATTATTTTTAGAGTTGTTTTATTTTTAAATTTAGGATTTATTTTGCATTTTTAGCTTTCCTATTATTCATAAATGTCTGGACAACAGATTCGTCTTATTATACAGTCTTTAAAACACCATTTTATTTTTTAAACATTTACCATTTCATATGACTTGCCCTACTGTAACTATAGACAAACGTCTAATTCTCTAATATCTCACAATTTAAGCATCTCATTTTGTTGATTTTTTTTTTCAGGTCATCAAACATCAACATTTCCTCAGGATTTCTGTTGCTGCCACATGTGTGAATGTGTGTCTGGTGGGAAAGGTGGAAACATGACAACGGCCCTTCTTGTGGAGCCTCTCTGGTGCATTTGTCCGTAAAAGCTGAAGCGTTTGTCAGTACAGAATGAGATGCGGGTGTCAAACCCAATAACCAGCTCACTCCCCTCTTTGTTCAAAGCAGCGACCCCATCCTTTTTTTTTGTTGTGTTTGTGGCATTTACTTTGGGCTCTAAATACCCAGATGCCAGAGCTTGTCTTTCAGGGAATAACTATGGACCTCCCTCCCCCCCCCCCACCCCCCCCCCTCTTGTAACTTCATGAAGCCGCAGTCAATGTGTCATTGTGTTTGCTCAGAAGGACCTGACATACACTTTGGTGGTCTTGGTCACTGTCTACATTGGTGGCTGGAGTAGTCCACGGATTACGCTGTTGTGCGTTGTGAAAAGCTAAGAGAAGTCACTTATTTGAGCTCAGTGAAGCTGCTCAGTATAGAAATAAGAGACAGGCTTTTGAAACGGCCCTTTCCGAAAAATCACTCTTGCAGAGATCGCCTGATACATGCACACAAACACATGCAAACTTCACATGCATTTACAGAGAGTGTGCTAAGAATAAACTAAACATCTACGACTACTCATC
Organism: Sinocyclocheilus anophthalmus; assembly: GCA_018155175.1. Taxonomy (NCBI): domain Eukaryota; kingdom Metazoa; phylum Chordata; class Actinopteri; order Cypriniformes; family Cyprinidae; genus Sinocyclocheilus; species Sinocyclocheilus anophthalmus. Next base: position 172,434 of record JADLZN010006692.1, on the reverse strand, counting down.
AGCCACAGCAAGGCATTTAATAATTGCTGTGATGTGTGCTGCCCCCTGTAGGTCATCCGTTCTGACATTTGTGCACAGAAAAGACCAATCACATCAGATCTCAACTAAACAGCAATGAAATTACAAAAGGCAGCAAATAGAGACTTTGGTTTCTAATAATATATTCAGAAAGGTTCTCGGAGCAACTCTAAAGTAATTATAAACAGCTTGATTTGGAAGGCAGTGCACAATATGGATTGTAAATGGAAATGGGATGTTTGTTAGGTTCATTTCCTTGAGAGAGTTACTGTATATCAGTCTTATACTCTTATTTTTTGACAATAATTCACTTATTTTCATGTCTTTCTACAGTACCAATCATAAGTTTGGAATAATTAAGATTTTTTAATGTTTTTGAAAGAAGTCTCTTCTGCTCACCAAGACTGCATTTATTTGATCAGCAGTAAAAAAACAAAAAGAGTAAAAAATACAGTAAAAACAGTGAAATATTATTACAATTTAAAATAGCTGTTTTCTGTGTGAATATATGTTAAAGGGTTAGTTCACCCAAAAATTTAAATTCTGTCATTAATTACTCACCCTCATGTCATTTCAAACCCGTAAGACCTTCGTTCATCTTCAGAACACAAATTAAGATATTTCTGACGGAATCTGAGAGCTGTCTGATCCTGCATAGGCAGCAACGCAACTGAAATGTTCCCAAGTCCATAAACGTAGCAATGAGATCTGTAAAATAAGCCTTGAATGAAGGACTTACGGGTTTTGAATTGTCACCATCATTACTCCAGTCTTCAGTGTCACATGATCCTTCAGAAATCTTTCTAATATTTGCTGCTCAAGAAACATGTATGATTATTATCAATGTTGAAAAATAGGCTGCTCAATATTTTTATTGAAATACAATATTACGTAATTTTTAAAAAACACATGCAGCCACTTGATAACATAAGAGACTTTTCTTTTCTCTTAAGTAAGTATGAACAGTTCCTCATGTGATGGTGGGCATGGCTTCTTATGGCGTCTCATAAAATTGTAATTTTTCTTTAATTAATGTTTTTAAAAAAAAACAATAGTCACCCTAAGATTGAAAAATTTAGTAGGACTTGTGCAAAAATGTACCATACAAAAAAGATGAGGCCCACAATTTCAGCAAAAACAAAAGTTTATAAAATGATAAACTTTATATTTCAGACTTTAAACCATTTTTAAGAAAACGGATGAATCAAAAGTATCAATTATTCTATTAATTTAAACAATTATTATCAATAAATTATTATATTAATTAAATAACCTATACAAATGTTTATTTCTTTTTGTGAAAAGTTGTCTGTGGGACCGCACATAAAAATGATCGATTGATATTGATTGATTGATAAATATTAATTAGATTATCCACTGACATTTTAACTTGATTTTATTTTCTTATTTCCAGGTCAACACTGAAAGCATCATGAAGGTGAGTAAATATTTAGAATTTCTGGAAGAACCAGGGTTAGAAATGAACTTTTCCATTAAGATACAATCTTCACCTCCTGAAAGTGATTTCCTGCGTCATTGCATTCATTTGCTCAACAGATTTGTGTGTGATTTGTTATAATGCTCAGCGCTACAAAAACATAACTTGTAAAAGGAAATCTTGATGAATGTGAGCAGACTACATTTAATCCCATTCCGACAGGTTTTATTTATTTATTTATTTTTCTCGTTTCAATGAAATCACATTGTAATTGTTTTAGTTTGCACCAGAGCATTTTTTGCCCACAAATTCAAGATATGCATTTTGGTACATTTTTTGCACCAAGTCCTACTAATTTTCAATCCTAGGGTGAACTATTGTTTTAATAACAATTCAATTAAAGCAAATTACAATTTTTCCTCTATATTTGCTCCATCCCTGCTGAGGACATTTTCATAAAGTGGTAGAGACAAAATCGTCCATGAGGACCGTAATGATATCTCTGTATTGAAGCACAAAGCTTCTTTCAGGTAACAATGATCAGGTGCATCTAAGTTTCAGTGTGAATCCGCTCTGATGTGTTTGCAGCCTGAAGGAAGGCCATTCTTTCCTCTTTCCTCTGTTTGAGTGTTAATGACAGGCGGCAGAGGAACCTGAGACTCAGTCTTGCTCCAGTTACCGCTTACATCAAGATCCGTCAAATCCCACAAAACCGCAGGAGATCCCCAAAACACACACGCATAATGACACCGACCTGTTTTATGACAGGAGACATCTCTCTTTAATTTTATGGCTCTGTTATTTTATTTTTTTCTCTTATTTTCCAGCCACTTTTCATAATCTGTTCATTTTCCAATTAATCAAATCACGCCCCTTCCAAATCCATCGTAAAGGTGGAAATGTTTGCCTTCATGCTTTTGTGTTGAGCAAGTTTTAGGCCTTAAATTAACATATTGACTGGTTTTTCTGAGTATACTCTAAAAAATATGGCAGCACTTTACAATAAGGTCTCATTTGTTAACATTAGTTAACATGATCTAACTATGAGCAATATATTGTATATAGCATTTATTAACTTTGTTAATGCACTGCAAAAACTTTATTGTTTTCCAGCACAAATATCTAAACACTTTTTAAATCAAGATACATTTAGTTGAAAAGCAAAATGACATGATATATTAAGTCTGGGTCAGTGCTATTTTAGTATCATTGAGATACTATAGTTTTAATTAGTAGGTCTCTGCCAGCAGCATTTTTTAAGATCCCAATTTAAAAGACTTTTAAGACCTTTTTTAAGACCTGCACAAATAAATTAAATACTGTATGAGTAGTGTAGGGCAATGTCTATGGTAACATTAAACTGTAAAATGACTGTTAAAAAGCATGATTTACAGTTCAGATACAGGTTTTCACAAAAACAAAAAGTTTTATAAAAATTATAACTTTATAGTTCAGACTTTTTCCCTGATTTTTTAAGAAATGGATGACCAAAATTATGCCAATTATTATCTTAATTTAAATTTAAACATTATCAACAATTTTATATTAATTAAATAACATATAATATTTTTTTACGGTCTTTAAAGTGTTTGGATTTTATAAATCCTTATCTTCTTGTCGATCCACTCGTTCACATTTACACAACGTTGCATGTTTGCGGCATAAAACATGGTCGATTTTCACATTGGTCTGACAAAACCAGCAGAACGCAGGAAACAAAGCATCAGCCCTGACTCTGAAACGGCACTCATATTTATTCAATAAAATCACAGCCTTTTGAAGATTAATCGTCACACTAAGCCAAATCACAATTTTTGTCTTTCTTTCCCCAACTTTAAGACCTCTTGAAGTCATAATTAAGACTTTCTTGTACAATTTAAAACTTTTTAATGGCCTTAAATTTGATAACTAAATTTAAGACTTTTTAAGACCCCAGCGGAAACCCTGTTTAATATTTGAATCAGTTTGTTACTATATTTTTGTATTTTTCATTTATTTTTAAGTTTAAAGTTTTAGTTTTTGTCCATTTTTTTTTTTTTTGTGTTTGTTTGTTTTTGTTTTTGTTATTGCATGTCCATAGAGTTTGTTTTAGTAAACCAAGTTAAAATGAATTAAAATGAGAAATATTGCTTTGGAAACTAGCTGAAATAGTTTTTTTCATATTTTTGATTTTAGATTTCAGTTAATTTTTTCTATTTTTTTATTTCCAGTACATTTCTATTTTTTAAAGTGGTCATATGATGTTGCTAAAAAGAAACATTATGTTGTGTATTTGGTGATTTTTACAACAAAGCTCATCGTTCTGAAAATCGAGGTGTGCTCTGATTGGTCAGCTATCCAGTGCGTTGTGATTGGCTGAATACCTCATGTGTGTGACGGAAATGTTACGCCTCTTACAATATTGTGATGCCGTGTCCCGGAGCGATTAGACAAAACCAATAAAACCCATTATATTGGGCATTTGTTGCATCCAGTGGGGACTAATTACGGATTATAATGACTTATACTGTCTTTTTTTTACGCGTTGCGTTGCATCGCGCTGCGCCGTGTAAACATAAAATGATGTCTGCATTTGTGATCGGAGAAACGACAAACAACAAGCGCTACTCTACACTGCTAAAAACTCGCGTTTGAATCGTCAGTGGCAAATCCTTTAAATATGAAAACGTACTTACAGGCTGTGAGTCAGAAGTGCCAGACTGTCCTTGCAAAGTTGGAACTGCCCCACTTTATAGAAAAAGCCTTTGTACCACAGACGCATTAGGCTACTGGTTCATCCATCCTCCATAAAATGCGCTGCACACACACAAATATTTGGGTTGAACTGCTCTGGAACAGTGTTGTAAATACAACTTATAATCACTGATTTCTAGTTGTGTCCTCTTTTGGAAGACCAAACAAAGTAGTTTCGCTTTCACAACAAAATGCACAGCATCTCACACATAGCGGGCTTGTGTGAGCGGCGGCTGGCGGGCTTGTGAACGGTGCGGCCGGCGGATTCGACGAAGGAGCGTCCGGAGGGCTTGCGGCAACCACATGTGACGACCCCGGGCTGGACTCCTCTTCGTCCACGGTGAAAGCCGATCCGGCGATCCACAGCACTGTTGATGTATTTCCTCATCGACCAGCACGGATCAGCTCCAGGCATGACGAAGCGGATATTGTCCTCTTTTGGAAGACCAAACAAAGTAGTTAGGAAAATTTTAAATTGCATCATATGACCCCTTTAATGGTTTTAACTATAATACTATAATAACTATAATAAAGCCTGGTCTTGTTATCTGAAAAATGTATCAAAATTAAGTAAGTTTTTACTTAAAACAGGAAAAAAATACGCTTAATTCAAAGGGAAAAACGATTATTATCTGATCTCAGCAGATTTTCTTGTTTTAAGCAAAAATTCACTTAATTCTGACACATTTTTCAAAACACATGACATTTTGATTACATCATTTTGATGACATAATTTTGCTTCTCAAGTAAAAGTATCTTGATTTAAGAATGTTTAAATATTTGTATTGGAAAAGACAAAAATACAAAGTAAAAAAATTAATGTGGCCCAAAAGCAGCTTTAATGTAGTATTTTGCTAATTATACGGTTAGTAGGCACACTATTAGCACACTTAATAGGATATAAGAGCTCCAAACTTTGGAGAGCCCATCAAGGGCCAAGGGCCCACACAGGGGGCCCATCCATTGACACAGCCCTGCTATTATCTTCACACATCCCAATGCACAGTCTGTGACAGTGGAAGCAACCTAGGATTTAAAGGTCACGCCGGCACAAAGGAGGAACTCTCTGCATCGCTCGAGGTGCTTTATTTGACCTTGCAGTTCTGCCAGAAAGGATGCAGGCGAAATCTTACAAAACACTAAGTGACTGCTGAATACGAGCCAAGAGAAACACAATATTGTGAAGGTGCAAGGTCGCTCTGCTTAAAGGAATCCCCCGCTGGCTCGGGGGCTCGCGTTGCATGGCGAGGTGCAAACACAGCATTGGAAGGGCCAAGATAAGGATACAAATCCCCACATTGAGAGGGCCTCTCCACTGCATCGGACGAAGCAGTTATGGCCTTTGTTAATGAAGTTTAATTTGATTCCCTCTGACAGCCATTGAAACAATGAGCATTGGGAAATGTCCCTAACAATGGTTTTCGGCAGCATTTCTGGCACTTTTCAGATAAAATGCGAGAGGATCTTCCTTCCTGAAAGAGTCTGCCATAAAAGGCACCTGCAAACAAGAGTTGAAAAGGGTCAGCAAATGATGCCACTTTTGTTCAGCCGCACAAAGCGTCCATGATTTCCATTGTGACCCAAGAGCGCATTGTGCATGAACAATGCGTCACCGTACACAGAGTACACAGGAGTAATTGGCTTTATTCGCAGGCTCTTTTGACCAGTCACTCTGGATCAGCAAAAGCCAGATTGTTGCAAATGGGGCAAATCGTTCAACTTCATTTGAGCATCAATGTTGAATGTTATATTGCAATATAAACATTGAGAGGTGATTGAAGCCATTTGGCAGACGGTGAGCACACAGAAAAGTCAATATTTAATGCACGAATGTCATGAATGTTGTGAAGTGATCTCATTGTGTGCTCGAATCAAATTTGTTATTGAATAAAGTTGGCTATTCTGCAATATTTTGACTGTACACTTTATTCATGGACAAATAAAGGTGTCAACTGAATGTTTTCCAATATGTTTTCAACTTGCCATTCACTCTTAAAAGTAAAGGCTCCAATAGAGGGTTTTCACAGCGATGACGTTTTTGGTTTCTCAAAGAACCTTTCAGTGAACATTTCTTAAAACAGTGTAAAGAACATTTTAAGAATCTGGAGAACCTTATACCACTTTAAAGAACCTTTTTATTGCATCAGAAAGCTTCTGAAAATAAAGTTTCTTTAATGCATCTTTGGTTCCATGCAGAACCTTTAACATCCATGGAACTTATCATTTAAAAGGCTCTTTATAGTGGAAAATGGTTCTTTATGGCATTGTTGCGAAAACCCCTTTATTTTTAAGAGTGCATGGATGTTAAAGTTGGAGCCATCAATGCCAATAAAGTGCGTTGGTCAGCAAACAGTGCCGGTCCAATAATTTTTTTTAATGGGACAGTTAAAACCAATGGATCTGACAGCAATAAGTGCATCAAATACTTTTGGTTTCGTATGTTAAGAGGCTGTTTTATATTGAATGAGCATTTTAACTACTGCACCTAAAAACTTCTAGGGCTCCAAGAAAGCGAGTCGAAAGTGGTCACATAAACAGTAAAATACCGAAATCATGTAGGCTATAATATGAGCCCTTGAATGCCGCACGATCGTTTTTGTTCCTCTTTAGTCTGTATCTGCCGCAAACATCACTCGGGCATTGTGGAGGGGAGATTGGCTTTCATATCTGCTTTTGTTCAGTTCTTTGGGTTTGGTTGACGTGCCACACCTGCTACTCAACCTCTGAATATGTGCCTGATATTTCCCTGCTTTTGTACGGGAACGGGAATCTTCTGACTGTAAGCATTTAGACGGGAGTTGAAACGCAGTAATCGTTCTTTTTATTCATTTATAAGAACTATTTTGTAAAGCACTCTTGATGTGAATAAGAATATTTATTTGTAATCGACATTTCATGTTTAGAACAGTTCAGTCTAAAAATAAAATACCGGACATTCGGTTCCATTAACCATTCTCAAGGGTCACGTGTGCATTCTTCCGCCGATGCGGACAGTGTTTTCTGCAATATTTTTTTCAATAGTGTGACATAAAAAAAGTAACCAGTGTAGTCTGATTACTGAAAGAATTAGTCATGAGGCCTGTTCATTAGTCATGTTTGTAGTGAATCAAATGGATTCAGCGCTTCCACTGTAGTCTGATGATTCTGGAACGAATTACTCTAATGAGTCGGATCTTTGTAGTGAATCAAATGGATGCAGCGCAACTAGTCCCCCGAACGAATGATTGTAATGAGTCTTTGTAGGGAATTGATGCTGCTAAACCCCAAGCGGCAACCTTCCGGTCTCTCTCGTGAAACCAACACGGAAGTGACTAAAACTGCAATTCATCGACTGGCCGCTAGAGGCAGACTCCAAAAGGGAGTCCGTCCCATAGACTCCCCATGTTAAAATGGCCAACTTACAGCAGAAAAAAATATGTTTACAGCCTGGTACAAAAAGTGGTTTTGGTCTATATCAGGGGTGCCCAAACTCGGTCCTGGAGGGCCGGTGTCCTGCAGAGTTTTAGCTCCAACCCTAATTAAACACACCGGAACCAGCTAATCAAGCTCTTACCAGGCATAGTGTTGCAGGCAGGTTGGAGCTAACCTCTGCAGGACCAACCGGCCCTCCAGGACCGAGTTTGTGCACCTCTGGTCTCTATAGCTAATTTTGCCCTTCATGACAACTGTGTGGGGGTGATTTTTTTTTATAACTCATCCGTTTAAATTATATGAAGCCGTGAAGTTTTGCATAATTAAGGGCGTGGCCACTTGGGTGACAGGTGGATTGCCGTTTTGTTTTTTTCTCTGTAGTCACCATACCGTCGCGCTCAGGTGGGCGGTGTTCACCAACCTGCTCCCCGCCTCTTTGCCCATTTTCGATTATACGGGAGTGACGTGCGGTGACGCGGTGCCAAGATGGCGACGACCAGCTCCGCCCACTTTGAGCTTCAAAAACGCTCTTCAGAAACCTACGGGTGACGTCACGGACACTATGTCCATGTTTTTATGCAGTCTATGTGCTAAACCAATGCAATCCGATTCCTGACCTGACTGTATGAGTCGGCTATTTTTAATGAATCAAACGTATGCAGTGCAACTGGTGTAGTCTGATTACCGAATTACTCTGAGTTAGATCTTTGTAGTGAATCATACGGATGTCATAGTCCGATTTCTGAACGAATGTGACGGGTTTTTGTAGTGAATCAAACGGATGCAGTGCGACAAAGTAGTCCAATTCCTGAACAAATGGCTCTAATGAGCCGGTTCTTTTTAGTGAATCAAAGTATAACCAGTGTAGTCGGTTTCCCAAATTAATGACTCTGAGTCGGTTCTTTGAAGTGAATCAAACTCATACAACTGAAACTGAAATTGTTGTAGATTAACAGTTGTTCATAGGACAAAGTGTAGTTGAAGATACACATTTATTCTGTTTCTAAAAACACTGTGAAAAGTCATTAAAAAGAGTTCCAATCCCTAGTTGGGAATAGTATTAAACACTTCCCTTCATGAGCACTATTTCTCTATATCCTCTCTTTTCGTCCCTCCAGAGCAGTGACCACACCCTTGGCCCATTTTTGTGAAAGTGCAGATGGGTAATCCCGCAATAATTATTTCCAGATTAGGAGAATTGGGCCACAAAGCAGGCCTAGCCACGCATGAAATGGCCTCTCAAACACAGCAGCGGCAGCACCAGACGACCACCTGCCCGACACTAACTCATCTCACCTGGACTGAAAGAGTGGAAACAGTGAAGAAGACCAGTGTCTTTGGAGAAAAGGTACATTTTAGAGATGACATGCAATTCTCGGAGGACATAGTCCAAATAAATCATTGGACTTGTCTGTATTATTAGGGTTGATGCAGTGATTTCCACCTCTGAGGCTTTGAATTAAATGCCTATAATTGTGGGAATTGCACTGCGTTGTTGTATGTTGACACATTTCATATCAGTGATATTAAAATAACACTGGCCTATTTTGATAAGCTTTAATCAAGTAACAGCATTTGCACCAAAATACTGTCGAGTTTGATTGGACACAACCTTTATCATCAACAACAAAAAAAATAGGAAATGTTCAATAAGTCTATTTATTTAACTGCTGTAGATATACATGATTAATTTCATTGTATTATTTGCATTTAGTATAATTTTTCCCTGCTGTCCGTGTCTAGCAGGTGAGAACTACTACTGAATGTAATAATCCACATGGCATCTGCCAGCATTTGTGCCTATTAGTAGATATTGCTCTTTACTGACAATAATTGCTGCTTTAGATTGCATTTACACCAAGAAATTCTAAGCATCTCCAGGACTTGCATGAAAGAGGGAATAAATTAATTAATGTTTGAGTCCAATGATTCAATAGCAACAAAAAGATTTGAGCACTGCATAAGTATTTGTTCAAAGCTAACACTATCACCCTCACCAGTGCCATGAGGTCAAAGACTGTTGGCCTTTTACATCAGAGTTCATTTTTTTATGTACATCATCATATGGTACATGTTAAATAAAAGCAATATCAGATGAATAGAGAGTGATACAGTATCTGAATTCAGCGATGAATCATCGGTTGTTCACACAGTTTCTCTGTTACTAAGAATAAATACTTCAGGGAGTCTTTTGTATGAATCTAAGCTTCAAAGCTGTGAACAGCGTCTCTGTTCTACATTACTGACGTTAATGGATTTGTCTTTTAGTTACTCACATGTTCATTATATGTCATTTTCACGGCAGGTGTTTTGAAGGATCCTCTTAAATGTCTGTCTATGGAGTATTTACATTAATGACTTCATATGATTCTGTTTAGTGATCAGATTACTATCCATTTTGAATGCATCTTTAAGGGAGTTTACACTTGATTTACCTTTAATTAATTATTATTATCAAGACATTTCCCCAGAAACCTCTTATACACAATCGACTACATGTCTTCTGCCCCTTGTGGATTGTCTGTGCTCTACAGGAAGTAGAAATACTTTTATATAATTTCCAAAATGTCTGCCTATGATGCACTTTTATTTTTGCATCAAGATTTTTTACATAGTTATTGACAAATCCACCATGTATTCAATTTGATATAAGCATCTTAGAAAAAAATAATTTATAGAAGAACTTGTTGAAAGTATGTTTGAAACAGAAGGTATTTGAGATATTTTTTTATTTCATTTTAATGCATTTCATGATGTATTGCGCCCATCATTATAGATCCACTCTATATTCAATTTGATATAAGTAACTTGTATTGTTTTAAAATATTGACAGAAGACATTGTTGAAAATATGTGTTTTAAACAGCAGGTATTTGATTTATTTGTATTTCATAATGAATTAACCCACCATTATAAATCCACAATGTATTCACTTTGACGTAACAACTTGCTAAATTCTTAATATGTCTTATATAATTAATAGAAAATTATTTATCAAAGATCTTGTTAAAAAATCTGTGAATAGACAGACAGCAGACAGACAGACAGGAAAAATAGACAGACAGAAAGACAGACAGAAAGATAGACAGACAGACAGACAGACAGAAAGATAGATAGATAGATAGATAGATAGATGATAGATAGATAGATCGACAGACAGCAGACAGACAGACAACAGACAGAAGACAGACAGACAGACAGAGAGATAGACAGACAGAGAGACAGACAGACAGACAGACAGACAGACAGACAGAAAGATAGACAGACAGACAGACAGACAGACAGACAGACAGACAGACAGACAGACAGACAGAAAGAATGATATATAGACAGATGATAGAAGGACACACAGACGACAGACAGACAGACAGACAGACAGACAGACAGACAGACAGACAGACAGACAGACAGACAGACAGACAGACAGACAGACAGACAGACAGACAGACAGACAGACAGACAGACAGACAGAGAGATAGAAGACAGAGAGACAGACAGAAGGACAGACAGACAGACAGAAGGATGAAGACAGCAGAAGAAAGACAGATAGATAGATAGACAGACACAGACAGATATATAGATAGACGACAGACAGATAGATAGATGACACACAGACAGACAGAAAGACAGACAGACAAACAGAAAGACAGACAGAGAGACAGACAGAGAGACAGACAGAAAGACAGATAGACAGACAGAAGATAGACAGACAGACAGACAGAAAGACAGAGAGATAGACAGACAGACAGAAAGACAGAAAGATAGATAGACAGACAGATAGATAGATTGATAGATACACAGACAGACAGAAAGATGATAGATAGAAAGACAGACAGACAGAAACACCCAACCTCCCCCCCCCTGACGACAGACAGAGCGATAGACAGAAAGATAGACAGAAGACAGAAAGACAGACAGAGCTAGAGAGATAGATAGACAGACAGACAGACAGGATAGATAGAAAGACAGACAGACAGAAAGACAGACAGCTAGATAGATAGACGAGACAGACAGCACGAAGACAGAAAGACAGGACAGACAGACGACAGACAGCAGACAGAAGAAGATAGACAGACAGACAGACATGAAGACAGACAGACAGACAGACGCAGAAAGATAGACAGACAGACAGACAGACAGAGAGCAGACAGACAGAGAGGACAGACAGACAGACAGAAAGATGTGAGATAGACAGACAGAAAGACAGACAGGACAGACAGACAGACAGACAGACAGACAGAAGAAAGAAAGATAGACGACAGAAGACAGACAGAAAGAGGATAGACAGAAGATAAGACAGACAGACAGACAGATCCCCCCCCCCCCCCCTGACAGCCAGCTAGATAGTAGGGATAGGATAGATAGATAGATAGACAGACAGACAGACAGACAGACAGAAGACAGACAGACAGACAGAAGAAGATAGGACAGATAGATAGATAGATAGATAGAAGATGATAGATAGACAGGCAGATCAGACCGACAGCCAGGCAGCAGAAGATAGAAACAGCAGACAGACAGACAGACAGATAGACAGAAAAAATGACAGACAGACAGAAAGATAGATAGAAAGACAGACAGACAGACCGACAGACAGACAGACAGACAGATGACAGACAGATAGACAGACAGACAGACAGACAGAAAGATAGATAGACAGACAGACAGACAGACAGACAGACAGACAGATAGACAGACAGACAGACAGACAGACAGACAGACAGACAGACAGACAGACAGATAGACAGACAGACAGACAGACAGACGAAGACAGAAAGATAGATAGACAGACAGAAGACAGACAGACAGACAGCAGACAGAAAGAACAGAAAGATAGACAGACAGACAGACAGACAGACAGAAAGAAAGAAAGAAAGAAAGAAAGAAAGAAAGAAAGAAAGACAGACAGACAGATAGATAGATAGATAGATGAAAGAAAGAAAGAAAGAAAGAAAGAAAGAAAGAAAGAAAGAAAGAAAGACAGACAGACAGACAGACAGACAGATAGACAGATAGGCAGATAGATAGATAGATAGATAGATAGATAGATAGATAGATAGATAGATAGATGAGCTCGATAGATCGTAGCTAGATAGATAGATGCTAGATGATCGATAGTAGATAGCTAATGTTTTATTTTAAGTAATGAAATTTTTTATGGTTTTAGTTTGAACAATAATAACCATGATTCTTCTTGAAATATCACAGAGATGGTCATTTTCAATAACATCAAGCGGTTTCTTACACTGACACCACCAGCAGAGATTTGCACCACTTTTGGGCTTCAGCAGCGTCTCGTCATACATTGAGCAGCAGACACTGAGTTCAGTCATTCCCGTCCTGTCCCCTGCTCGTGGCTGTAGATGTAGAGCAGCGGGGTTTGTTCACTATAGGCCGTGTGGCAAATTGTAGTTCCCTGTTGTAATCTAGATAAGGCGTGGAGTGTGTGGAGAAAAAACCCCCCCCCCCCCCAAAAAAAACTCCGGGATGTGTTCAGTTGTCTTGAGCACAGCGGAGATCAAGCTGTGAAGAACGGAGCACAGCATCTCCGTTTACCTCCGGCTCTAATATATTCCTAAAACCTTTCTCATTGTCAAAGCCGGGCCACAGCAGTCTCTCTGTGCTCCATTCAGGCAATTAAACAGAGAACAGAACGCTTATCAGATTCAGATCCACTTATACAGCGAACCTCCTCAATGCTTAATTTACACAAACGCCTGATATCATCAAATGACTTCAGCTGCTGAAGATTCCACTGCTTCCCAAAAAATACAGTCAGCATGTTTGCATTACTATTAAAGGCCTAGTTCTAGCCCATAACATGAGATTATGTCATAGTTAACATGGATATTGATTTTTTTTTTTTTCAGGGAGTTTGATGAATAGAAGTTGAAATAGAAATCTTTCAAAACAAATGTCTTTACTATGTCACTTTTGATTAATTTAATGTATTCTTGCTGAATAAAAGTATTCATTTACATGTAAAATCTCTCTGTCCCCAAACTTTGAATGGTTGTGTATGCATGCATGTATTTCTGTATTTCTAAATTTGTTTGCAATATATGAATAATTTATTTTACTATTAAATTTATTTTTAAATTGTATATAATTCTTTTATTTTTATTTTGTTTAAAGTTTTTTATTTTTTATTTTGATTTTGCATGCCGTGTATTTAATATTTTCTCTTCTGTCACGGTGTATCTAGAATATGTGTACTTATTTAGTAATATTGCATGCATTGAACAACCATGACATTAGATGACATGATTTGACTGAGCTTCAACCAGATCTGTCTGAAAAAAAAAACGAACAAAGGTTTCAGAAAAGCTCATGGACACTTTATAGTCTGCTCAAACAATGAAGTTCTGTCACCTGAAAACACAGTCTGTGTCTCTTTCCAAAGAAACGCTGAACTTCAGAGATCCAGAGCGAGTGACTCATTTGTTCTTGGCAGAGCGTGACTGAACGACGCCGAGCAATGCCAAATAACCAGAACCTCTGCAATTGAAAAGAGATCAGCAATGAAATAACAACAGGTTGGCATGTTAAACAGAGCAAACAGCAGTCATGTCACACGCATTGTAAGCACAATATTAGCTTCATAACTGAAATGGAGCATGCATGCTCTTCAAACACAGCAGACAAAAGCCAAGGAGGCACTCTGGTATCTGAACATGCGTGAGAGATACAGACATACAGTTACAGCAGCATCAGCGCTGATATACTGCGTGTGTGTACAGAGGGAGGGTTCGACATGTTCCTGTGAATAAGAGTAACACATTGTGTTTGTTGCATTAGTCACGCTGTTTTTACACTGACTGTGACAGGTAAAGATCACAAGCCATTCTGACCTCTATATCCATGTCAGAAGTGCATTATAAAATGCACAGTTCTGACTCAAGCTATATTCAAAGCCGTTGTACAGTGCTGATAAATGATGCACATGCAACTGAAGTTGCGGGCAAACACAAACAGCCTACAGTTAGGCTAATGGGCCTTAGTCAGGATAGAAACCATATTTAATCTGATGCAAATGACAATGAGACTGACAAATACTATAGTTTAGGCATAGTTTACCTCAGAAATTAACATTGTGCATTATTGACTCATTGGTTGTCTCTTCAAATTATTGCTTAGCAATTATGTTTAAGAATTGCCTAAATGATTTAAACAAGACTTAATATACATAATTGTATTTCTTATTCTTGTTTTCAGGATGTTGAGATTCATTGCTGGGAAAAAAAGGGCAAAAATACAGATAAAGAAAGTTATTTTTTTGTACATGCACTGTGTTAAAAAAAAAAGAAAGGAATTCGGAAAATGTACTGGTAATTTTTCTGCCAGGACATTATTCATTAATTTTACTGACATTTCTGTTAACGCTAAAACACAATGCAATGCAAAATTCAAAATACAGGTAAAACACCTGTAAAAAATCAATACAGAAATTTCCTTCATATTAATACAAACAAACCCCCCCCCCACCCAACCGCCCCCCCCCCCCCCCCCCCCCCCACCCCCACACTAACATTGGCAGCATTGAGTTCCAAATGTATTTATTTTAATTTTTATTTTTATTTTTTAAATGTTTACATGTATTTCCG
Organism: Sinocyclocheilus anophthalmus; assembly: GCA_018155175.1. Classification (NCBI taxonomy): domain Eukaryota; kingdom Metazoa; phylum Chordata; class Actinopteri; order Cypriniformes; family Cyprinidae; genus Sinocyclocheilus; species Sinocyclocheilus anophthalmus. The sequence goes on along the minus strand of JADLZN010006692.1, from coordinate 157,231 downwards.
CTTATATTTTTTAATTTTCATTTATAGGCAGTGTACTTTTTTCACTATTGATTATTTGGCAATTTTTCTGTGAACTAGAGTGGCTAAAATTCATACTCTTTAGTTATTTTTTGCCACTGGAATGAAGTAATACAATATTTTACTTGTCTTGAAAAAGGTGGTTGCCAACAAGTGGCTAAATGGGAAGAGGTTGTCAAGGACATTAAATGAACAGGTGAGCTCATCCACTCACATCTCTGCTTTCACAGCTTCATTGAACTTATAATCACATTTATAATCACCCATTTGTAACCAGTGCATTTTCTGCAATAATCCAAAATCAATGGAAAGTACTGGGTTTTTGTCAAGGGAACCAAAGCTAACTTACAGTGGGCCTACACTGATAGCATGTGTGCTAAAACTTTTACACATGTACACTTAGCCTATATGTAGACTTGAATGTGTTCTGGTGTTGCTGTGGTGGTAACAAACGTAAGTGTTCTTAAAAACAAAACCATGTCTGTGTCATTTAACTGCATGTGCTATATTTATTTGTTTATATTCATGCAGACTCTTTAATCCAAAGAAACTTGCATTGCATTCAAGGTTTACATTTTATCAGTTATATGTTGCTGCTATAAACATTAGCAGTTTAACTAACTTAGGAGTGCAATGAAAACTGCTTTGCATAAATGTAAATGTAACTAGTTGCATGTAACGGAATTACATAACCTAACTGTAAGCAGTTACTGAGAAAAAAATGTGAAATTAAATTACAGTTACTTATGAAAATGCTAACAATTACAAAGGGGGTTACATCCTGCATACAGATTGAATTGATTTGTTTCCCAAATTTCATTGACTGCTCTAAAATACGAGACACCAATGTTTCAGGAGTTTAGGACGCAGAATAGGGCACGTTTATATGATATACGTTTTATTTCCTATTTGGGTTTATGTATATGCTTTAAGATTAACTGTTAGATGCCTGTGTTTCCTGTCATAGCTATGCAAAGATTTGATTTCAAAAAACGTATCATAGCTATTAAACTATATAATAGCTAGTCATGGTTGTAAATCTGTATTTAACCTCAGAACGATAAAATACATTTTATAAAAACAAGTGATGTAGGATTTTGAAAGTCTGAGAGTAAGCTTAACCCTGCCTTATCAGTTTAAAACATTTGTTAGAAAAGTAATCACTACTTTAATAAAGTAGGCCTAGTTGAAATAGTTACACTACTTATTACGTTTTATTAACTTGTAATCTGTAACCTATTACATTTCCAAAGTAACCTTCACAAAACTGGTTGTAATCATTAAACACATTGGTTTGTAGCACCAATAATTGTACCTTTTACTGCACTTTTATATTCTAAATAGCGTCAAATGAATCGGAAGTCCCGCACATTTACAGAACGTTTCGCGTTGTGAAAGGAGGTGCACTGTAAGAAAAAATCGGTGACATTTACGGTAAAATACCTTCACCATAAAAAATATGGTAGCAACATTTTAGGTTTTACAGACTTGACTTAAATTCACAATAAAATACCGTATTTCATTAACTGATGTAATGTTAATAAACCAACATATTGAAGTACTAATATCTGTTTTGAACCACTGTAATGCACTGATAACCACCAAAAACTGGTGGTGATGAGAAAGTCACATGATGAACCAAAGCTCATCACAAACAGCCTTTTCTACGAGCTGAGACGGGCAATATTGGTATATAGAAGGTCCACAGTGTCATTCACACAAACACTAAACACATCATGGTAACACACATGAAACTGAAAAAAAATGCAATAAACATTCATTTAACAACAACCCTAATGTACACAACTGAAGAGAAAAACTAAGAAGAAATGTTATTTCAACAACAAGAAAAACATCAAATATGAAGTGTCATGCAGGGAATTCTGGGAGTGTCAATTTATGGTTTGTCACTGTAAATTATACAATGACCTTTTCTTTTTCACTTCCAAAAACCTTATTTTTAACAGTATTTTACTGTAAAATTATATTAAATGTAATTACATTTATTCACCGAATATATTATGGAAACTTACTGTTAATCAGTTAACAGGTTTTTACTGTAGCATTTTTACAGTCTTTTACTGTTAAAATCACAATCATTTTTTACAGTGTGGATAGAACCCTTTGCCAATACATTATGAATTTAAAACCACTAAATCAAGCTTGAAGCGCATGCTTTCGTGTCAGGACGAATCCTGTTTTCTCTACTGTTTAAAAAAAAGGGCCATAGATTGAAGCGTTCATCGATCGGGCCCCTCCTTACAGGATTGGCGAGCAATCAGACAGAACATCGACAAACAATATACGGCGATCGGGTCTTCTGTTGAAGTGCTCTTGTTTGCATTAAAACTGGGTTAACTAAAACCAGGCCCTAATGTCACACAGTCCTAATCCCACGTGAGCCACGCCAGCTATTCAACACCCAAAAATTAAATTAGGTATATTATTGTGTGTTTATTATGAGTCACTGCAAGGGATGGGACATCATCCGAAAGCCCTGTGAGATGTGACTGTGTGAGCCAGAGATTACAGTAAAGCCTTGCGGAAATACAAGAGGGGCACTTGACGACTGATTTGGTGTTTGAGAGCTTAAGTCAATAGTCCCATTGGAACAGATAAATTCCCGGAGCTCTGCTATCATAATCTCAATCAATAGTCGTCCGTGATGAAGGAGTCCAGAGTACATATTGAAACAGGCCGTGTTTGCGCAGATAAGCCCGTACAGTAGGCCTATCTCTCCGGGGTTTGGCGGCACTTGGATGAAGCGCTCGAGTCAGATGTTTGCTTAGTTAAAAGATCATGTCTGCTGACCGAATCCAAACGGGATAATGCGATAATCAAAGAGCTCTGATACTGTGTACAATGCACGTCTTACTCCGTTTATCCAGCGCTTGTAACCGCTCTGTCAAACACTGCTTATTCATTATTTGCCGCATTGTTCGAGCTCATGGATAACAGATAGCCTGCCTTCTGGAATATGACGGAGTGTCACTCGGATTTGTCAGGCAAATAACAGCTGACTAGTTCTCCGTACAGGTCTGTTGACACTGGCTTTTCTCAATAGTGCTCTTGAATAAACGAACACAACCTGAAATGATGCAGGCAGCGCAAACGGCACATAAATGATCCGAACATGATGCGCAACAATCGGTTTAGATCAGTGTTGGGGAAAGTTACTTAAAAACAAATGAATTACAATATTGCGTTACTTCCTAAAAAAGTAGCTAAGTACGTTACTTGGTTACTTTTAATGGAAAGTAATGCTTTACGTTACTTTTGCGTTACTTTGCCTTGACCTCATTTTTCTCTCTTCAGAAACAAAAAAGAAAAAGAAACAAATGTTATGTTGAGTATTCTTATGAGTTGATCATCGAAGGTCAGCAGCAAAGATACTTATATGCATCATGTCCTGAGTTTGCATTTGATGGTTTTTATTCTTTTTTGAGGAATACTGAATCTGTTTTAGTTCGAGTGAGATGAGTAAATACATGCTGACATTTAGTCTAGAGCTACAGTAACATCATGTTCACACAGCCTCTGCACACAACGCCTCTGCACTCGCTCCTGATTTCTCTCAACATGAGGACAGGAGAGCTGTCGGTCAATACATGAGAAAACAAAGTAACTGGTGTTTCTTATTTGAAAAAGTAACTCAGATATTTTCTTGTAAATTAAAAAGTAATGCGTTACTTTACTAGTTACTTGGAAAAAAAAGTAATCTGATTACGTAACTCGCGTTACTTGTAATGCATTACACCTCCAACACTGGTTGAGATACCACACAAAAAATATAAAAAGTATGTTCTTATTTAATTTTTGTTAAGAAAACTTTTAATATTCTATAGTTTATTATAATAGATCCTAAATTTAATGGAGTTGGAGCTGCTAAATGGACGCTGTGAAGGGGAAAAAATTAGATGCGAGTGAAACATTTTTTTCAATGCTTTTGCGTTTTCTCTCAAAACTTTGGCTTTCCCCCAAGAAACTTTGCGTTCGCTCGCAAAATCTTTGTGATAGAAGTAATAGCCTATGTTTTGCCGGCTAACGCAAAGTTTCTAGGGGAACGCAAGGTTTTCCTAGTGAATGCAAAAGTTTCTCGGGGGAACGTATTAACGATTTTGCGAGAGAACAACCCACGACAACAGAGATAAAGTAGACAAATTCTGCTGGAAAGCCACGGACTTGGCAACACTGATCGAGCACTTAATTTTCACAAGTTTCGTAACAGTTTCGGAGCTTCCTATCAAGTGTTTCTTTTTCTTTCGTGTATGGCGGACCTATTGTGGTGTTGTAGGCCTATGTTTTTATTCTGTTCTTGTATCCAGAAGTTGTATTTGATGTTGTTCAGCACAATGGTCAACTATATGTTGTTTTTAAAAAACCAATTAAATATTTAAAATAAAATGATTGATTGATTGACTGATTGATTGATTGACTGACTGACTGATTGATTGATTGATTGATTGATTGATTGATTGATTGGTTGATTGATTGATTGATTGATTGATTGATTGATTGATTGATTGAGTGATTGCGCAAGGTATTTTCACAGTGCATGCAGGATTCATAAAATCAACTCGTAGTAATACGATGCAGAAACAATTTGTTCTGTTATTGGTTAAACATCATAAACGGTTTAAGAAAAATCAGTACTCTTTGATTCAAAGTATTTGAAGTGTGCAACCAGTGGACACTTTCCCATAATGCCATGGGTGCATACAGCTTAAAAGACAATGTCAAGATAATTGATGCAGTATGTCCAGGACATATATTCATACTACACACTCAAAGAATACACTGAATTCAATGCATACTCTAAAATGGGAATTCAGAAATGGGGAGCATACTAGTCTTACTATTTGTGTCTCTTTTCTTTTATACAGTAGAAACAGTATTAGTAGTACAGCATATAGTAGGCCCATGCTATTCTGAATTCAGCCCATGTTTTTGATTGTACTGAAAACACAAATCAGTGAAATTGTGCCCTCTAGTGGTAGAAATACAACATGTTTAACCAGTTTATTAAATGTAATGTTACTGATCACTCCAGGAATGTATCTGTCAGTGGATTTTCGTGTCATTGATATAATCTTGAATGTTTTTTAAAGTATGTATTTTAGTACTTACAGCTTCTGTTTTCACTTTAATTTTGGTTGAAGTTTAGTCATTTTGTTTTGTCATTTTATGATTTTTTTATAAGAACATAGTTTTTATTCATTTTTATTTATATTTTAGTTATTTTAGCACATCAGGATAATGAACATGACAAAAGCGACCTGTTGCCAGCAGGGTTGGGGTAACACATGAAGTAATGCGAGTTGTAATCAGATTACTTTTTCAAGTAACTAGTAATTAATGCATTACTTTTAAATTTACAACTAAATATCATGAGTTACCTTTTCAAATTAGAAATGCAAGTTACTTTGTTTTCCCATTTATTCACTGATAGCTCTCCTGTCCCGTGTTGAGAGAAACTGGTAGTGAGGTACATAGGCACTTCCTTCAGCCTGAGGCTTATTAATTTCACTTTTGGTGTGAAAGGGCCCTTACAGTTGCCAAAAACTTAAATTTGGGTTTTTTTGTTATTAAAAAAACGAGCAGGACCAGCCCAGGTGACAAAAAGTAACACAAAACTAATGTGATGCATTACTTTCCATAAAAAGTAACCAAGTAACACAATTAGTTACTTTTTATGAAGTAACACAATATTGTAATGCATATTTTTAAAAATCAACTTTCCCTACACTGGATGAGGACAATAGCTGAAATAAAATAAGTATTTTTTTTTATTATTTCAGTTAACTTGTATTTCAAGTAATGATTTATTTTAAATTCAGTTTTAGTTAACAAAAATGACCCTACTATCTGCAGCAGACAGAAGAACACTCATCTGTTTCACTGGCAAACATATTATAATGATTTTTATCTATCTATCTATCTTATCTAATCTCATCTATCTATCATCTATCTATATATCTATCTATTATTTATTGCTAAAATCAGCTTCCAAAGCAATGTATACTGCACACAAAAATACAATCAGTTCCTTCATTCTCGATATAGTCATTTTTTATATAAATACGGATTAAACAAAAACCCGAGAGACACACAAAGTGTTGAATGCAGCAGATGAGACCTCTTCTTGTCCTTTTTTCTGTCCTCTGCAGTTAAACAGCTTCTAAAGCTCTTTTCTCCACAACAGACTGTGAGCTTTCAAGGAGAATAGAAAGGTGAGCCTTCAAGGTAGCAGATTTTCCAAGAAAGTTCTACACTCGGGGAAACAAGAGAAGCAACTGCTATCTAACAGTACACATGAGGCCCAGACACACAATGGAGACGCTGGTCCTTGAAAAACTCTGGCGTCTTTCCAAAGGCCCGGATCTGCTCAGGAGCGATTGATGGGAATTTGGGAGACACAATGGAGCGGCGGATTGGCTTTAACTCTCACCTGCGTAAATGAACCTGTAGAGGTCAGAGTCCAGCTGCTGCGAAGACTGCTGCATTCAATGAGCATTATCTACTATACTGCATTTACTTGTGTCAGGTCATGTGCCTTTCATTGAATGAGGGTGCTTTCAAAAAGCTTTTAGAGAAGAACAGGAAACATGTTTAAAATGCAGTTGTAAATACATTTTCAGTGATGACCCATAAGCATGTCATCATGCACAGATTGTATACATAGAAAAACTAATAACATAAAAAAATACCAAAACTTTATATATATATTTCTATATATAATAATCTATATATATAATAGAGATATATATATATACCTATTTTTTTATTTTTTTTTTAGAAAAAACGTCTAGTTACAGTATGTAACATGGTTCCTCGAAGGACGAGACCACTCGTCGGAGAATGATTTGGGAATTCCTTCTGTGACACGCTCTGATCACATGTGAAGCTGGGTGAGACGTCACAGGCGGGTGACCTAGCGACCAGGAAGCTATAAAAGCACATGGTGCCAGCGCCCCCCCGCCGAGCCGGCGTCAGCTTCAGGAATGAAGCAAGCGCTGACAGGGATGCCGGAAGTATGGCACCGAGACCATGGTTACATACGTAACCTGAGAAGTTCCCTTTCATGGGAACTTCGAACTGCGTCGGAGACGCTTTTGGAACGAGAATGCCCACGCCGCCAGACTTTCAAATCTTTGCCTAGTGTGGAAGCCTGCACAGCTAGGGTGAGAGAACAGAAGAGCCAGGAGTGGCTCGTATATCTAGATCGTAGAATCTGACGAAGGTAATGGGTGTGGACCAACCCCCAGCGTTGCAGATGTCCTGCATAGACACACCTGCTAAGAAGGCCTTGGAGGCCGCCATACTTCGAGTCGAGTGAGCCTTGTCCCCTAACGCTGAGGGGAGATCAGAGGACTCATAAGAGATAGAGATGGCATCCACTATCCACCAACTGAGGGTCTGCTTAGTTGCCGGCAGACCTCTCTTAGGGAGACCGTAACAAACAAGCAACTGGTCCGCCCTCCTCCAAAGGTGAGCTCTGTGGTAGTCTTTTTAGTAAGGTGGCGATCAGAGATCTCCTCAATTGGCTCGAACGGAGGCTTACAGAGAGCTTCTAGCACCACTGCTAGGTCCCATGTAGGGACACAAGATCGCACCGGAGGCCTCAACCTCAGTGCACCGCGGATGAAACGTGTAACCAGGGGGTGTCTCCCCACTGACTGGCGGGGGGGGGGGGGAGTGGGGGGTGGGGGGGGGGGCCCCGAGAGGGGCGTGGTAGGCCGCAATGGCCGCCACGTAGACATTTAGGGTGGAGTGGGTCAACCCTGCAGAGAAACGGGCCTGCGGGAACTCCAGTACTGTACCAACTGGGCAGTTAGCTGGGTCAAGCTGGCAGTCTCCACACCAAGAAGTGAAAAGTTCCCACTTCAAGGCATACAGTTTCCTCGTAGAGGGAGCTCTGAATTGGAGAATGGTCTCAACAACCTCTGTTGAGAGACCAGAAGTACTAGTTGTGCCTCTCAGGGGCCACACCCTAACTTCCACAGCTCGGGCGGCGGGGTGAATATCGTGCCTCGCCTGTGAGAGGAGATCCCTCCTGACGGGAATCTCCCATGGAGAGCCATCGAGAAGGGAAATCAGGTCCAAGAACCATACTCGGCCCGGCCAGAACGGGGCTACTAACAGTAGACGGACTCCATCCCGGCGCACTCTCTGCAGAACTCCCTGGAGCAGAGCGATCCTAGGAAAGGAGTACAGATGAAGCCTCTGCGACGTCTGTACAATGGCATCCAGCCCCAGTGGAGCTGGATGAGTCAGAGAGAATCAGAGGGGACAGTGCAATGTCATCTGAGTCACAAACAGGTCCACCTGAGCATGGCCAAAACCTCTCCATATCTGCTTCACCACCTCGGGGTGAAGCCTCCATTCCCCGGGCCTCAGCCCCTGCCTCGACAGGATGTCTGCTCCCATATTCAGATGCCCAGGAATATGTACTGCTCTCAATGAAAGGATTTTGCCCTGGGACCACACAAGGATCTGGTGCGCCAGCTTGTACAAGGGGCGCAAATGCGGACCTCCCTGGGGGTTGATGTAAGAGACCACCACTGTGCTGTCGGTGCGCACCAAGACGTGGTGACCTCTTAGGTCTGGGAGAAAGAGTTTCAGAACTCGAAACATGGCCAGCATCTCCCGACAATTGAATGCCATGTCAGATGGCGACCACTCCACAGACCCCGGGCAGGGTGACCATTCATGACCGCACCCCAACCAGTGAGGTACACATCCGTCGTTAATGTTACGCGACGACAAGGAGCCAGCATGGCGACCCTGAGACAAGAACCAAGGTTTCCTCCACATGTCTAAGGCACGTAGGCATCTGGTGTGACCTTGAGCATGACCAAAGCGGGTTTGCCTCGGGGAGAAACCATGGTCTTGAGCACCACTGTAGGGGTATATGTACAGAAGGCCAAGGAGTAAATCACGTTGACGCAGCTGCATCCAGACCAGCAGTCTTGAAACAGCTTGGACAGTGAGTGACTGGAATTCTTTCACTCTCGATGCATGAGGATCGACTCAATCTGAGCAGGGGACAGACGTACCTGCATCGTGGTCGAATCCCAAGCCACGACCAGATAAGTGGTTCTCTGTAATGGACTTTTCTTGGTGTTTAGTCTTAACCCCATCTCTTTCATGTGAGCGAGAACGATATCTCGATGCCGAACCGCCAACTGCTCTGATTGAGCCAAAATCAACCAATCGTCAATGTAATTGAGTATGCGGATAGCCCTGGAGCCTAGAGCCAGCGCGCATTCCCACACTTTGGAAAGTGCGGGGTGGGTGGAGTGAGAGTGCAAGGCCGAAAGGAAGAACACGATATTGGTATGCTTTGACCCCAAAAACTAACCTAAGGAATTTCCTGTGATGAGGAAGGATGGAGATGTGAAAGTATGCGTCTTTTAGATCGATCATGACAAACAAGTCCGAGGACCTGATCTGAGACACGACTTGTTTAAGTGCGAGTGTGCTGAACTTCAGTCGCATTACTGAGCGGTTCAACTGACATAGATCTAAAATCAGTCGCAAACCTCCATCCTTCTTAGGAAAATGATAGTACGGCTGTAGAACCGGAGTCTGTCTAGTGCGGAGGGACCACCTCGATGGGCTCCTTCTTTAAGAGAGTAACTACTTATTGTTCTAATACCAAAGCCTGCTCGGGACCCACTAGAGTGGGGGTGACCCTGTTGAATCGAGGCGGATGAGAACCGAACTGGATTCTGTAGCATCTTTCTACAGTGTGCAGGACCCATTGAGACATGTTTGGCAGTAGCTTCCATGCTGTTAAATAGTCTACTAAGGGAATCAGTTTCTCGAGACTGATCTCTGGTGTGCAGCTGCTCTGGGGGCTTCCGCAGAGGTCGCGAGCTTCTCAGCACCGCTACGTTGCCTGGTGGTAACTGAAAGAAACGCTCGCTGGAGACCACTGCGCCCTGGAAAACCGGCAGGGTTGGCAAATCGATCTCCTGAGGGCACTGAGGAGAGACGGGCACCGTGTAATGCGGTGTGAACCTTTCTCACCCAGAAGGGCCTGCCCTCACCAGTCCTGAGCCCGAATAGTCAGGACTTTTTGGTCGAGGACCTCTTAGCCTGAAGGACGATCCGCAGATCCGGCTTAGGCTTCGAAGCCCCTGACCCAGAGCATTGCTTCTGCCTCCGATCCCCAAGTGGGGAAGTGCGGGCGGCAACGCTTTGTTTCTGAGCGTCCCTATATGAGGAGCTGGTACGCGGAGGGGACTGCTCCCGCCCAGCAGCCCCCAGAGCCATAGAACGGCGAGGGAGAAACCGCTGCCGCCGCCTGTTTACGGGCCTCCTGATACCTGTCGATGACGGAATTGACGATGTCGCCGAACAGGCCAGAAGGTGCAAGAGGGGCGTCCATGAGGAAGACCCTGTCCTTCTCCTTCATATCGACAGTGTCAACACAAATGCCTCTCTGCTGTCACCATCAGTGCCTGGACCGCCAATGGCGAGGGCGGTCTCCTTGGGGCACGGAGAGAGAGATCAGACGGTTCTCCTTAACTCATGAGATGTTATCAGAGTTAAGTCCTGCCTCATCTAGCTCTTAAGCAGGTCTGCCCTGGTAAGCTGATAACAAAGACATTGTGTGCAGACACGCAAAGGCTGACTGCTGCCGCATTACCCTTGCCACAGCCACTGATGGCGCACGCAGGGCGAGTTGGAGGGCAGTGCAGGAGCTTTAAGGACCGATGCCGTGACTGTGGACAGATAGATAGCTAGCACTGTTTCAACCCGGAGGCCATCGCCCTATAGCCCGTCACTCAACCCCACCACATTCCATAGAATCTGAGCAGGATGAAGGAGACGGGCCGCGAAAGGCCTGGCCACACCTGACATCAGTTGAAGGCGGGAAAAAGGCAGGTTACGGCAGGGAGGTGGTGGCCTCGCGCGCAGGAAGCATTCATCTAACTTGCTTAGCTCGCCTTGGCCTGCTTCTCGGAGTCCAATCGTCTTTAATTGGGCCATGGCGCGAGACTAGCACATCTATAGCTCCTCATACGGGGCATGAGGGGGCGAAACCTCTCAACACCCATGGAGAAGTGCGCAGACGGGCTTCCGAACCCAGAGATCGGGCGCTGGATCTAGCGGGTGAGGAAGGAGATAGGGACTCGCCCGTCTCCATTCCCCCCACCAGATCCATTTGCGAATCCCAAAAATGCAGCCGCCGCTCGGCCCAGACGGAAGCGGGGCCAGCACCGCGAAGGAACGCTGGCGAAGGCTCCCTCCTCAAAGAGAGCCCTCCGGGAGCGAAGCGTACGCAGTGGGAGACGCTCGCAATGTGGGCCGACTCTGCGTGCTCCACTCCCAAGCTAACCAGGCACAGACTGTGTGTATCCCCACCCGTGATGTAGCGTGGGCAGGGAGGAACACACAATTTATAACGTGGCTTGCTCTCGCCCTTTGCATGCTTTGTCTTAGCGTGAGCTTTAGACATAGCTGGAGCTTATAGTTGCACTTTTTTGACAGACAACAATAAATATGACTGACACACACACCCCCCCCCCCCCGAGCATCTTTGCTGAATGGACAGAAGCTGACGCCGGTTCTGTCGCACGTGCTTTTATAGGTTCCTGGTCTCTACGTCACCCGCCTGTGACATCTCGCCCAGCTATTGGACTGATTTCACATATGATTCAGAGAGTGGTCACAGAAGCGGTCCAGAGCGTCTCGACGACAACTCGAGCTTCCGGAAGACGAACCTAATAAAAATGACAAAATCGCATAACAAAATACCAAAACTTTTATTAAAACTAAAACTTATTAAAAAGTAAGATTATTCAAAATAAATGAATATAATATAATTAACAATTATCATAATATAAATAACCTAAATATAATTTTTTTTTAGAAAAACAATGTTAATAGTTCGGTTTGAAATGCACATACAACCAATTTGTGGCTTAATTCATATTTTATTTTTATTTTTTGGTATTAATGTCAAATTATATGCTGGACATTTTGTGGGAGGTATGCAAAATAATATACTTTTTTACTTGTATTCTAAATAGTGTATTGACACAAAACATCTCTATATTTCTAAGAAACTCTAATATTTGTGAGTTGAGTATGTGAGTCTCGTATTTTTTATTCATATACAATTATTTAGTATAAAATGTAATAGTGTTATTAATTTTTTATTGTAAAATTTTAATGTGATTTTTAATACATTTTAGATTTCCATTTTTTTTAAGTGGTAATAATTTGTTGTGCTTAATCATTATTAGTTTTGTTTTACATCTCCTTTATTATTATATATGTAGTAGATGTATATATACAATTATATACTATCTATATAATTAGACCTGTGTAAGACTGTGTTCGACTAATGAAATTCGTCCGTTGTGTGACTGTTGAAATTATTTTTTCTTTAATTTTTCTGTCATTTAATTTAACAGTCTGTGTGCTGTGTCTGATTTAATCCAAATTCGCACTGAAATTCTGTCCAAACCTTGCATGTAATTTTGAGGAAACGCTGTCTCACCACTTCCTAGAGACAAAAGCAAGAAGTGTCTGTAAACATGCAATACTAGCGTTAGAGAAGCGGGTAAGAGATGCCAGAGATGTGCACACAAACAAACCACACTGAGAGCAATACCATTTATGAACTATATACAAGAAAGTAAATGACCAACAGAATTGAAACTTCTATGTACACATAAGCCTATATGATCATTTTTTGTAATTGAAAGCCGCTACTTTACAATACAGTACCTCAATAAAATTCAATAAAAGTCTTTTTGCATTGTAAACAGGACTTGAAAGGATGTAGATCTGCTCACGCAATCTGAGAATCTGGTTTATTTGTTTGTTTAAGACATTTTTGAGTATTAATATCAATGTGTGGATGTTTACCCTTTTTTTCCTGTAGCCTCTCAGCATCTCTTCCTGTTTGAAAAGAAACAGGACACTTTTTAATAAATTATAATGCTTGTGTGTTAAACTTTTCCATTGTTTAACACTGAATCAATCCCATTTTAACAGTCAAACTAATCATACAGTATTTTCAGTCAGGTAATAAATGCTGTTTTCTGTCAGCTAGTTTTTACAGTATTTTTTTCTTCTGTCATCTAGTTATTTTTAATTTTATTTTTTATCATAATACCATGCGGTGTGCATTCAGAGCCCAAAGTGTTTGATAACATAATAATGCAGAAATAAACGACTTCGCCCTCTTGTGGCCATAACAAGTTCATGTTTAGCAGATTTTTAGTTTCAAAAGTGTGAGACACCTAGAAAAATTTCTATTTTGCATTCCATCATAATTTTTACCAGCATAAGTATTAAATAAATGTAATTATTAATGTAATAAATTATTATTTAGATTTTTTTATTGTTATTATTACATTTAATAACTAACTTAATATTAGTGTCAGCTATAATCTGGGGGAATGAAGAGATGAATATTAGAATGTCTCAGTATCAGGGTTATTTAACACGACAATTGTTAATATTTTGATGTTCTGAGTTTTTTTAATTCTTATTAAGGCTTTGTTTGTGTTTGTTATTTTAGTTATTTTGTTGTGTTTATTTTAGTAGTTCTTGTAAAAGGTATAGTTTTATACATTTTTACTTCCGTTTGATTTATACATCATGTTACACAAAATGAAAATTATAAATTTGACATTGACAATAGCTGAAATAAGAAGAAAAACAATAAACAAAAACGATTTTTTTTTTTTATATTTTTAGATATCTGTTTATGGTTTATTTGTATTTTAAATCTTTTAAAAAAAATTTTGTATTTATTTCAAGTAAAAAAAATATATATATTTTTAATTAATTTACTCAGTTTAGAAAATTCTAGTTATTTTAGTACATCAAGTTAAACCAAAATTAAAATGAGAAATGTTGTCTTTTTCCCGTGAGAACTAGCTTGAAATCACAATATATATATTTTTTAAGATATTTTGTGGTTATCACCCCCCCCCCCTTTGAGATTTTTAAGTTTTATACTCCCGCTTATTCCACCCCTTTTATTTCCAACCCGTTAAATATATATATATATATATATACTGTATACATACATACATACAGTGGGTATAGAAAAGAATCATGACACTCATTTACTCACTTTGATTTGATTTACTTTAATTCCATTTATTTTAATTTTGTGCATTTTTGTCTTACATTTTTCCTGATCCTCTGAAAAAAATGCAAAGTGTCTTCATGCATTCTGTAAACCACAGATGGGCTAAAAAATAAGGGTGATATCACTAATGTGTCTTATCACTTATTGCTTAATATGACTTATTGCATAAACATTTGTTTAGACAAAATACACGCTCAGGAATATGGGGAATATGTGACAGGCTATATTTTTCCTCAAAGGCAGGCATGGAGCCGACACAGAGTGAGAAATCATGGGAAGGCGCGCGGCTCGCTGGAGCAGAACTGAGAGGAACAGACGCCGTCTCTGCTTCCAGTTCTCGCTCCTCCTGTCCAAACTGAAGTGTAGGCCAACTCTGAGCTCCACAAACTGGAGGAACAGTCCTTGGCCCTGCACAAGAAGAAGAAAGATAGAAATAAATGGTGAAGGGAAAATTATTTATTTCTATGTTATAACACAACAGGAAATGGGAGGTTCCTTTCCCAGGCCTTCGTAAGCATCATGTCCTGATGATGAATCCCCAGCTGCTGACCAGATTCTGACAGACAGAAGAAATATGTGACACTTGGTAAAGCAAGAACCAAGAGAAATAAACATCTGCGGAAGAGTTACTGTTCAGAGAACTGAAGAACACCAGCAGAAGTGAATGTCTGCGCTATTTTATAAGGTTAGTGAAGAACATCAATTCTTATTTTAAAATAGTTGCCACTGAACAATAACAGCTCAAATCCTCATACAGTCAGTATATCTGAATGTGCATAGCTTAACTCCATAGAGGATAATGCATGGGATAATCCCGGATAATATCCAGGACGCTGCTGGTTTGTTCAGATTTTCTTCTTCTACTATTCTAATTATTCTACCGTAAAAGAGTCTGGGAGTTATACAGCCCTAAAGTGCAGAGATACCAAACCAAATCTCACTTATTAGACACTTGCTAGTTATAATATTAGAATTTAATTAAATAATTGCGTATAACTCTAAATTTTTGATCATTGCTCCTGAATCAAATGCTTTTCTATTTTTCCACTATTTTGATTTCTTAAAAAAAGAGCACATCTTAAGAAGATTTTGCACATCTTAATTAGTTTATCCACCTTATTTTGTAGCTCAAAAGTAAGCTGGAAGGTTGAAAGTAAAAATATTTTTTTATTTTTTAATTGCAAAAATATATTTACAACATACAGTATATTTAGCATATGTGACCCTAGAGCACAAAACCAGTCATAAGGGTCAATTTTTCGAAATTGATATAAATAAATAAGCTTTCCATCGACGTATGGTTTGTTAGGATAGGACAATATTTGGCCGAGAAACTATTTGAAAATCTGGAATCTGAGGGTGCAAAAAAATCTAAATATTGAGAAAATCACCTTTAAATTTGTTCAAATGAAGTTCTTAGCAATGAATATTACTAATCAAAACTTACGTTGATATATTTACACTAGGAAAGTACAAAGATTTCATGGAAAACATGATCTTTACTGAATATACTAATGATTTTTGGCATAAAAGAAAAATGTATATCATTTGTGACCCCATACAGTATTGTGAATTGCTACAAATATCCCCCAGTGAGTTATTTTATGGTCCAGGGTCACATATATTTAAAATATATTTTGGCCTGAATTTTTGTTTTCTGTGTAGTACACAAAAAAACATTTGCTCCACAAACCAGTTCATGGTTACTATAATAAATGAAAATAAAATGATGGCCCCCGCGCTTACGGTAAAAATACTACTCGTTCATTTACACTATTGTTCACTGTTTTTTACTTTGTACAATGTTTGTCTTTAGCAAACATGTAATAAATACAACGCAACAAATCTGCAGTTTTTGACATGTCCAACTCTAAATCTAACTCTAGTTCTGACACAAGCATTGAAAGTGCGCCCCCTACAGGATTGAAGCTGTAACTCTCACACACCTTATTTTCAGTGAGGCTTTTGGAAGAGGAAGGATTAGGATTTAGATTTAAATTACTTTCAGTCCCTCAGACCTTGAAATGTTGTTAAAAAGAAGCAGTTCAAGTCATAAGTGACAAAATGTTTAAAGCAGCATCAAGTCAAACAACTTTTCTCCGCCTCTCTCTCTCTCTCTCTCTCACTTGTTCATTGCGCAATTTTCTTTCTGAGGCGTTGGAGAGGAAGCGTCCCAAACGCGGAGAGGATATTGCAAAATGCGCTTTCTCAAACATTCCTGTGACCATGGAGAAGTGGCACGACAGTGCGGCCATATACGTGCTCTTTAGGGTCCGGTGAGGACACATTAAATGAGTGCTTGACTCAAGTATAAAGCGAGCTTTACTGAAGGGAATCATGATGCTTTGGGAACGACTTTAGGTAAGACCACCGTTCGCTCACTAGACCCCGGGCTGTGGTGTCTGGCACCATCTGTGCCATTATACTGTGTGATTCATTTATAGCCATGACTTGACTTCCCTGGGTTTTGTGTTTGAGAAGATTTCCCAGATTTCCTCTGTAAACATGCGGTGTGGTAAAATCCTTACCTGGCATTTAACTTGATGAATGAATGTTCATGTTTGTTCAACAGATTCTGGCAGTCACAGTCATTCTTTAGTATGACTTTTTCCCACATTTTAGAATGACCGGAAAGCTATGGATAGAATAAGCTATGGAAATATCACTCAAAACTCTTTTATATAAGTTTCTTTTTCTAGATTTCAGCACATTTATCAGCCAACTTCATGAGGTGCATCATGGGATGCTTTAAAACACTAGTGAAGGAGGAACATACATGTGCTGCACAAGTAATGATGCTTTTACTTCTCATCTTTAACTTTTTTTTAATGTAAATTTTAGTTGCATGAAAAAAATCAAACATAGACAAATTTGCATTATTGCAATAATTAACCAAGTGGGTTTCAAGCATTTAAGCAAAAGCCTTTAGATTAAAAAGGCCTTTAATATCATGAGAAGCTTACATTCACTCAAGTGTGCCCAGACTGCTGGAAATGGACAATGGGGCCAATAGGAAGTGGTTGATTTGTTGCTTTGATATTGTTTTATTAGCTTGCACTCTAGTTATTACGTTGACTCAGAAAGAGTCATTAAAGCTGAAGTTAGCAGGGATTTCATTCATTTTTCATTTATCTTTTCTCTTCAAATGGCATTGATTTAACATTTAAAAAATCTGCAAAACTAGTGATATATATAGATTATTCTATATGTAGTGTGTGTGTGTGTGTCTACTCAGTTATGTATATATTACTCATAGGTAGAGATATAACGAGATATAAAGACATTATTTATAGATTATATTTCACTTTCTGAGGTATACTTCATTATAGTGACTGTTTTAATTTGTGTAGTTTTATTGCATTCACTTGTTTCCCAACAAGTGTGTTTGTCAATATGGGGTGATCTTAAAGCCATGATTTTGTATAGTAAATGAATCCGAGAAAAGTGGGTATTTGTAGAAATATCGGCATTAAATTCTAGTTCAAAGAAGCACATTGTAGTTTCTGAAGGCATAAGTGTCTCCCAAACATATATTAATGGTATTGATTTAGCTTCCACACATCATTTATCAGATAAAATGTTTAAAATCTTACAATTATATTTTGAAAACACCATAACAAGCTGGAAAAGGCACGTGTTTTGTAGAATGACGCTTATGTAATTTAAGGTTGGAGCGATTTGAGATGCATTTGAATAGTACAGCATGTTCCCACTCATACATGTTTGGACTGAATCAGACGGTTTAGGCAAGCGACAGACTTGTTGCTATTATGAAACGTCATGTTGCTGTAGTGAAATCTGTTCTGTGGTTGTGGGAACTCAACACTTGGTTGGTTTTCTCTCTGTCTGTTCCTTTAGATGGACATGTTGTAAATTGCTTGTTAACTTGTACTTCACCCTGTCAGGAAATTGTTGAACTATTATAATGATGTGGCATGTTAGAATGAATTTTCGCAGGTCAGGAATGAGTGTCGTTCATTGTCGTTGGGGATTGTCATTTTTTTTAAACCAGTGCCACCCAAACTTTTGCTGTACTTGACAATCAGGTTCATTCTGGTCATCAATTTTCTTCTTGTTTGTTTTTCCATTTCTTAGCAGCAATTGTCAAACCGGACTGCAAATGTTTGTGAATCAGGCCAAAATAATGCAACTCGCCTTTAATAGTCAACTGGGTGTTTTTAGACCTGGTCATGTTAAAGGAATAGTCAAGCCAAAAATTAAAATTTGTTGAGAATTGACCTACCTTTAGGCCATCCAAGATGAAGATAAGTTTGTTTTTTCATGGGAACATATTTGGAGAAATTTGGTATATGAATGGGTGTGAATGGGTGCCGTCAGAATGAGAGTCCAAACAGCTGATAAATCATCACAATAATCCACAAGTAATCCACACCACTTCAGTCCATCAGTTAACATCTTGTGAAGAGAAAAGCTGTGTGTTTGTAAGAAAAAAAATCCATCAGTAAGACGTTTTTAACTTCAAACCTGTTGCTTACAGATAAAATACGAGTCCATAATCACATAGAGCGGTTTTGGACTCGTATAGAGGACTCGTATTTTAGCTGGAATCAACCATTTGAAGTTAAAAACATAATAGCGGATGTGTTTCTTATAAACACGCAGCTTTTGTTTTCATAAGACATTAACTGATGGACTGGAGTGGTGTGGATTACTGTGATGTTTTTATCAGCTGTTTGGACTCTCATTCTGATGGCACCTGTTCACTGCAGAGCATCCATTGGAAAGTGATGTGATGCTACATTTCTCCAAACAAAAAAAGGAAAATCGAGCTTAAAGGGATAGGTCACCCAAAAATGAAAATTACCCCATGATTTACTCACCCTCAAGCCATACTAGGTGTATGACTTTATTCTTTTAGACGAATACAATCGGAGTTATATTAAAAATGTCCAGGCTCTTCCAAGCTTTATAATTGCAGCGAATGGCTGTTGAGATTTTGAAGCCTAAAAAAGTGCATCCATCCATCATAAAAAAAGTGCTCCACATGGATCCGGGGGGTTAATAAAGGCCTTCTGAGTGGAATCAATACGTGTGTGTAAGAAAAACATTCATATTTACAACTTTATAAACCATAATCTTTAGTTTCCGCTAACTGTTGTACTCGTGTTCACAAGAGGGTGGCGTTCCAGCGGATGATGTAGAACGTAGGCAAATGCGGTGACGAATTCGGAAATGCAGAGAAGAGAGCAAAACAAAACACCAGTCATGAATTAGAAGTAGAAAAAGGAATTGTAGAAAAGTTAGGAGGATTGTGATATAAGTCAAGTAGGCTGTACAATACAACCTTGGTTCTTGAAAGGACAGCATTCTTATTGGAGCTACGCTACGCTGCAGGGTGTTAATCGGGTGTGCGTAATGATACGATACGATATCAATTCTCATACCCAGCGATACGATATTTGCCGATACCTCAAAAAATTCTACGATTACGATTCGATACAGGAGTATATCGATCGATATTATGATATTATATACCTATTTTAAACAACCATCTACATTTTTATTAACTCACAAATGCAACCAAAATATATAACATGAACATTTATCTGAAAACATTTATCCTGTACCTCAATTGGGACATTCACAACAAAAAATAGGCCTACACTTTTTTTTTTAATAATAAAGAAAATAAACAATTGGACTATGGGCTCAGTGCTAAACATCTTTTCTACAGATAACCAAATTACAAGCAATAGCAGAAAATAAATACAAAGACACAAGTTCAATAAACAGTGCTTTTCAGGTTTTTCAGCTCAGTCTAAAATCAATTTTCAGGTATGCTACAGAATTGTAATAACCAAATGTAAAATAAGTGCATAGTCTTCAATGTATAAATTAAATATAGATTAATCATTTTTGATGTTACAAAGGTTATTTAGTCATGAGCAGTGAGCACTTGTATTTTTCTTTAACAGCATTAGAATTATTATTAGTTTGCTTTCACTTTAAGAACGAAAGCACGGATTTAACTACTGATACACATGCCTTTTCTTTCTCAACTGTTTACGTTAAAACATATGCCTAAACGACTGTGTTTTCTAGGATATTCGCCAAAACAAATGTCTATTTATTCATCCATGCACAAAAAAGTGGAAGAGAGCTCAATTTAGTATTCGCGCTGCTCGCTTCAGATGTGTGCACAGAAAACTTCTCGCACAGCATTGTCGGTAATGCTTAGACGGACATTATGTGAAAATGTGGACAGTGCCAAAATAAAGGTGCCTATTTTATACTACAGATATCGATATTTTACGCGTGGCATCGATGCATCGTATCGTCAGACATCGTATCGATCCATATCGATGAATCGTTACACTCCTACGTCATCCGCTGGAACGCCACTATTAAAATGATAATATCCCTTTAAAATGTATTTGCATAGCTTGCTGGTTTTTTAAATGCGGCTGGGTTTTTTTTTTCTTTAAATGTGGCTGCTGTAAGCATGTAAGTACAAGTGGAATCGATTGACGTCATCACCTGTTAAAAACAATTTATTCACTGTGAAGTAAATATTTTGCAATCCACTGAACATCTGGATGAGGGTTTGTAGGTTACAAGCAGATCAAGTTTTGGCTGGTTAGTTTAAATTCAGGGTTAATGTAGGCCATGATCCTGTTTGACAACAGAATGTTCCCTTTTTCTCCGATGTGCAGGTTTACATTTATTCCTCAAATTCCCATTTTTAACGCTGAGCAAGCATGTTAAGTTCCTCTAAAGTGCAGCCGTGTAGTCTACTCTTTTAAAGAACGAAAACTGTTGTGCAAGATTGACTCTGTTTTAGTCGGTCGATTGCTGGATCGGCACTCTCCGCTACAGAGCTTCAGCTCTAGTCAGCATTTCCCATCTATCTGCGTTTCTTGGCGAGGAGGGAAGTGAGAGTAGAAATTCATATAAGCTTCGTTATTTAAGGGTTGGTCATCAGATTATATGTTACTGCACTTTTGCATCTCAGAATCATTTTTGCAGTCTTATTTTATTGTGTATTTTATTCTTTTTTGCGGTTTGTAATTAGTTCCCAGTTGTCATTTTCTAAAAATACTGACCGTGCAGCCAGTGCATACTCTGTGAAAAATGTACGTTTTGCAAGAAAATATTTCAGTTTTTCTACTTCAGTGTGTTGCTTGCCATTTCTTTGTAATTATTTGTGACATTTACTAGCAACTTCAGAGTGAAATTCAGACTTACACTAATTCTTAAAAAACTAATTGGAAATTAAATATTGTGTCAAATAAGTGTGCATTTAATTCCCACATCTGTGTTTGTGTTTTTAATTGATTTTGTGTCTCATTTGCCATAATTTTTGATACATTTATTAATTTTTTTATAGACAATATACCGTATATATATATATGTGTGTGTGTGTGTGTATGTGTGTAAAATAGTGAAAAAATATTTTACAAATGGTGTTTTTTTTTCACCCTGATCCTGGGGATGACCTTTGAGTTTGCGTCTCAAACACTTTCAGTAAACATGAGGTTCAAAGTTCATCAAACATGACTAACAACATCATAAAAGCTGAAGGGAACATTCAAGAATGCCTGAATATTATTTATAGGGTTTTCTAACATTAGGGTCATGGAAAATCTGCAAATATCAGGGAAATTAAAAGTTGTGATTGCAGATGTTTGGGAAAAAAACAACAACAACAACAAACAAACATATAATTTTTTTTAGTTATTCTCAGCTTTTTTTTCGTGTGATCCATTATACATTCTATTATAATTCTAATTTCTTAAATTCAAATATGAAATTACACTTCTGCATTCTGCATCTCTATTCAAATTCAGTCATTTTGTCATTTCTTTCTCTACAGATATGGGTCGGTTGTCTCTCATTTTCCTGGTCGCTGTACTTTGGCCAACTGAATGTGCCGTGATCTCAACGGAAACTTTAGGTCCAGGTAAGGAAGTTGCATTTGTTTCCTTCAATAACTTTACTAGCTGGATGAAGTGAGTCATATACTGATGCCTGTAAATGAAATAAAACTCAATTATAGCTTGATGAGAATGTTTGATTTAATGTACCTCATAAAACTCTGTGTACAGAACAGCATTTAAACTCAAGGCGTGGCTGCAAAGCTCTGAAAATGGTTATTATGATACATAGAAGGTGCACAGTACAGTATATATGAAGCCTTCTCTTGAAATTTACCCTGAATATTTTTTTTATTGAATATATCAAACTAATTTGTTGAAATCTACTAAAATAATTTATGAACAGTGTTGTGGATAAAATACAATCTTATTTTTTTTATTTTATTTTCAGGTATTTATTTATTTAGTACTTATAGTTTTTGTTAATATTTTGAATTAAATTTTCTGTTTTCATTTTTCTTTTTTCATTGTAATTTCTTAAAAGGGTAGTTCACCCAAAAAATGCAAATTACCCCATGATTTACTCACCCTCAAGCCGTCCTAGTTGTATATGACTTTCTTCTTTCAGACGAATCCAATCAGAGTTATATTAATGTCCTGGCTCTTCCAAGCTTTATAATGGCAGTGAATGGGTGTTGAGATTTTGAAGTCCAATAAAGTGCATCCATCCATCATGAAAAGTGCTCCACACGGCTCCGGAGGGTTAAAAAAGGCCTCCTGAAGCAACTCGATGCGTTTTTATAAGAAAACTTCCATATATATTAATTATAATATATATTATATATAATTAACTTGATTTTTTCATTTTTGGGTGAACTATCCCTTTAAGTTTAGTAAGTGTATTGTGTGTCTTTTGTCATTGGATTATTAGTATTATTAGTATTTTAATATGTCCATATAGTTTTAATAAAGTTTATGTATTTTTAGTTATTTTAAAACTTCAACAAACTAAATGAAAATGAGAACTCGTTGAAATGAGTTTGTTTTTTGTATTTTATTTGATTTCAGTTAATGTGTAATTTAATTAGTAATTTTTATGGTTTTAGTTAACAGTAATAACACTGCTTGAGGCAGGATATGCATGGAAAAAAATGTAGCATTGGTGTCAATATATTGTTTAATTTTTTTCCAAATTAATTTTGTTCCCATGCTCTCGTATTATGCCTATACATTCTCTAGCATTGTTTTGTGTTGGTTATTAACTGTCTTCATCATGCATGTCTCTAAACAGAATCCTGCAGGGATTTCGGACAGGGTTTTGAGCGGGCTTTCTCGATCCCGGGTGAAGTGGCGATACTGGAGTGCCCATTGCAGGTGCACTATCTCTTTAATCCTGCAGAAACGCCATACAGCGTCACATGGTACGATGAGAGAACGGGCTCTGAGATCACGGCACTGGAGCAGAGTGTCATGCTCAAGAAAACACAAGTGTGGTTCTTCAACATCACCATGCAGCAGCAAGGAAAGTACACATGTGTGGTCAGGTATGAACAGACTCTTTCCTCTTGATCTTTAAAGTAATTCTATATGTTTATCAATAAGAATCTGTCTGAAGCAATGGATCATGGGATGCACCAAGCCACTTCACTCAGGCACTCAAAGTGTTTTACTCGTAGGAATTAGTAGTGTGACTACAAAAAAAATGATGTCTCAATATTTTTTGGGATATTGTTGATTATCAGGGCTTGAATTTCGGCGCGGGATTGTGCATAATTCTACTGATTCCCGCAGTTTCCGCGTGTATTTCAGCGTGAAAGTCGCTCGGGACAGAAGACGGAGTGTATCATTGCACATGCTTTTGAGTCTTACAATTTTAAACATTCAAGTGCTCGATTCAGTACTTGTTTGCTCTCTGTGAGACCGCTGTAGTGTCTGGACCAATCAAACACACAATATATATTTTGTTAGCTAGATTTAACAAATACTCTGTAACACCCCTCAGTTACAACCTCATGGAATGTGACCAGGGAAAATGTCCCATAAGCAAGAGGCACAAATGCACAGTAGAAATGGACTTTTCTACTAATTAATTCATAGGAAAACCTTTCTTTGAATGAACAGTGTATCCTTCAGGTCATGGTGTATGTTGTCTTTGATATTTTTAGACTATTTTAGGCATGCTTATGAGGGAACCCATTCCTGTCATCCTTTCACTATATGTAATCCTACCTTGTTTAGTATCTATGAATTCGCCGCCTTATGATCGAAACAAGCGTGTATATTATATGTTGGTACATAGGCAATATATATTAGGGTCCTGAGAATCTTTAGTAATTTCGATTCAAGTCCATTTGCAAATTACCATGCTTAGAGACAAAGGGTCGTAAAACCCTCCAGCAATTGCCACCTCCTGCTTGGAATTTCCATCTTTCTCATTGGACAAGCCCATCTTGAGAGGCGGGGATCTTCTCCGACCTTAAAGGCCCCGCTCCAGGGACCCTCCCAGTCGGTGGTTCTGTTAGGTTTCGATAAGATGTGAGCTCCAACGCTCCAGAACATCCTAAGTTACGTGCCAGGCTTCGGCCTCGACCTTTCCATTCACCAAGATTCTCTGACTCAAACTAATTCTTTTTCATCAACCAACTTCAGCAAAGATCAACTGAAAACTTCAGATTACATCAAACCTCTCTTTCAGACAGATGAGACATGCAAGTATCAAACTTAGCCTTATTAATTGATACATGAGGTATCATTTGCACCTTTTTACAAAGGTGTGTTTGAACTAAGAATCTGATGTTTCCCTCGGGCAGATCTGCTGAATATGCAAATGGTTCTATAACTTCATATTCCTTATTTCTCTTCTCTGTACTGAGTTAAGCTTTAACCCTTTCCTATACCAACTGTATGCGTGTGTGTGTGTGTGTGTGTGTATGTGTATGTTAGACCAGTTTATGCGTTTATGTAGGATGTTAGACTAGTGTATGTGTTTATGTAGTATGTTAGACTAGTTTAAGTGTTTATGTGGTTAATAAAACCTTACTTGTATCACACTTGACGTGGTTCATTGTTTGCTTATAACTGAGTCACTTAATCATGCAGATTTATGCTACAAGCTTTTGTAGACTTGTACAGTAAGGAAGTTATTTCCCTTAACCAGGAAATTAACATTCTTAGAATTGACAAGACAGTTGACCCTGAGAGGTCAGCTAAATATCTACAGCGGATCTAAAATAGTCATAATTAATTATAACTAGTTATGATTAATTATTCATTTTCCCATGAGCTGATTCGTTACACCACTTTCTGCAAGCTCACACCCAAAGTCCGCGCATAGAGCCGCATCTGAGAGCGCGCGACTAGAGAATGAAGTAGTGTTGTGCCTTATTGCGCGTAAACGGCCAAATGCATACAACATTTTGTCAAAATGACCGTCTTGATGAGTATTCACGTAAACAGTCGATTTATACTAAACATTGTCGGTATATAGGCTATTAAGTGAATGTAAACAGTTGAGAAACAAAACTTATGTGTAACAGATATTAGATCCATGCATGAGGTCTTAAAGAGACAGCAGCCTAAAGAAAACTGCTGCGTCTGTCATTAAATGTGTTTTATACATTGAAGACTACCAGTAGGGCTGCACGATAAATTGAAATGGAATCGAGATGGCGATTCGACAGAAGCTGCGATTGTCATGCATATCTTTCAGTGAAGCATGGTTCTGTGATCAGCAGTAAATCTCCATCTGAAGGCCAGAGGGCGCTCTCGCGCTGAAACTCCAACTACGCCCCGCAGAAGAAACCCAGAAAATCGCTGTAGCTGAATAAACAGAAGATTCAACTGCTTTCATTGATTCAACGTGACTAATAAACACACGATTACGGCAATATACGGTTTATCGGAGTTCTTATTATAATAATTTTCATTAAAATAAAGTATACTTATAATGCAAGGCCTTTATCACTGCTTAAATACTATGAAATATGTGGCGTGCCTTATTCTGTGTAAGAAGCCAAATCATCTCACAGAAGAATTTACTTCAAACACTTGACTTACGTTATGAAGTGAGTTTGGAGTAAAAATAATTTATTAAATGTGGTATTTTCACATGCTTTCAGATGGAGCAGCATTTACTTCACAGAGCCGTAGTTCACCGAGAAGCTATGCAAACAGCTGTCATTATCGCAAACGATTTCTTCGATTTCAGAATCGCGCAGTAAAATCGTCTGCGATTTGTTTTGTTTTTTTGCATAACTTGTCAGTGAGCTACAGCTATGTGTAGTAAATGCTGCTCCATCTGAAAGCACGTGATGATGATTTCCTGCTGATTACAGAACCGGCTTTACTATTCAAAATGCGCACGACAATCGCATTCGAGTAATCGTGCAGCCCTATAACAGTATTATTTAAAGTTCAACGGATTATTCAGTTTTTTGTGGTATTTCTGTACCTGAATATTACGGTTATACCTACCTGAAAAACTTAAAGCACAGTTAATTGTATTTGTATTTTGTTATTGTATTTGTTTGTGCCATTGCTTGTCATTTAGCTATTCTTATTTTATTACTGACTGTTTAGTTGTCTTTTTTAGTTAAAATAAATTAATTTCAGCGTTTCTTTTTAAGTATCTTCCTCACAATATAAAATGAATCAACAGCATTATAAATTGTAAAACACAAATACACTGGATGACGAAACATTTAGGTTGGATAATTGTAGTTTAAAAATATGTCAAAAAATACCCTATTTTTTTTTTTTTGGTTTCTCCCTCAAATAAAAAAAATCCTCCCCATAAGAGCCACCTAAAGGGGGAATTCCCCCCATTTTCCAAAACAAAATTCAGGCCCTGATTATGATAACTAGACAATGTTTTGCTGAGTGTGTTTTGTCTGGATTAGGCCTGTATGTCACCAAAGGCTTGTTGGCATTACTTACTTACTTTCTTTTTTTTGTAGCGTATTTATTTGTTTATCTTAGTGTTGTTGTTTATGTATGTAGTTTATATTCTAAGAACTTATTTGTTTATTTTATATTATTTTCTTTTGTTGTATGAGAACGTTAACACCCCAGTTCTTTATTAAGTGTGTCCCATTTATCAAATTCTTAATATTTATGAGTGCTGATGATGATTAACTAATGAATAATAAATAATGATGATAAAATTCATGATTTACTCATTTTCTTGTTTTGTACTGAGTTAGTTATTTGTTGTTGTTGTTTGTATAGTTTTAAGTATTTTAATAATTATTATTATTATTTTTGATATTATGTATTTACGGTATTTATTTTTTATTTATTTTACTGAGGCCAGCCGAATCATTAGTGTGTGTATGCATATCTTTTGTCAAATTTCTAATATGTCATTCATTATTTATTTTATTATATTATGCTAATTTTTCTATTGTTGCACTGAGTATGTATGTATTTATTAGTTATATATTGGGTTTTTGTTTAATAATATCGTTTTATTGTTTATTTTTATCTTTTTATTATCTCTTGTTTTGTTTTGTTTTGTACTGAGTACTTCAAAAACCCAGTTCCTAGTTTGCTGTATGCATATCTTGTGAACTTACATTAAGCAATTAATGAATTTAGATAATAAGAAACTATAGGCCTGTTACCAAGCAAATGAAAGCAGTATCAGCAAAATCACTTTGCGCCGCAGAATTGACACAGAAAGCATCTAAAGCGCATTTGATGCATTTACACTGCACTTACGCTGCATAAAAATGTTTTTTTTTTTTTTTTTATGTGAGATTGTTTAAAAACTAATGGAATCTAGAAATATGAAATGATTTTTGTCAAATGAAGTGATACTTTAAATATGAAACTCAAGTCACCGTCTTAAGGAGTGAGTCATTGAGTCATTCATTCGACCGTTTTCATTAATGTTTCTGATTATTAACATTTGTGCTTCTTAATATTTTTGTGGAAAGTGATACATTTTATTTTTCAGAATTTAATGAATAGGAAGTTCAAAAGAACAGAAAATATTTGAAATAGAATCTTGCTTGAATACAAGTTTATTAAAACATTAATAATCTTACTGACTCCAAACTTCTGAATGGTAGTATATCATGGTTTCCACAAAAATATGACTCATATTTAAATCAGAATTGTTTCTTGAGCAGCAAAGCAGCATATTAGAATGATTTCTGAAGGATCATGTGACACTGAAGACTGGAGTGAAAATTCAGGTTTGATCACAGAAATAAATTACATCTTAACAGATATTCACATAGAGAACAGTTATATTAAATTGTAAAAATATTTCACAATTTTACAGTTTTTACTGTATTTTAATCAAGTAATTTCAGCCTTGGTGAGCAGAAGAGACTTCTTTAAAAAAATCTTATAAAATATTATTCCAAACATTTCACATTTCATTTTAAGTCTCAATATTAGTTTGTTGTTTATTGAACTGTTGTGTAAAATCAATATCACATTTTCAGCTGTGCTGATATTTGAGTGATATTGCCTAAATGTATCATATAGAAAAATTAGGAAAATTTTCGCCCCCATATATTCAATTTTACTGCATTATGCAATATGAATCACAATAATGTCAAAATATGAATAAGAGTAAATATGATCAAAGGGATTAAGGAGTTTGGGGATGTTTCTGTGGGGTGGGGGATTTCAGGAGGGGCTTGCTTCGCATGCAGTCATTTTGGAAGTGAAATGTTTTAGAAACGCATTTTGAGCAGAGGATGTGGTCAGTCTGTCAGACTCGGGGTTAAAGGCCTCGCGTGCAACAGAAATGCCCTTTATTTTTTCCTCCAAGCCTATTTTTAATATGCTGAGATTTTTTTCCACCGCGACCTTGATATGTTTTGGTGAGATTCACTGAAGCTGCAGTGCTCTGTTGACTGAAGAAATAAATGGATGGAAAGATCAGGAAGGATTACTATGTGGAGTTTCCAGGATAGTGAGATGAGCAAACCAGTGTAGTGTTGAACAGGTGTTGAAGATCCTGACCTTTAAACAACCTGCTGCCGCAAAACACACACTTACTGTCACTGACAGAAGCTGTAAGTAAAGAAAGGTTAAGAAAACAGGCTGAATATACAGATTAATAAAAAAGTTAAAAGGCAAAGATGTGGTGCTTAGCTGTTCTTCTGTGTAAAGTAGAATGCGCTGCTGGAAGCTTCTTATTTGTTACTTGAAATAACACAATTTGGCAAAATAGCAATTTTTTTTTTTTAATAGAACAGGTAAAGATGCAGGAAATGTATTATACAGAAATATTACTTAATGCTTAAAATATCAAGAGATAGTAATAAGTTAATTAAGTTAATTGAGCTTCAGCTGAAAAACAAAAAAATTACCTTATATGCGTTTACTAGGAAAAAAATTAATCCGTGATTTAAACTTAAATATAAAGACTGCTAAAATTGTTTAAAGACTGCTAAAATTGTTTGGTTATTTATTATTGTTTTATTTGTTATATTATTGTAGATTTATTTTCATAGTATTATTATTTTATTAAACTACCTACCTTTTTGTTGTTGTTATTTATTTTTTAAATAATATAATTAAGTTATATGTTTATTTTTCATAAGCATTGTTATTGTTTGTTTTCTGCTAAATCAGAAACTTAAAATAATAGGACAGTTGACTTTTTTATGACTTTTTTATTTATTGTTTTATTTGTTTATTTATTCTTAATATTAATTTTTTGTGTTATATGAATCAACCATGAAGCAAAACTAGCTGTTGGTTGTTTATGTTGTTTTGTATTTATTTTATTTAGTGGTGTTTGCTAACTATGAATCAGTAAACTGAAATATCAGGGCTTGTTACAAAAACCTGATTATATTTAATTTTAATTTATTTATAATGTGTTTTTGTTTTTCTAGAGTATTTTATTTTATTGTTATTTATTTTCTTTTGTGTGTCTGTGTGTGTGTGTGGGTGTGTGTGTGTGTGTGTGTTTTTAAAGAAAATCCAGTGTTAAGAAGGGCGTGAGAACATATGGGAAAAAAAATAAAAAATAAACAAGGTGAGGAATGCTGATAAGAAATGCATGGACTTATCGTCAGCACGAGGGCAAGCATAGTCTCTTTGCATCCCCTATATGTGGGTGTGGTGTGTGTGGTGTTGGTGTGTGTGTTCCATTCCTCTCCATTATATCGTATTCTTTCCATGACCTGCTGTGCTGTAAAATATGACATGCAGAAATACTAGAACAGACACAGTTTTTAGGCATTGAGACAGTGATTACGATTTTTAAAATCGCATGCATAAAAATGTTTTTCTACCACCTGCCAGGATTAATAAAACACGTTGTGAGAAATTGGCCCAGAACGGTCCGGACTTTGGTTAAAAACACATGCTGCCTGTCACTCAATTTGCATGTTTGGATGGCTGACATTGAGTTGGCTGTCATGTCTTTGGTTTAGGAGAACGAGCATTTGTGTGGCAACTGCTTGTTTTGATCCCCAATAACCCTGTCTGTGTTTCATTTGTCATCAGGACTGTAAGTGAGTGCTACAAACAGGCGACGGGGCTGGTGGTGTCCAAAATGACATCGGAAAACTGTGAGAGACCTCAGAGGGGACTCCAGCGGATCAGAGCTCATGTGAATGATCTCCTCGCCTGCCCTCTGAGGAGGTATTTAAAGAGTGTGGACAGTCCGTCCATCCAGTGGTACAAGGTAGACAATGCATTGTTTATCTCTTTATCTGATCAAGTTCGCCAGAGAGGCCTTAAAGAGATAGTGCATCCAAAAATGAAAGTCCTGCTATTATTTACTTTTCCGTAGTGTTGTTCCAAATGTGTTCTGTTGAGCAAAATGTATATTCATTATAGAAGATTTTTAAAGTTGTATTAGTTTCCATGACTTCTCCAAGTCTAAGAGTTACATTAGGCCTAAATGTAAGATTAATGTATTTGAATTGCATATACAATTTTCATGCATTTGGATTAAAACTTCGAGCAGATTTATGCTGATTTCTAAGCAAATTTGAATAAAAAGCCATTTTGAAAATGTATTATTTAATAAATAATAATAAATATTGCCATATTTTTAGGTATATTAAATATTATATTATATATTATATATATTATATATATATCTTTTTTTTTTTTTTTACCTGTTTCTAACCTGATTCATTTATGTAGGACTGACAATAGCAAGCACATTAGGTTTCTTAGTTTGTAAAAACCGTTGTACATCCAATATGGATGGAACTTTATATGCGATGAATGAAAATGGTGAAATCTTTTGGGGGTGGGAAACCTTGATTCTTTAATAAAAAATTGTGAGGTTTAAGGCACAAACTAGCCGGTGCTATGTTAAATTATGGGTGCGATCAGTAAATGTTTCAGGTCAAATGTATCTACAAAGGATTCAATACATTTGCTAAAAATCATAATATAAATAGACAAGAAGAAAAGAAATACACGATTAAAAACACCTTGAACATTTAATTATTTTTTCACTCATTATCAAGAAAGTGAATAATACTATATGCATAAAAAATAAGATTATTTTAAAAATATATTAGATTATATATTTATCTTTTAAATTGTATTTATCTCTTATTTTTTCATTTTTTTGTGTGCTTTCCTGACTCAAACAGCAAAATTCACATGCAAAATGGATAAAATGACGCCTTCAATGCGGAGTAGTTTCTTCAACTAAAAGCATAATGTGGTTTTGGCATAAATGTAAATGTCAATACTGGAGAACGGACATAAATAGCATTGTGCAACGGGCCTTGCTACATTCAGCTTATTAGACGAATGTAGATTGATTTGCGTGTTCTTTGTCTATACTGTGTCTGAGCTTTCCACTTTCCGAACTGTGGCTCCTTCAAGAAGATAAGACATTTGTTCCAAATGAAGATCCATCCTCATTCGCATACGTATTGCCCAAATTAATGCTCAACATACGCAAAGTGCATCTCGATGACGCCGGATTTTACACCTGCAAAATGACCTTTCGTGTAGCTGAAGTCGTTCGTGAAATGGCCGAAACTATAGAGTGTGAAGTGAAGGGTGAGCATTTACTGCACAATGGGAAGATGATGTGTGAACATAATGACAATTTGCTGAAAACCCACTCACCCTCAGGCCAGCCAATGATGGGAGAAATGTAGCATGCATCAGTGTTCAGAAGGAGCTCTGCAGTGAATGGGTGCCATCAGAATTGAGAGTCCAAACAGCTGATAAAAAACATCCCAATAATCCACAAGCAATCCAAGCACTTCCAGTCCATCAGTTAACATCTGGAGAAGACAAAAGATGAAACAAATCCAGCATTAAGAAGTTTTTAACTAAAATACGAGTCCATAATCCATAATAACGCTTCCTCCAGTGAAAAAAGTGCATCTCCTGTTGTCTCTCACGTCAAAATCCAGCCACATGTTTGTTTAGAGCTATTTTGGACTTAGTAACGCTGCTTGAATCTGTGCAGATTTCTCTACTGAGTTCAGACCAAGAACACTTTTTCATGGAAGGGAAGCGTTTATGGATTATGGACTTGTATTTAGTTAATAAAAAGGTCTTAATTCTGGATGGGTTTCAGCTTTTGTTATTCTACAGATGTTAAACGATGGAATGGAGTGTGTGGATTATGGGCGGGTTTTCCTCAGCTGACCCGAAGCAAAAACAGTGCACTTTAACTCACTGGTAATGCTTATTTATAATTACTTTGCCCTTTTTAATTCTTGCAGATGAGTATTTAATGAAACCACGAGTGATCGAGCCTGTTAATGAGATCATCAAAGTGGAGAGGGGTGAGCTGGACATTTCATTTATTTATTACAGTATTATCGTTTATTTATCGCTGTTTTTTAGCCACTCAATATGTGACCCTGGGCGAGCAGATCTAAAAGCAGTCTTAAGTCGCTGGGGTATATTTAGCCAAAAATACATTGTATGGGTCAATTTTTGATTTTTCTTTAATGCCAAAAATCATGAGGACATTAAGTAAAGACCATGTTCCATAAAGATATTTAGTAAAATTTCCTACCATAAATATATCAAAAACTTAATTTTTGATTAGTATATGCATTGCTAAGAACTTAATTTGGACATCTTTAAAGGCGATTTATTTTCAGTATTTTGACTTTTTTTGCACCCTCAGATTCCAGATTTTCAAATAGTTGTATTCTCGGCCAAATATTGTCCGATCCTAACAAACCATACATCAATGGAAAGATTATTTATTCAGCTTTCAGATTATGTATAAATCTCAATTTCGAAAAATTGACCCTTATGACTGGTTTTGTGGTCTAGGGTCACATACTGCAATTAGAACTGACCTGTGAAGGCTTTTTAAAAATCCAATTCAATGCTCACTATGACATGGGTGTTGCAATATGATGCAGAATTGCATATTTGTTAAGTAACAAGAATAATGGACAAGAATCAATGCACAGACAGTAGGTAATTTTTGACTAGAGGAGGGAAATTTCAGTCTTTCATATGATGTCTAAATCTAAAAAATGGACCCTTATGACTGGTTTTGTGCTCCAGGGTCACATATATGTGTTCTGTACACATGAAGTTCATTTATTAACCACATCCTACATCTAAATGCACAAAACTGCAGTTTGTACGCAGCCTATCAGAGTATTATAGACTCAGCCTGTGTTGTTTGTTCAATGAAGGTTTCATCCTTCAGGACAGGAACTTGTTATAAACTCAACATATCAATCCACCCCACACAGCGCCGAAGGACTGCGTGGTCGTTGTTCGGGGAAAAGGCATTCCCATGGTTGATGTGATCTGGAAGGTCCTGCTGGGGTCTGAAGAGGAGTTTATATCCCAAAACACGTCACATCGCGTTCATCAGAAACCCATGAAGTGCGTACTGAATTTAGCTGTGTTTCAGATGAGATAAAGATCAGTTTCAACTTTCATTTGGTCAGGTTTGGTGTCCACAGTTGAAATGAATTATCCTTTGAAACCACATAGACTAGATATATCATGCATTTATTACAAATAATCCTTTGATTTGCGTTTATAAAGTTGCTACAAAAAAGAGAGGAAAAAAATCTAATAATATGAAGCACCTTTCATTTGTAAATATATCATTCATTGCATGATACAAAAAAAGCATTACCCACTGATTATTATTATGAAAATGTGAATAGATTTTTCAGGGTAAAAGTAAATATATTGTGATTATATATCATTACCGTGATTAAATGTTGTTGTTTGAAACCATATAGACTAGACTTATGATGCATTTATTATCAGTAATATTTTGATTTGCATCTATAAAGTTCCTACTAAAAAGAGACAATAATTAAATAAGAAGAAGCTCCGATTATTTGTAAAGTATTTCATTCATTGGATAAAACAAAAATAGCCGTTACCGCATAATTATCTAATATTTAAAACGTTTTCATTTTTGATTTTTTTTTCCAGTAAACATAACTATATTGTGGCCATGTCATTACATGTGAAGGAGATTGACTTTAAATTTGTTGCGTTAAACCATATAAACTAGACATCACACATTAATTTTGAATAAGATTTTGATTTGCATTCATAAATTCCTACAAAAATACTAAAATAAGACGAAGCACCTTTCATTTGTATATAATTTTATTCGCTGAATAATACAAAAGTAGCTGTTACCACATGATTATTTAATATTTAAAACATTTTAATCAATTTGTTTTTCAATCAAAAATAAAAATATGTATTGTGATATGTCATTACTGTGAAATAAGATTTGGATTAATTATCCTTTGTTGATTGAAACCATATAGAGTAGACTTCTACATTTTAATACTGTATGAATAATCTCTTGATCTGCATCTGTAAATTAACGACTAAAAAGAGAAAATACTCATAACATAACATTTGTAAAGTATTTCATTCATTGGATAATACAAAAAAAATGATTAAATAGCTAAAATATTCTCATAGATTTTTTTCACCCAATAAAAATAATGTACATTGTGATTATATATCATTACTGTGATCCTGTGTTTTAAACCATTTAGATCAGACTTGTCATACATTTATTATGAATATTCTTTAGATTTGCGATTATAAAATACCTACAAAAAAGAGAAAATACTTCAATAATGTGAAGCACTGTTGATTTGTGAAGTATTTCATTCATCGGATATACAAAAATAGCCCTTACCACGATATTATTTAATATTTAAAACACTTTCATTGATTTTTGCTAGTACAAATAACTATAATGTGAATGACTGTATGTTGTTCCTGTGGTAGAAGACTTGAATTAATTATCCTTTATTGTCTGAAACTATATAGACGAGACTTGTTATGCATTTATTATGAATAATCTCTTGATTTGCATCTATAAAATTCGTACTAAATAGCAAAAATTATCAATAAATTTGAAGTACTGTTCATTTAACATTTTAACATAATACAAAAATAGCTGTTAATATGATTATTTAATATATTAAACATTTTCATGGAAAAAAACAACTATTATGTCATTATTGCGATATAAGATTTAAATGAATTATTCTTTATTTGAACCCATCCGACTAGGACCATATAAATATTATATATTATGAATATCTATCGGATTTGCATCTTACACGTATAGATTAGTAAGTATTAATTTCCATTGAATAATACAAACATAGCCACGACCACAATTAGTAATATACAAAAACGTTTTCGTGATTCTTTACGCAGTAAAACTAGTCTTTCACATTTATTACGAATCATCTTTTTATTTGCATCAATAAAGAGAACTAAACTTAAAAGAGAAAATACTCAAATAAGATAAAACCTTTCATTTGTGAAGTATTTCATTTATTGGATAATACATGATTAGATAATATAATCAATAATTATGTAATATTAAATATAAAACCATTTTAAATAATTTTTCCCAGTAAAAAATAACTTGATTATAATAAATTATTATATATATATATAATATAGAGAGAGAGAGAGAGAGAGAGAGAAAGTCAAAAGTGATATTATGTCCATAGAAAGCACATGAAATGTAAGTAAAGTGTCGACTTTTAAGGTTTCAAATAAGTTTTTGGAGAATAAAATGTCAATTTGGTTGAAATAATGTTACGTTGTCATTCAGGGTAACACAATATTTGTGTAAAAATTCAAACAACATGCTTAATCTGACGTGTTCATATTAAAATATATAAAATAATAAGAGAGCATATTAAATTTTATTGTGTTTTAAATTAGTAAAAATTCTTACTGACAAATGTGCAAAACCTAGGATAGTGGCACATTTAAAAAAAAATTAATTACAACTAATTAGTATTTGGGGTGAAAGTAATTAGTCTTTTAATATGTCATAAACAGATTTTTGTTGTAAATATGCCTGACAAGAATGTTACACTGAATGACATTTTAGTGGGTCTCTTCTGTAAATCAGGGGAAAAATGTATGATATTTATTTTTTGCTCAGAAAGACAACAACAAGATTGCAATTAAATTAAACAGAAAACTTTTTATTTTTTGGGGGGAAAAACAACAACAATTTAACGCAGTATTACACTTATTGTTTTTAATGCTCAAACCCTTTTTCGTCTTTGACCCATATAATATATATATATATCATTACTGTGATGAGATTTATTTGCATGCATGCATATTTCATGAGTCACACGACAGATATAAGGAAAAGAGATTTAAAAAAAATAAAAGATGATTAACTGTAAAAAGATAATGACTTTATTGTGAGTATAACACTGGTAGACAGAAACCACATCTTTATGGTATCTGTGTGGTAAAAATACATGTGGGTGAATATTCCTGTGTATTAGTGTGTATTGTTATGCTGGTGAGTAATATATTTTTCCTTCAGTTGAAGTGTAACGCTTGTCCTTTCCTCTTAAAGTGAAAGCAGAACGACGGATGGTTTCCTTATGGTGCGAACGCTCTCACTGTCTGCTGTTTGGGAGGAAGATTTCTATTTAAACTTCACCTGTATGGCATCCAGCAGCCGAGGACAACCGAGCGGCCAGATCTCACTCGTCCCTGCGGGTGCGTCACAACAATACCTAAATCAGTATTACTTCAACACAAAAATCGTTCTCTATCAGCCAGTTCATTTGATAAATCTGTGCATTTTTATTAGTTCAGAAACCTGCCACTCATAACTGTACATTAGATATCATTTTGTGGTACGGCACTTTCACTCTCATTGTCGACTGACAGATGACTAGTTGTTGGAAACTTGACCCCTGGTTAAGCGAGCAGTGGGTGTTTCTCATGTAGACAGAGCTGCTGAGATTTTCCTGCAAGCAAAGCAAGAGACAGCACAGACCATCAACAAATCGGCACCTTCTTATGTTATTTTATTTAATGAATTTATTGGGTTGTCTAAAGTTTTAAATGTTAACTATCACAAAATAATTCTATAATAACTTTTAATGAATATTCGTTTACGAACATTTTAACTGATTTTTATTATTAAATCTCTATAATCATTAAGGAATATTGAATTTTTTTTTTTTTTTTTTTTGATGAATATTGCGTGTAATATGTAAAATGCCATTCAAATAAAATCCAGGTTTGCTGTGCCTTGTTTGTAGAGCGCAATGTGCACAATTTTGACTATTGTATATCAATATAAAGAATAATAAATTTTGTTGATTTCTTATTTCAAAATAAAAAAAGTAAACAAAATAAGAGATATTACTATTTTTATATTTCAATGTAAAATTTAAAAAAACCAAGTATTTAAGAAATCATATAATAAGTAAAATACAAATAAAAATAAGTCAAATACTAATATTGCAATACTAATATTTATGGCTGTCTTA
This sequence comes from Sinocyclocheilus anophthalmus, assembly GCA_018155175.1. Classification (NCBI taxonomy): domain Eukaryota; kingdom Metazoa; phylum Chordata; class Actinopteri; order Cypriniformes; family Cyprinidae; genus Sinocyclocheilus; species Sinocyclocheilus anophthalmus. Next base: position 119,510 of record JADLZN010006692.1, on the reverse strand, counting down.
ATCAAATGTTAATAAATAATTGCAGGAAAAAACCACTTTTTTGATATTATTAATTTACACCTAATTTATTTAAATAATTTTAGACTAACAACTGATTGCCCCGTTAATAAATGTATTTACTTTTATTTATTAAAATATTAATGTATTTACTTAATGGCTGCTGGTATCGTACTCATGACAGATTTGTCTTATTTCATTCCCTGCATCCTGTGTTTGCAGAGTAACATGTTTTAGAGTTTCTATGCATTTCTATATGCGTTTTAAAGATTTGCAAGTGGCAGCGACTAGTTGTTGCAAACTCGGCCGCTGGTTAAGCGAGCAGTGGGCGTTTCTCATCTAGTCAGAGCGAGAGAAAGTACAAGAGAAAGTACAAACCAGCAACAAATCTGCACTTTTTATGTTATTTTATTTTATTACGAAGAGTTTATGAGTTTGTGTAAAGTTTTATTAGTTAACTATCATTTAAATAATGTAAATAATAATTTTTAATTAAAAATGGTTATTATTGAACATTTAATAAATGATTATACCTCATTTATGTTGATCTACACAATAATCAGGGGAACTGATGTGTTAATATATTTATTGAAAGATTTAACTACATCAATTTTGAATAATGAATATTTGCTGAAAATTGTGTAATTTAATAATAAGCGTGCATATTTCAAATTAGACATCTGTGACCACAAATGGTGGCCTAACGCCAAACGCAAGCCGTATTTAATGTAGTCTGGGTTAGAGAGCTGCATGATTTGAAGAAAAACAAATCTGATTATTTATTTTATTTCCCTGAAAAATGCAATTGCAATTTTAAATGCAATTTTTAAAAACTCCAGGTTTGTTGTTCTTGTTTTAGAGCTGCACACTTGGCGTAGAATAGTTATATGACTATAAACTACTAATAATAAATGAATAACTCCATAAATAAATTTTTACTAAAAATTCAAAATAGAAGTATTACATATTACAGTCACGTAAAATAAAAGAAATGAGAAGAGAAAGAAATGAGATTTTAGAAATACAATAATCATTTTATTTTATAGTAAAATCATTCTTTATACTAATTTAAGCTGTCTTAAATTTTTTGTGTCAAATGGTAATGAATAATTCTGATTCTTTTTATTTACATCACTAATTTAAATGTTGAAGTTATATTGATTTTATGTTAATTCATATTAATAATCAAATATTTCATTTATTTAAATGAATTAATATGTTTAAATGTTAATATTTTTAATATCTAATTTTTAATATTTGAAGAAAAAAACATCTTGAAAGCCCCTCTCTTTCATTTCATGATCTAGTTTACATATATTTACTTTTATTTATTAACAAATGAATGCATTTACTTATCAGATGTTTTTAGTCTTATTTAATTCCCTGCATACTGTGTTTGCAGAGTTGCATGTTTTAAAGTTTATAGAAAGTTTATATTGCCTTTAAGTGCATTTGAAGATTAGGCAGTGGGAAGTTATTTTTCTTGAAGCAAACGTGATCTACGTTCACATGTTCATTATGCTAGCAGAACATAAACAGCTGTTTTTGTTTGTCCTGTCCCTTCATCACCAGATGCGAATCTATTCTTGCTTCTTGGTCTTCTTCTGGGTTCTGTGGCATTGCTCTTCGTGACGGGTGTGCTTCTGTGCACCATATTCAAGGTGGAGCTGGCCTTGTGGGTCAGGACGGTGTTTCCATTCCTCTACAAAACCACAGGTAGTCAACAAACAGGAAATACACTTTTGCACTTTAGCAGCGTCGTGCAGTTACTGGGAAATTACGCATGCTATGTGAACTAGAATTAACACCTTTCATGCATTCGCAGCGCTGCAGAACATGCTGAAAAAATACATATTAATTGCCTTTGATATATTTAGTTTAGCATGTTCTGTGCTCTTTGTTTGCTTCTTGTAGACGGTGATGGTAAGCAGTATGATGCATACATCGCCTATCCCAGAGTCCTCGAGGGCTCTAGCGAAAAGGCTGAGATTTTTGCGATGAGTACTTTGCCGCAGGTCCTGGAGGGCCAGTACGGTTATAAGCTGTTCATCCTCGGCCGGGACGGCCTGCCTGGGGAAGGTAAAGCCTGGCAACAAAACAAAAAGTGTTGTCATATAACAGTATATTGTGATTTCATATAAAACATCAAATGATGATCGAACACTAAATGTAAGCCGTATTTAATGTAGTTGCACCATTTGGGGAAAAAATCTAATTGGAAAAAATATGTGATTTAAAATGTGATTATTAAAAAAATATTAAATATAAAAACTATTCTATTAATTTTTTATTGTAAATAATAGTAAGAAAAATTAATATATTTTATCTTGCAGTATAAACTATAAAAATACAATACTTAGATTGTGTCTAATTCTGCAATTTTAAACGTTCTAAACACTCAAAAACTTTTATTCTGATTTTAAAAATAGACATCAGTGAAGATCGAAAACCAAACGTAAGCCGTATTCCGTATGTTAATTAGCTGCACGATTTGGAAAGGACGAATCTAATTGAGATTTTTCTGATAACAATTTGATTAAAAAAAATAATAATAATAATATAATATTTGTTGTGCTATTTGTAGTTCTGCACAATTTGGGCAAAAGTTTTGTGTTGTCTATATTAAATGACTTTAAAATAGTAATAATAATTGTATATTATTATTATTATGTTTGTTGTTAACATATACGTAATATATTATTACGTAAGAAAATATTAAACAAGAAATAATATATTAATAACCATAATAACAAACGTACCCCTATTATTGTAGCCACATTTTGGCGGGGAAAAATGTATAAAAATCTTAAAAAAGCAAATTTTTTGCGATTTAAAAAAATAATAATGTTTTGTGTACACACACACACACACACACAAACACACACATATTTTTTTTATATATATATATAGATATATATATAATTATATATATTATTTATATTTTATTTATTTATAATATGACATATAAAATAAGGAGATAATGATAATGTATAGTTTTTAACAAAAATAAATACTTTAGAATATTAAAAAAATCTTACTATTTTATGTTTTGATGGTAAATAAGTATTTAAGAAAATAATATAATTTTATTGTACAGTACAATTGTAAAATTACAATACTAATATTTTTGGCTATATATTTGTACCATTTGAACGTATTATTCTGTCTGAAATATTGATTTGTCATATATTTTGAGTTTCCATCACTACATTCTTCAGAGCTTTACCTGGCTCTTCCCGGTGTTTTCCAGCTGTGGTGGATGTGGTGCAGGACGCTCTGAGCCGCTGTCGCAGACTGCTGCTGCTCTACACGGCGTCGTCGCTCTGCAGCCCGGAGGCGCAGGAATGGGCCGAGCAGCAGACGGGTCTGTACCGAGCGCTGGTGGAGAACTCCATGAGGATCGTGCTGCTGGAGCTGGAGGAGATCCGCGAGCCGCTGCGCCTGCCTCACTCCGTCTGCCTCCTCAAGGACAAACAGGGAGCTCTGCAGGCCTGGAAAAGAAGGAAGAGGTGGGCCTTCTGCAACGGGAAGTCAGAGGAGCGTGTGTCCTCTCTCAAGCCCTCGCCGCGCTTCTGGAGGGAGGTGCGCTACCATATGCCCGTCAGAGGCAAAGCTAAAGAGAGAAACTGGTTTAGTTTCTAGACTAACACTAAATGTGAATACTCAGGGTCAAGTTGTACTGTGTATAGTGATGCTGTCAACAATCTGGAGGTCAGTCTACAGGTTTACTGCCAGTAAACGCTCACTTTCTTAGCAGCCTTTGTTCCAGAAGTTTATTTTTGGTTTAACCGAACCAACCAGTTGCCAGATGAATCATAAGTTTCCTCATGACTTTCCTCTTTGTTGGGGTCTGAGGAGAAAAACTAGACAAGGCGATTCCAAAAATACTTTTATTCACGCTGAAGATGCATTAAATGAATGAAAAGTGACAGTAAAGACATTTATAATGATTTATATTTCAAATAAATGCTGTTCTTTCGAACTTTCTATTCATTAAAGAATCCTGAAAGATCAAATATATCACGGTTTCCACAAGAATATTTGTCAGCACAACTGTTTTCAACATTGATAATACTCAGAAATGTTTCTCGAGCAGCAAATCAGCATATTAGAATGATTTCTGAAGATCATGTGACACTGAAGACTGGAGCTTTGATCACAACAAAATTTACATTTAACGATAGTAAACAGTATTGAAATATTTCACGGTTTTTATGTTTTTTACTGTATTTTTGCTCAATTAATGCAGCCTGGTGAACAATTTTTTTTTTTGATTTTTACTTGCTGTTTCTCTGATTGCAACCTCAAATATCAACCTCAAAACTCATGAAACCCCAGAGATGAATCCTGAGGTCTGTTGTTTCCTGAACATGACACCAGACCTGATGTGGTTCATGATATTTTCTGAGTCAAAGGTTGATGAGATAAAGAAAAACACTTGCACATCAACATTTCTGTGGCAGAAAAAAAGCAACGTAAGACAATATCGAAAAAAATTGCAGAACGATGTATATAAAAAGACATTTTTGGGTTTGTTTGTTTTTTTTTTTTTTTTTTTTTTTTCTGGGATACTACTTGCTTTTGTCAGTATATAACGCAAAATTGGTTTGTCACATTCTGTTGAGCATTTCTATGTTAATTGTTTTTATTTAATTTTTAAGATTTTAACTCCAAACATTTTACCATGTTTTTATGTACAGTATAGATTACATTTTTACTGTAAATCGGAAGAGACCGAAAAAGATTTGTTAAAATACTCCCACTCTGTAAATAGTTCCTGAAAGTGTAACTCAGTGGCACTTTTGAACACATTGCTCTGTTTATTTGAGCATGCTGTTTGTTAGCCGAGACTATCCGTTTGCCCCGATCAATGCAGATTTGAGGACAATCATTGGTTTTGCTGTTCTGTCTGGCCGCTAAAAGTACAGAAATTACCTTTTCATCAAAGAAGCGCCGACCCAGATTCCATTCCACAGGTTTCCGTTCAATGCTGCCAGTTTTTGTGAACTACAACTTCAGTTAGATATTACACATGTATGAGTTAGAGAATGGTGTGTGTGTGTACACACACACACACACAAACACACATATCTACAGGGGTGTGAAAAAGTATGAATGCACTGTGTATTAGGATGAAGCATGGAATATGTGTGTGATAGAGGATGTCTTGATGTATATTAATAAAATAAAGTATAAATAATATATTATGAATATAAATACTACAGGATTAATAATGTATGAAATTATGGGGGGATAACAACAACAAACAACAATAAAAATATGCTTATGATGTCACATTCCAGATCTGTGTGGGACCTGACGATCATTGTTTTTTAAAACATTCTAGCTTACTATTTTCATCTAACTATATATTGTATCTGTCAGCAGCTTTTATACTTTATACTTAATTTTTTCTTTTGTCATTTAGCCAGATGCTTTTATCTAAAGTGACTTACAAATAAGAAAAAGTTATTAAAACTAAAAGTTAAAACTCTATAAATACTATATATATGCGCATTTAAGAAAATAAAATAAATTAAAAATGACAAATGCATACAAAAACATTTCAAAACTAAACATTTAAATGAAAAACAAAAAAAAAGCTAAAAACAATTACAAATATTAAAAGAACAAAAGGTATGAGTATAATAATGATTCTAGCATAACACCAAAAAAACAACTACATATGTGTATGTACAACCACACACATATACATGTACATATATATAAATACATTCAATATATTTATATTATTTCATTTCCATTTTGTATGTTGAGGTACTGAAATAACTAAAATTAAATAAAACTAAAGCTTAATAAAAAACCTATATAGACAAAATAAAAAACTAATAAAATTACAACATTAATACAACTGTAACTAAAACTAAAATAGATAACTAATACAAATAAAACTACATTAGTTTATCAGTAATCCTAACATATACCCATGACGCCAAACAACATGTTGAGGGCCCTTCATTCCTTTCGTTACACGGATTCAGTCGTCCTGGTCCCTTTGCAGAAAAAACAGCCCCAAAGCATGATGTTTCACCCCCATGCTTCACAGTAGGTATGGTTCTTTGGATGCAACTCAGCATTCTTTCTCTTCAAGTTGAGTTTTTACCAAAAAGTTCTATTTTGGTTTCATATGACCATATGACATTCTCCCAATCCTCTTATGGATCATCCAAATGCTCTCTAGCAAAACTTCAGACGGGCCTGGACATGTAATGGCTTAAGCAGGGGGACACGTCTGGAACTGCAGGATTTGAGTCCCTGGCAGCACAGTGTTACTGATGGTAGCCTTTGTTACTTTGGTCCAGCTCTCTGCAGGTCATTCACTAGGTCCCCCGTGTGGTTTTGGGATTTTTGCTCACAGTTTTTGTGATCATTTTGACCCCACGGGGTGTGATCTTGCGTGGAGCCCCAGATCGAGTTAGATTATCAGTGGTCTTGTATGTCTTTCATTTTCTAATAATTGCTCCAACAGTTGATTTCTTCACACCAAGCTGCTTACCTAATGCAGATTCAGTCTTCCCAGCCTGGTGCAGGTCTACAATTTGGTTTCTGGTGTCCTTTGACAGCTCTTTGGTCTGGGCCATGGTGGAGTTTGGAGTGTGACTGTTTGAGGTTGTGGACAGATGTCTTTTATACTCATAACGAGTTCAAACAGATGCCATTACTACAGGTAACGAGTGGAGGACAGAGGAGCCTCTTAACGAAGAAGTTACAGGTCTGTGAGAGCCAGAAATATTGCTTGTTTGTAGGTGACCAAATACTTATTTTAACGAGGAATTTACCAATAAATTCTTTAAAAAATCCTACAATGTGATTTTCTTGTTTTTTTTTTCTTCATTTTGTCTCTCATAGTTGAGGTTATACCTATGATGAAAATTACAGGCCCTCTCATCTTTTTAAGTGGGAGAACTTGCCCAATTGGTGGCCGACTAAATACTTTTTTCCCCCACTGTAAACAGTAGAAATAGAGACACAAATGGGTGGCTCAACTTCCCCACAGTCTCAAATCACCCCGCTCTTCCCTACTGCATTTACTCTTTTTGATAAAAGAATTGAAAAATTATTTGATATTTAAAATTACACACAAACCAAAAATTACACTTGTTGCCCAACAGATATTACAAAAATATGATTCATTTTAGTTGGAAGTCTGAATTCACAAAAATATATAATTTCAGATGTTTTGAAACAACATACAAAACCGTAGTTTCTCACCAAAAATGTCATAAAGATGAATCTTTTACAACGTAAACTAACTAGAATGGAAAGTGATATTGAGGACTCAGCCTAAAAACTGGATTGCCAATTAAAACAATATTCAAAAGAAATGTTTTGTTTGAATCATGTTGATCAGGGAAATTAGTTTTAATGATCTCTTTCACATTGTTGAAAAGAAAAAACAATCAGAAAAAGAAAACAAATCACTTCATTGTGATTAACAAAAGCTAAAATGACTTATATTTTCTTTATATTATTTTAAATGGTGGTTTTAATGTCATCGTACGATCTCAGAAAAGGAGGTATGGAGAGGTTAAAATCACCAACCTTATTCAACGGATGAGGTACGAATATCTACACTTTCGGTACAGATATGAATCTTTTCGTAAATATGGTACAAAGGGGATCTTTTGATTTAGAGTACGTCTGCATTGATCGGTGTATCTAGATCTAATATATATTATATATATATATATACATCATAAACAAACACCACACACACACACACACACACACACAACACACTGTACCAATATATATATATATATTATACTTGACCCTCGAACTCTAACCACTTTTATCTATTTAATTCTACTTATATCGTGGTTTTTATTTATTATAATTTTTTTTTAAACAACAAAAACAAACAAACAGAGCTTTCCTATTTTTCTATTTCGATTAATTGTTTTTCTTTGTGTGGGTGTGTGTGTCGAATATTATATTATATAGATATATATATGATATATATATATATACACCACCAACACCCCACACCGAGATGTCATTTGCACTTATATATGTTGCTCTTCGTTAGTTTTGACTGCTTAAGTTTAGTTTAAAAATAAAAATAAATTTAAATATATATCAGTGTTACTGTCCCAATTGACAACTTTTATGCCTTTTTTTCTGAGAGTGTATGATGGGGACATTCATGCATATCCGCTGGTGACTGAAATCAAGTCGCGTAGGCTGGTGGGTGGTATGCTGTTCCCTCCCAGGGTGTGGCATCGTGACAAAACCGCAGTTTGCTCAAGAAGTGCAGTGTATTTTTACTGTCTCATTTAAGGAAATTCCGAGAAGGCGCTACAGAGGTTTTGAAAGCCAGTTCCTTCTGCATGACCATCTACACGAGGCAAGACACGCCCGCTCTTCTGCTAATGTAGTCACCGCATTTGAGTTATTTTTTCCATTGCTGTATTACTTTCAGTCATGGTAAGCAAACATATTTGTTTTTCTTTAATATTATAACTCAAGATTTGTTCCACGCAACCAGTTTTTTGGGGGGAAACCCGTCGTGCATGCTTGAAGGACCATTATTAACAACTTCCCACAACATTTCTTCTCATTTGAGCATGAGTTTTAAGTTTATGATAATTTTCATAACGTCAAAAAGTTGTACTTGCACAGAAATGGTTGCGTGCCGACTGATTCGCAACCTTGCTTTGTCATGTCTCTCTATGAAAACGGGAAATATGATAGCTGGTTGTTTTTGTGCTTGTTTCGTATCCCGATCTGTCACGAGGGATGAAGTCTGTGGGTGCGTTTTTGTTTGACGCTCTCTTATAGCTTATGATGAAAAACAGGAGTTAAGGTTTTTAATGTCGTTTCCAGGAACGCGTTTTAAACCTGCCAGACCTGCTGTCACGAAAACCCGAGATGAGCTCGTTTTATTTTCAATGGATTTTACTCTCAGCACTTTGGATTGCAGGTAAGAGTTCATTTTCACGTCGCTGATTAGGTGGGGTTTGTCCATTGTCGTGTTGAATTCATCTAGTGTTTATTGTGGTGCAAACAACGGGAAAGAATAAAGGTGATGCTTTTTCAAATGTGAAAATAAAGAGCCAAGTTTTTTTTATTTTAATTATCATGCAAAATAGTTTTTTCTTTCAGTGCGTTCTTGAAATGCAGTGACTCAGATTAGGTTTTAAAAATACACTCTAAAAAATGCTGGGTTAAATACAACCCAGTGCTGGGTAAAATAAGGACAAACCCAGCAATTGGGTTGTTTTGACCCAACAGTTGGGTTACTACCCAGAAGGTTGGGTTAAACATTTAGCCCAACGCTGGGTCAACACAACCCGATTGCTGGGTTTTGTCCTATTTACCCAGCACTGGGTGTATTGAACCCAGCATTTTTTTAGAGTGTAGGCTATGTTAGCTATTCTTAGCAAAGATTATGAAGATATCGAAGTTTCATTTGCTGTTGTTACACAGGCCAATGTGTTAAAAACTTCACCGGTTCACCATTCACATACTGAACTAAAAAGCTTATCCTCAGCTGCGGTTACGGAACTTTTCAAAACCACCACCGCAGAATAAAAATGCTTACATGGGTTAAAAATAAGGTCAGAAGATATTCTCTTTTTTCTTTCAAAGCGGTTTCAGAAGCTACAAAGGTCGAGTTCGCTAAACAGACGCTGGTATGGCAAGCCGTTTTCACATTTATTCCTACACGGGATATGAATTCTTGATAGCAACAATTAAATTTTTCTAGTTAAAATGTTAATTCTTGATATAAGGAATTAGATTTTTACTAGTAACAATGGATATTTTTGATATTAAGAATTACATTTCCACTAGTAAAAATGTTCATTCTTGATATCAACAATTCAATTTTCACTAGTTAAAATACTAATTCTTGATATCAGGAATTACATTTCAACTAAAAACTATAATTCTTGATATCGTAAGTCTTTTCATAGTAAAGGTCCCATAGGCTGACATGAAAATTCAGTTGTTGATATCAAGAATTGATTTTACTAGTTGAAATTCCAATTTCACATATCAGAAATACAATTCTTATTAGTAAAAACCTTTATTTTTGATATCAGTAATCATGTGGTTACTAGTGCAAATGGCTATTCTTGATATCAACAATTTAATTGCCACTAGTGACAATATTCAGTTCTGATATCTGAACATGTATCTATGATATCAACAATTGGGAGGGTCATTTCTGATATCTAAAATGACTTTTGTTACCAGTAACCATCACATTCTTGATATCAGAAATAAACATTGTCACTAGTGACAATTCAATTTGGGATATCAAGAATAGACGTCTGTACTAGTAACCACGTGATTACTGATAACAAAAATAAAGGTTTTTACTAGTAAGAATTGCATTTCTGATATGTGAAATTGGAATTTCAACTATTAAGAAATCAATTCTTGATATCAACAATTGAATTTGAATGGCAGCCTATGGTGACATTTAACTAGTGAAAATACAATTACAGATATCAAGAATTATAGTTTTTACTAGTTGAAATGTAATTCCTGATATCAAAATTGGCATTTACACTAGTGACAATGTACTTTAGGCGCCAGGGTTTTTTTGGAAAATTGCTGGATTTTGACATCAAGATTTCAAAAGCTTGTGGCTTGAAAGGGCTTAAAGATAGAGATCTATTAAATTAGAAACCTGTTGGGGGCATGACCGAAAAAAGTTTATGTGGGGTGTAAATATACTCGTCTAATTTGCATTTATGACGTCATCAGCGTCAGAGGCATAATAATGTTCAGGAAACAAAGATATTGAATGGATGTTGAAACTATTTGCATGTTTTTTTTTTTCTGTCTTTTTATCCTCATTCCAAATGATCAGAAAAGAGGAAACCAACAATAAACAGGAGAAAGTACTAAATTACCAACAGGATCATCAAAGCGTTTGATCCAGTCCTGACACACTTCATTTCTCAAAAAAAAAAAAACAGCCACCATTGTCATTGCTATTTCCAGCCCTGTTTAGATCTAGATCACCCCTGCTGCCTCTACCACGTCTCCCGGCTCTCCCACGCACAGCACGGCCACTCCCACCTCTTTGGGGCAGCTAGTGCTACTTCCAGCCCTATTTCTCCTACCCCTGCTGCCTCTACCTCTAGAAACAGCTCTCCTATGGACACTACGACCAAGTCCACCGCTGCCACCCCCATCCCCGTTGGACAAAGTGTCGAAATGATCACTTGTTTGTGCTTCGTGAACACTCTCGCCTTGCACGGCGGCACCATTGCGCTGCAAAGATGTACCAAGAGAAGCGCGATTATCAGACGACCGATCGTCATTTCCAAAAGGCAAATATTCCCCTTCAGAGTCAGAATCGGCAAATAACATTTGCAACACATCCCCATGGTACAACTTTCTCTCACAAATCTCACAATTTACTCGCACGCTATGAACTGAACTGCTTCCGCATCAATGACACGATAGCTCACTTGCTCTGCTATTTCCTCGAACTCTTTGAATAGGAACGTGACGTAATTTTGGTCTAGAATCGAAGTACTACATGTCTGCCATCTAGTGGTAGGGAATACAAATGTGATATTACACCATATTAGGAACCACAGTCTATTTTATTAAGTATGACGTCTTGTCGCAATTTTGCGACTTTGGCGCTTAGAGGGTTAATTGTTGATATCAAGAATTAACATTTTTACTAATGGAAATTTAATTCTTGATATCAAAAATAGTAACTGATTACTAGGCCACATAAAAGGTAGTGAAATTGATTGGTGATATCAAGAATCATCTACTGTGAAGGAATAAAAGTCAAAACGGCTGGCCATATCTCGGCAGGGGGTCTGAGTAGGCCTACAGTTCGCTAAAAATGTGCATTGTGAACACAAATCGGCCCGGGCTCACTTGATTTTTCAGTTCGCGAATTCCGATGTAGTTTGGGATGTCTCCGTCCTAATCATCTGGTTAAAAATGGCTGCTTTTTATTAAAGATCTCACAATATTCTCTCACAACGTATACACTCGTTATTTTCATTTCAGCCACTTCCAAACTGACAGGTCAGACGGTTGCACTCGCGTCTCGCACAAGAGATGATTAATAGAAAGCCATGTAAAGTTAAAAGAGGTTCAACTTTTAGAAAACATGTCTCGAGAATTTGTCGGGCTTTATTCCATTCCACTGTGTTCTCATATGTTTTTAAATGCAATCGTGATCGGCGCTTTGGCTATTTAAGCTATACATGCTATTAATGATGCTGTTTTGTTCACAATTGTTTATGCAATTTACGAAATTACATTTGATTTATATATTAGTTTTGAAGTTATGCATTTTTGTTTATGGACAGTCGTTATTTCATTGCAGTTGATACATCTGTGAAGGAGGTGCATATTCTGCTCATTGCGCCTCCTGTGGCTGCGGAGACGCTAGGCCATGTTTCCTTAAACACGTATTTAATCTGCATATATATAAAATATATAAAAATTTATTTTGTGTTCGACTGTTAAAACTAAAAGTAGTTGTTGACTCAATAAATTAGGTAAATTAAAAATCACAGTGGTTAAGTTTAAATATTTTTTCTCTCTGTTTATAAACCTTTTCTAAAAGGTTATAAAAATTTAATAAGTATGATATCGAATGATCTGAGACTATATCGGATTAAAATATTTAGCTATACGCCCAACCCTTAGGGTCAGCCATCAAACACTGAACTGGACTAGATCCAAAAAAGCAACAGTCTAAACACAAAGAGGTCTGAGACACCATTACTGCTTAAGTGGACCAAAACAGGATCCGAATACTCTTTCAGGAACAGGGACAGTGTGAATGTAAAGAAAACCGGGTCGGCTATATTACATTTATATATGCTAGTGATATATCAGAGGTTGTTAGGCAAAAACAGTGCATGTATCGTGCATGTAAACACACTTTATTATAGATTTACAAAACAGAAACTTTTTTTTTTTGTGTTATTTAAATCGCGTTTAAATGTGCAATGTGTTTCTACACCGTTCATATTTGTAAAAAAAATCATATACAGTGTATATCTATTTTACGTTTCAGAAGTTACGAAGGTCAGATTTCGCTAGACAGATGCTCTGCGAATGAAGGATGACATAACCATAGCAACCGGAGATGGCTCGCTCGATCGCGCGTGTTGTTCATAAATCGGTGCAAAATCGCTTGTAAACGCACTGTTTTTTAGTTTTTTTATTTAAAACGCGTTAAAGGTGCAGAAACCACATACTTTCATCAGAGTACTGTAGCCTATCCAGTGTAGAACTTGCTTCTTAAATGTAGTTGAATGCGTTATTAGGTACATTTTCTCTAACCCGGTTTACCTAAATTTGAAAAAACAACCACAATTAGAGTTGTTGTCTTTAAACAGGTAATTAGTCCCATACTAACAAAAATTATTTAAATTTTTTTCTCTTCAAGGGAGTCAGATGCACATCATAAATCGCAGGTCATATGTCATCAGTGCTGGTCTTGCATTTAGGATTGAGTGCAACGAAGAGAGTGAAATGCAGAATGTGAGTGTGAGCTGGAGCCTTGTTCCCAGTCGGAGTCTGGATAATATCAACGGAATAAACATTAACATCAACGAGCTCTGGTTTCTACCTGCTGACCTCTCCCACAGCGGATCCTACTCTTGTCTCAGCAGGTACTGATGCAGTTCTCAGAGTTGCTGATTTAGTTTTGAAACATGTTCTGAACACTGAAGAACTTGTTTAATCACAATCATTTTCAGGTATCGTTGTTTTAGTCCACTTACATGTTGAAAATGCTCATTTGGTCATTCAAAATGGAATCAAATTATTTAACACTAAAACACTCTCTTAGCATTCACAAGTCTGAAATGAAATGACCAAAATGATCAGGATTCTGTAGTTCAAAACAAATGTCCTCCCCTTATTTCTAATGTTGTCAATGATTTCTCTGTGCATTGACGTTTTAAGTTCAGATGGTCATATGTTTAAACGGTTGTAGTTGTAATACATTGCATGATCTCATTGCTAGTTGTAATCACAGTTATAATACTTATCTATTCATTGTTACACTTTGAGAAAATATAATGCATTAAAACACACGACAAAGAACCAATTTCAGAACTCCTCAAATATTATAATGCATTTCATCATTAGTTATTTTTATGAAAATATATACTGTATTACAACATACATGAATACCTTTAATGCATTATACATAAAGGTTTCAAGCTAAATCTTACGAAAACCACCTTTGCATTATATGTTTTGTGTTCGATATTCCCTCTTTGCCGGTCTTTCATCACAAATGTTGTTCTATATGGCAGAAAAGGCAATGAAACCTGGGAAACAATATTTGAGGTCTGCGTTGAGAATAAAACATGCCCCCATGTGAACAGAAAAGACGAAGTAACAAGCACAAAGGAACTGTCTTGTTTCCTTCCTCACATCTTTGAGATAGACCCTCAAGCTCAAGTGACGTGGAGAAACGTAAGACATAAGCGTAAACAGAACTGAACCAAACAACTACTGCACAAGACCAGCATGCTGAATAATAATAAAATTCAACTGACTTTAAAGCTGTAGTTCACCCAAAAATTAAGAATTGCCGAAAGTTTACTCGCTCTCAGACCATCCAAGATTAGGATGAGTTTGTTTCTTCATCAGATTTGGAGAAATGTAGCATTGCATCAGTGTCTCAGCAATGGATGCTATGCAGTGAATGGGTGGCCGTCGAATGAGAGCCAAACAGCTGAATAAAAAATAACATAATACACAAGTAATCCACAGTCCATCAGTTACCATCTGGAGAAGACAAAAGCTGTGTTTGTAAGACTTGTTTTAACTTCAAACCATTGCTTCCAGCTAAAATACGAGTTCATAATCCATAATAACGCTTCCTCCAGTGAGTCAGTGTTCTAGTCTGAATCAGGAGAGAAATCTGCACAGATCAAGCAGCGTTTAAACAGCTCTAAACACATATGTGGCTGGATTTTGATGTGAGAGACAACAAGAGATGGACTTTTTCACTGGAGGAAGCATTATTATGGATTATGAACTCGTATTTAAGACAGTCTGAAGTTAAATGATTGAAGTCTGATGGATTTGTTTCTTACAAACACACAGTTTTGTCTTCTCCAGATGGTAACTGATGGACTGGAGGTGGTGTGGATATTATTTGTGGATTATTGTGATGTTTTTATCAGCTGTTTGGACTCTCATTCTGACGGCACCCATTCACCGCAGAGGATTCACTGGTGAGCAAGTGAAATGCTACATTTCTCCAAATCTGATGAAGAAACAAACTCATCCTAATCTTGGATGATCTGAGTGTGAGTATTTGA
This sequence comes from Sinocyclocheilus anophthalmus, assembly GCA_018155175.1. NCBI lineage: Eukaryota > Metazoa > Chordata > Actinopteri > Cypriniformes > Cyprinidae > Sinocyclocheilus > Sinocyclocheilus anophthalmus. The sequence goes on along the minus strand of JADLZN010006692.1, from coordinate 104,211 downwards.
ATTTTCAGTTTCAGAATTTAAGTTTTAATTTTTGGGTGAACAACTCCTTTTAAAGCTTCTACTGTGGTTAAAATTGCTTTCATAAAAAGTTTTCGTTCTGCAAGACACCAAAACATTGCTGAAGTCATCATTCATATGTCAAGCATTGTGGGTTTGGGAGTTCCTTACATCCATGCAATTGTAACTTAACGCATTCACTTTCATATTTAAACATAGTCACTCCCAAATCTGTGCATGTTTGTACTTGTACACTGTAATTATTTTGTCTGCTAAAAGGTTTGTTTTTCTCTCTCTTTAGAACTGCCATCCACTCAATGTGACAAACAGTAAGGTTTTCCCAATAAACAGATCCCAGGACAAGGTTGGACTGTATACGTGCTTTGTGAACTTTACTTTTGGAGGGAAAAATTACTCTGCTGCTCAGACTACAGAAATCTACAGCCACTCTAAGGCTTATGGTAAATTACTATTTAAAATCTGAAAGGACCCTATAGGGCCACTATATTTCATTTCAGCTAGTAGATTTGATTTTTATTCAGTTTAACTTGATGTTCTAAAATATGTATAACTGGAATAAACTGAATACAAATTATAGGCCTACAGACATCAAAAAAAACGTATACAAATTGCAAAACCACACCACAAAATTATTAAGACTTTAACTGTACTTAGAATGAAAACAGAAAATATAATAAATTCAACAATTATTTAACTACAAGTATCTCAATTATAGTAAAAGAACACTGCTTGGATTCCATTGAGGAAAACATCTAATGAACTACATATTAGCACTATAAAGACACTTGAAATAAATATTGCGTTTTGCAAGTCTGTATAATTTTGCAATAAAGATATGGTTTAAAAAGATAAATGCTTTATTAATATCGACATTGGACCAATAGATGGCAGTATAGAGCTGAAGTGAAAATGTTCAGATTGAGAGTTTTTCTGTGGTTTGATCGTTAATGTGATAAATGTGTGTTTCATTACCAGTGGTGACAAAGCCTGAAATCATCTACCCAAAGCAAGAAACACAAAAAGTAACACTTGGTGAGTGATGATGAGGATGATATTTTAACTTCTGTCATCCAAGCTCTTCTGCTGCTCTATATGTGCATTGGTGATAGTTCTTATGTGTTTTATAGGAATTGTTCACCCAAAATGAAAATTTGCTAACATTTCACTTATCCTCAGGCCATCCAAGATTAGGATGAGTTTGTTTCTTCATCAGATTTGGAGAAATGTAGCATTGCATCACTTGCTCTCCAATGGATGCTCTGCAGTGAATGGGTGCCGTCAGAATGAGACAGCTGATAAAAACATCACAATAATCCACAGCCACATATTTGTTTGGAGCTGCTTTAGCTTGTAAACGCTGCTTGATCTGTGCAGATTTCTCTCCTGATTCACACCAGAACACTTTTTCACTGGAGGAAGTGTGATTATTATTATTATTTTGAATTAGCCTTTAATATTATATTTTCAGTTTTCATTCTTATATTTTCAGTTGTAGTTTTTTTCCTCCCAATTTACATATTTTTCTTAGTTGTTTTATATATATTTGTTTTGCTTATTGCTGAGCAAATGATGGAATGATCAATAAAACTATATTACTATATATATATGTAAGTTTTTAGTTTTTTAGATAAAAACTCAAGTTCTTTGTAAATTAATACTTTTGTTTGGTTTTATGTTATAATTTAGAATTTCTTTTAAATATAAAGAATCTTAAAGAATTTTATATTATGGATTATGGACCCGTATTTTAGCAACAGTTTAAAGTTAAAACGTCTTAATGCTGGATGTGTTTCAGCTTTTGTCTTCTCCAGATGTTAACTGATGGATTACTAGTGGATTTTGTGTGTTTGTATCAGTCTGTTTGGCCTCTCATTCGGACGGCACCCATTCACAGCAGAGGATCAATTGGTGAGCAAGTGATATAATGCTACATTTCTCTAAATCTGATGAAAAAAATCAACCTTATTTACATTTTGGATGGCCTGAGGCTGAGTAAATTTTCATTTTTGGGTTAATTAGTCCTTTAAGGCAGGCAATACCACGACTGAGGTGAGACCCTTGAGCAAGGCACCGAACCCCCAACTGCTCTGGGTGTGTGTTCACGGCGTGTGTGTGTGTGTGTGTGTGTGTGTGTGTTCACTACTCACTGCTGTGTGAGTGCACTTGGATGATTGAAATGCAGAGCACAAATTCTGAGTATGGGACACCATGCTTGGCCACACGTCACGTCCTTTTCCCTTTCCTTTTTTCAGTTCAAGAAATGAATTGGAATTTCAATTCTGATTGAACCTGATGTACAAGTGCAATAACATTCATGTCATCACAGGTGAAAGTTGCACACTTAAGTGCAAAGCTCTCGTTGGGAAGAACGACAATGGAGAAACTTTTATTTACTGGTCTAGTGACTCTGAATCTATTGATCCGACCTTCAATGTAAGCATGTAAGGACAAAAGAAACGTTTGCTCTTTATGCATGAATATTTGATATATAAAGAGAGCGAGTGTTTTATAAATGATGTGACTAACCACTGACTAACCTCATTTTATCAGCGTGAAAGAGGGCGATCGGGAGTACCTGCTGTCTGTTTTATACATCACAGAAGTCACAGAAGAATATTTCTACACTAACTTCACCTGTGCGGTTCAACACCCAGCAGGTTCAGATTTTGGAAAAGTCTTTCTTATTCCAGGTGGGCTCTAGTTTATCTTTTACTCTTGTATATTATTGTTTATGTCTGCTCTTTTCTAACCTGCTTTCTTGTCTTCTTCTTACTTGTCTCTCCAGCGAGTCAGAATGAGCGTTATTATTGGATCGGTCTTGGTCTGGTGGCTCTGCTCATATTACTGTGTGCCGTGGTGTTTCTCTTTAGAGTCGATCTGGTTCTGGCTTACAGAACTGTTTGCTCGTCTGCTGCCGTAAGCAGCGGTATGTCTTTATCTCAGATTCACTTATTTTATTGACTCTGCTCTGTAGAGATGCTTTTAGAGATGCTGTAGATTGACCTGGATGACCATGCTTTAGTTTTAAGTAAACACAAAATGAAAAGAAGAAACATTAATATTTAATCATTTTAATTGAAATTTAATTTATAATATTTAAATTAGTTAAATATGTATTTAATAATTAACTCAATATTGATCATGATCAACCTTTTTATATTATTTAAGGCTATTTTTTTTGTGGGTGTTTTGTTGGTGCATGGTTGGTGTAGATATTGGTTGCAATGACAGTTATGCACATTTTAAATAAATATATAATGAAATGAACTGAAAATGCAATCAAAAAATCTTAATGCTCTTAAAAAAGCTTGTGGAGAAAGAAAGAAATGAAGACATAAAAGCGAAACGACATGAGAGAAAAGAAAAGAAGCGAAAGCAGAAGAGGCACGAAAAGTATGAGAGGAGAAGAAGAGAGAGCGAGGGGAAAGAAAGGCAGAACGAAAGAAAGAAAGAAAAAAGAAAGAAAGAAGAGAAAAAAGAAAAAGAGGAAAAAAAAAAACAAAAAGAAAGAAAGAAAGAAAAAAGAAAAAGAATAAGGAAAGAACGAAAGAAAGAAAAAAGTAATTTTGTGGTACACTATGACTTGGACATGTTTGGCCAATGTTTCCCAGCTTTAATAAATATGTGTCATTCTTTACAAAATCATCACATTAAAGAAGATATAGAGTAGAATACTGACTGCAAACCTGCATGATTTTGTGGCAATATTGTGATGATTTTGTCAACAAACCAATTACAAATATTGTTGTTATTATTATTATTATTGTTATTAAATCTTGAAACATTGCCTAAACATGTCCAAGTCATATTTGACCTTAAAATTAAAAATAAAATAATAATAATCAGTGCACAATCAACAGGTGACAAAAACAGCATATCACTGTTTGAGTATCAGTATTTATTTTCATGATTACATAAAATAATTGATTTTTTTTATTTATTTTGTAATTAAAATAAGTACATTGTGATTTTACTGTTATATTTGTATTGTTATATGTGACCTGGACCACAAAACCAGTCATAAGGGTCCATTTTTCGAAATTGAGATTTATACATCACCTGAAAGCTGAATAAATTTGTTAGGATAGAACAATATTTGGCCGAGATACAAGTATTTGAAAATCTGGAATCTGAGAGTGCAAAAAAATCGAAATATTGAGAAAATCATCTTTAAAGTTGTCCAAATGAAGTTCTTAGCAATGCATATTACTAATCAAAAATTACGTTTTGATATATTTACGGTAGGAAATGTACTAAATATCTTCATGGAACATGATCTTTACTTAATATGATTTTTGGCATAAAAGAAAAATCTATAATTTTGACCCATACAATGTATTGTTGGCTATTGCTACAAATATACCCCAGCGACTTAACACTGCTTTTGTGCTCCAGGGTCACATATTTTATTTTTGTAAGTGTTTATTATTATTCTCATGCTTTATTTAAGATGGCAAGTTGTACGATGCGTATGTGAGTTACCTTCATGGTGATCAGCACAGCTCATCTTCTGCGATGACGTTTGCCTTGGATTTCCTTCCGGCGATGCTGGAGGATCTTTATGGTTACAAACTCTTTATCAGTGGCCGTGATTCACTTCCTGGGGAAGGTAAACATCCTGTCACATGATCACACCACCACAGCTCTAATGACACAAAAACCTGTTCAAATAACCAATGCATGTTTGAATTAAATAACTGAAAATTCTTGATTTTAAAAATGGCAGAAAAGTAAACAAAAAAAAAACATGTAAACACGTAAACATTTTTTTTACAAAATTAAATGTCTCTGCAGCATAACACTCAAAAAAAAATTTAATTTAAGATCAATGTATCTGAATTGCATATAAAATGTCAAATTGTGCGTCTTTTTGTTACTCTATATTTTTTGGATTACACATTTCTTTAATTTACATTACTCAATAGTCTAATTTATGCAATAGGAGCTTTGTCGTCTACAAAAATGAAAGTTGGCACATTTCTGTAAGAGTACTAATAAAATGAATGTGTTTAAAATACACAATAACTAGCTTTATATATTTATCATCAATAAAACCAATTGTTTCAACCTCAGAAATTTTAACTAAATATTGCTTGTTCCACAGCACAGCTAATCATATTTTAACCGCGTTCATACTTTTGAACTGAATATATACATTTTTTCACGATGAACAGATTTATGATGATTTTAATAAATGCACTTTGAAAACATGATATTAATAAAATCAAATAGATGCAAATTGTTAATAAAACTTACCATTATTTTGAGTGCATATGTTTCATTTATGTATGACTGAAAAATATGCATCACAATGTTAGTTTGTGTTAAAACTGTCTAATCCAGTGTATATTTTAGCATCATTGATATAAATATTATACGCTTTACTATTATAATTGTTATTTACTACCGCGCATAGTTTTTTTAATTTTAATGATAATTTTAGTTAATTTTGTTGTGTTTTTATCATTTTTATATGCATTATAGATATATAGATATGGTCAAAGACGAATAAGGGTTTAAGCATAAAAACAATAAGAGTAATACTGCTTTAAATTGTTGTTGTTTTTCCCCAAAAAAATGTAAAAAGCTATTATGTTTATTTTTCGGCAAAATATAAATATATATTTTTCCCTGATTTACAGAAGAGACGCACTAAAATGTCATTCAGTGTAACATTATTGTCAGTCATATTTACAACAAAAATCAATGTATGACACATTAAAAGACTAATTACTCTCACCCCAAATACTAATTAGCTGTAACTTTACATTTTTAAAATGTGCCACTATCATAGCTTTTGCCCATTTGTCAGTAAGAATTTACTAATTTAAAACAATTTAATATGCTCCCTTATTCTTTTAAATATTTTAATATGTACACGTCAGAATAAGCATGTTGTTTGAATTTTTACAAAAATATTGAGTTACACTGAATGACAATGTAACATTAACATGTAACATTTTATTCTCCAAAAACTTAATTGAAACCTTAAAAGTAGACACTTTACTTACATTTAATGTGCTTTCTATGGACATATAATCACTTTTGTACATTTCTTTGATCGGACATCTTAACGTCTTGACCCATCTATTTTTAATATAATTTTTATATATATATATATATATATAATAGATTATTATATTAATAATATATATAATACGCCGTAGATATATTATAATTTTTTATTCATTTTTGTTTTAGTTATTGTAGTACATCAAGTTAAAATGAATTAAAATGAGAAATGTTGTAATTAATTATCTTATTAAAATGGCAACTAGATGAATTAAAAACAAAAATTTATATTTTATTTTCAGTTAATGTTTATTCTATTTTTGGATTTCAAAAAAAATATTTTTGTAGTTAAAGCTATGATTACCCTGGTCTAATCCAAATGGATTAATTCTTGAGTGTTTAATGTAACACAGCCATACTTAAAAACTAACTTTAATCGACACTCTTTTTTAGCGGTGCATGAAGTCATTGCTGACAGAATGAGCCGAAGTAGAAGGCTGATCATTGTTCTTACATCACAGAGCTGTGTGTCGCCTCAAACCGACACCACCAAGAGCCTTTTACCAGATAAACTCCCCATATCAGACCATGATGTGCAATTGAAAGAAACAACCACTTCCTTTGACCAAATATGGGCCGCTTACGAGCAGCGGGTGGGTCTCTATGATGCTTTAGTGAAGCAGGGTCTGAAAGTCATCCTGGTGCAGGTGGAGGACGGGGTTGAAGAGGCTCTGCTGCCCGAATCTTTGCAATACATCAGCCGCACTAAAGGCATCCTCAAATGGAGGCAGAACGCCAATGATCGGGGGAACAGAAGCTTCTGGAAATACATGCGCTATCGAATGCCTCCAGCAAAGCGGCGGAAGAACCAAGAGCTGACGGTGCTTTGAGATCTCTTTGACACTCTACACAAGTACATGAACTCGTTATGAATGTGTATTGATTACACAAGTCAAGTGTGCTGCGAGAAACACAAGAATGCACACTGAGGGGCCGTTCACAAAGAATGCGTTTTTCTATTCCAGTGTGCTAGACCGTTATGCTCGCGTCTCACACATGAGTGCCGCGTTTTTAAGACGCCGTGTCAAGTGAAAATAATTTAAAACTTTCACGCTGCTCATCAATGTCAGTTCCAAAGCAGTGGACCAATCAGAAGACCCCGGAGGAGGGGCAAGTGTTGCAAGATTTTGTTTACAGTAGCAAGTTGGCAAGTTGTGCTTTTTTAAGAACTATTCCTGAGCGCTGCCTCTCGCATTATTAAATGCAAAGATGTGTTCTGTGTGAACGGCCCCTTAGTATGCGAGCTTGCAATGCATGAGTGTGTGTACTTGGGTAGAGAAGTTTTGTTGCATTTGTGTGAAGAAACTTTGCCAAGTATCTAGTAACTGTGAAGAAAAAACAACAACAAAAAGACAGGTGATGCAAGTTAACAATGCAGGTCAAATGAACTGATATGTATATAGAAGTACATAGAATTTGTTTGTTTTTTCAGTGGAACTCTGTTTTTCCCTCCATTATTTTTATATACTTTTTTTAATGCAGCATGTTAAACTAGTGCATATGCATTTGAGTATTTTGTGTTTACAGTTAAGCTAGGAGTTTCTACTCTTTTTATTTGTTTGTTTACTTTTCATTTTTTCTCATTTGTTATTAATTATTATTATTCATATTTTTCTTAATTTTTTTATATAAGAATAAATATAGCGAGCTTTTACAAGTGGCAGTTATTGTGACATGTCAGAGTAAATATTGTTAAATCTTTTTAGAGAAGAACAATAAACATAATTTTAAAAAAATCTTGTGACAAATGCTTTTATGACATAAATCAGTGAAAACCTGATTTATGTCATAAATCACTCTCATAAATTATTAAATATCATACACTGAAAAAAAACTAGTATAGAAACAATTTTCACTCAGACATTTCTAGTAAATTTCACAATTAATTACAAAAAAACAGAGATACTGAGCACTATTTAAGTGAACAAGTTAAACATGGTAGCAATGTGCTAATTCATGCGAGCAAAATGCGTAAAACATGTAGCAACGTGCTACTTATTGCTAGCATCATGTTCTAAAACCCATACTAGCAGCATTTAATTCATGTTAGCAGCATGTTATTCATGTAGATATGTATAGGGTAATCATGCTTACAATGTGTTATGTTGCAACGTGTAAATCATGCTAAACAAACACGTAAATCGTGCTATCAACATGTTAAAACATGTTAGCAATGTGTTAAATCATGTTAGAAACATACTAAAGCAAATTAAAACATGTTACCAAGGTATTAGCAACATATTAAAACATGCATACATGTTAAATCATGTTAGCAACATGCTAAAACGTACTAGCAAAGTGTTAAAATATGTTCGCAAAATGCTAATTCATGCTAACAATTTGTTAAATCATGCTGTTAACATGTTAGCAACATACTAAAGCATACTAAAACATGTTAGCGACATGTTAAATCATGATATCAAAATGTTAAATCAGTTAGTAACATGTTAAAACATGTTAGCAAGGTGTTAAATCATGTTAGCAACATATTAAAACATGCACACACGTTAAATCAATATAGCAACATGCTAAAACATGTTAGCGACATGTTAAATCATGATAGCAACATGCTAAAACATGTTAGTGACATGTTAAATCATGATATCAAAATGTTAAATCAGTTAGTAACATGTTAAAACATGTTAGCAACATATTAAAACATGGTTAGCACATAGTAAAACTTGGTCGTTAAATCATGATGCAACATACTAAAAAATGTAGTAAATGTTAATCATGATATTCAAAAGTTAAAGCAGTTAAGTCAAGTAACATGTTAAAAACCATGTGGGTAGAAAGGGTGTTAATATGTTAAGCAACATATTAAAACAGGGAACTTAAATCATGATATCAACGTGCTAAATCATGATAGCAACATGCTAAAACATGTTAGCGACATGTTAAATCATGATATCAAAATGTTAAATCAGTTAGTAACATGTTAAAACATGTTAGCAAGGTGTTAAATCATGTTAGCAACATATTAAAACATGGATACGTTAAATCATGATAGCAACATACTAAAACATGTTAGTAACATGTTAAATCATGATATCAAAATGTTAAATCAGTTAGTAACATGTTAAAACATGTTAGCAAGGTGTTAAATCATGTTAGCAACATATTAAAACATGGATACATTAAATCATGATAGCAACATACTAAAACATGGATACGTAAATCATGATAGAACATACTAAAACCGTTAGCACATGTTAACTCATGATAACAACATGTTAAATCATGATATCAAAATGTTAAATCAGTTAGTAACATGTTAAAACATGTTAGCAAGGTGTTAAATCATGTTAGCAACATATTAAAACATGCACAACGTTAAATAAGATAGCAACATGCTCTAAAACATGTTAGCGACATGTTAAAATCAATGATTCGAGGCAACATGCTAAAACATGTTAGCGACATGTTAAATCATGATAGCAACATGCTAAAACATGTTAGCGACATGTTAAATCATGATATCAAAATGTTAAATCAGTTAGTAACATGTTAAAACATGTTAGCAAGGTGTAAAATCATGTTAGCAACATATTAAAACATGCACACACGTTAAATCAATATAGCAACATGCTAAAACATGTTAGCGACATGTTAAATCATGATAGCAACATGCTAAAACATGTTAGCGACATGTTAAATCATGATAGCAACATGCTAAAACATGTTAGTGACATGTTAAATCATGATATCAAAATGTTAAATCATGTTAGCAACATATTAAAACATGGATACATTAAATCATGATAGCAACATACTAAAACATGTTAGCGACATGTTAAATCATGATAGCAACATGCTGAAACATGTTAACGACATGTTAAATCATGATATCAAAATGTTAAATCAGTTAGTAACATGTTAAAACATGTTAGCAAGGTGTTAAATCATGTTAGCAACATATTAAAACATGGATACATTAAATCATGATAGCAACATACTAAAACATGTTAGCGACATGTTAAATCATGATAGCAACATGCTGAAACATGTTAACGACATGTTAAATCATGATATCAAAATGTTAAATCAGTTAGTAACATGTTAAAACATGTTAGCAACATATTAAAACATGCATACACGTTAAATCAAGATAGCAACATGCTAAAACATACTAGCAAATTGTTAAAACACGTTAGCAACATGCTAATTAATGGTAACAATGTGTTAAATCAGGCTGTTAACATATTAGCAACATATTAAAGCATACTAAAACATGTTAGCGACATGTTAAATCATGTTAGTAACATGTTAAAACATGTTAGCAAGGTGTTAAATCATGTTAGCAACATGCTAAAACATACTAGCAAAGTGTTAAAACATGTTAGCAACAATCTAATTCATGTTAACGTGTTAAAACAGGTTAGCAGCATGCTAAATCATGCTAGCAATGTGCTAAAACATGTTAGCAGCATGTTAGATCATGTTAGAACCTTGCTTATAACATATTAATAACATTTCATTGACTTCAAGTAAAATCTTCAAGCTTTTCAAAGTAATTTAAAACTTTCAAACAAGGCTTTTGTCAAGCCAACATCAAAGTTTTTTTTTTTTTGCACAATTTGCGGTCTAGATTAATTGCTACATTGCTTGCAACTGATAATGGGAAAAAAATATGGTAAGAACAGGTTATCGCAACTATTATGAATGATAACTGTAACTATTGCATGTTTTGAGAGAAATAAAGCTGATCTGAGTGATTTTCATCATTTCGGGGGTTTCCACTGCATGTCATATCAAAGATCGCTGGATCATCTTACCCTGCACTGAAGAGAAAACAGGACGTTCTTGCTCTGATTGTGGTTTATATGTTTTTTCACCTTTATTCATTTCCAGATAAATTCTACGCATGATCTCTGAACGTGTCGTCATATGGCTGCGTTCAGCCATATGACGACATATGTGAATGACTCCCTCCAACTCCAACAGTGAATGCAAATACATACATCTATTAGAAACTATTCTCTAGAATGTCTAAATATCTAAACCAGTGGCGTAGATTACGCGGGGGATGTGTCCCCCCCACTTTCAATAGCAAGTAAATTCGTCCCCCGCACTTTTTCGGGCAAGTGTGTTCGCATAGAGGTTTTCAAGAGCCGGTGTGAATAAATATAGATTTAAATTCAAAGAGACAGGATAGTCTGTGCATGATCTGATGTTTTATTCGGACCCAGAATAAGGCGAGATGAACATCGCGGAGCGCTAAACACTCAGTGCAGAGTATGTTTCATTCATTCTTGAAGCAGAAAGTCGTAGGAGGAAATCCCTAACATGGACAAAAGCGTCCAGCTATCGCTGTATGAAAACTGTTTTCACAGAAAACAGAAACGTTTGGAAACAGGAAACATGAAGACATTAAACATACGATTGCGAGAATATATGGTTTATTTGTGCTTGTCAAGTCATCTCCAGGTAATAAATAAAGTATATGAACAATGCAGTGCTAACTGCTTTGGGGGGGGCTGCATTATTACAGGCATTGAACTATTCTGCCTTATTAGTGCTAAAAAGTGTTGTAGTATAAAAAACACATCATTATTAGTGGTAGATGTCCAGATGTTATCTGATTTCTAAGCAAATGAAAACTAGAAATTTGAGAAAAAAATATATATACGCTACCAGTCATAAGTTTTTAAACAGTAAGATTTTTTATGTGTTTTAAAGAGTTATCTTCTGCTCACCAAGCCTGCATTATTTGATCCAAAATACAGCAAAAAAACAGTAACATTTTGAAATATTTTACTAGGCTATTTAAAATAAGTTGTTTATGGTGTGGTTTTCTATTTGAAATATTTTAAAATGTAATTTATTGGATTTGTCATTTTGCCATCATTAATCCAAGTGCACACACTATGATCTTTCAGAAATCATTCTGATTTGCTGCTAAAAAACATTAATAATAATAATAATTAAAAAGGTTTCTTGAGCAGCAAATCAGAATATTATATGATTTCTGAAGATTCTGTGACACTGAAGACTGGAGGGAAACCGATTCATGATGCCTGAATCCATCCGTTTCGCCCCCCTCTATATAGGGGAACCTACCGATCTGAGGATTAAAACTAACAGCTCGGCACCCCCTCGCGATTAGCCGCCAGGAGATAATGCCCAGCAAGTATATTACCTTATTTGTTTTATTTGTTTTACCCCGTGTGCACTCTTTCCCACACCAGAGATCTACACGGGGAGCCAGCAGCTTCCCCTCCGCCCCCCTCTTACCCCCGTTCGCCCCGGCTGGCGCACCACACCACAGTCAGCAGAGACACGCCATGCCAGAAGCATAAGCAGAAGGGGACGTGCTGTGAGAGAAGGCCAGCCGCGAATCTTGATAAGTAAATCCTTACAATCTTCCGTGTACACACAAAAAACCGGATTTCATAGTGGGGAGAGGAGCCTGGTACGGTTAGCATATAGTGCAGATGTTATATTGTAATGTTTTAGTTTATTATATATATATATATTTAGTTATTAATGTGTTTAATTGCTAGGTCCCCTCCTCAAGGGACTTTCTAGTCCACATGATGGCTCCGCCCCTATGCTAGGAACCGGTGCTGTCGAATTGGGGGAAAAATAATAGAATTATGGAGTGCTCGAATCGGTTACAGTTGCCGGTATGGATTTAAGAGATGGATGCTTGTTCAATACATCAGAGTCATGAGTGCTGGCTCGCCCATGCAGTGCCCATCCGTCTCCCAAGGAGACCCGTTAAGTAGGTATAGGCCGTTGTGTTGAACTAGAGAGAGAAATGCTACCTTGTACTTATGAAGATACAGCCATACTTGATGCATGCCTCGACAAGTAATGATTCTGTTCAGATGTATATCACTTACTATTTATTGACGATAGTCAGCTTATACTTATGTAATGTTCGTTCTGTTTCAATGCATGTAGGAATGTATGTAACAAGAACCTCATAAAAAACACACGACCACACAAACTAGGGGAATTACATCGCATGTGCGTATATATCGTCTGCGGATATATTGCCATGTGTTGGTTTAAGGATGTTGTGAGATTTACATTATCAAGTATTTTGCAAAAACATTTCAAAACATCCTACAGAGTGCACGCGTACATTAGGGGAAGTTAGACTAGTGCCGTGTGCGCTTTAGTGTGTGTTTTTCCTGCATGACTTCAGTCTATTAAAATGCTTTAGATGATCAACAAAATTCAAGACATGTGGGCAGAAAAATGGATATATATTAAATACCATGCACCCCCATGATAGTTATTAAAGTTTCACACGAAGAGGCCGTTTTCTCAAAGAGATCCATGATTACAAGGTGAGGTGATTCAATAAACATACGTTAATAAGAGACTTACGTATCTAGACCCATATGCTTGTTTTGCCTATTTCGCAACAAAATCACATTCTGAATACAGCCACAGCGTCTGTTTTGTGTCTCTGAGCAACCCACATGACGGTGACTGTATGAGTTCTCTGAATGAATCAACCGTTTAAAATTATTCGGTTTTTAAATCGCAATGACCATTATAAGAGCACACTGGCGGTTTTTTAATTCAAATTTCGCTGTCCTTTTTCTTTCTTTTTGATTTTTTTTTCATGTTTTAAATTATTTTAATTATCAGTATTCAACGTTTTATGTTTATCAAAACATTATTTATGCATTTGTGATTGCAGTTAAATGCATTCATGTCTTGCATTAAACAAAAAACATGCGTGTAAAAACATCTAAATGCCACTTCAGATGCAGCTTCTGTGTTGATTTAATTTGCTCGGTAACAGGCCAAATGTCTTATTATTCAAATTCATTGATTAAATGTAAGAATTTCACTCAAAAGATAATGCACACTTATAGAAAAAAAATGGCTTTATAAAGGTAAAAATGCCAATAAAATGCAAAAATCAGTTTTTTTTTAAACCTTTATGGAAAAGATTCAATTTCCTATCAGGTATGAAGATGACAGCACACAGAATATCAAGATATTGAAAACATTAGGATGTTCAGTGTCTTCTGGCACATAGTCATAAGGTACATCGCAAAATAACCATCAGCAAAATATTGGTTCATTATCATTCTGATAAAAATCCCAGGACAAATTATTTGCGAGATATCATTTTTTTTGTCACTAGTCGCACAGCACCTACACAGACACTCCACACACACACAATCCTTGTTGTTTGCACCATTTGGTGAATAAGTTGATTCTGATTATAGGTAGATTACTCATGTGATCATTCCTCAGGTGAATCTGTAAAAATAGACCAGGACAGACTGGATTTGATTAACACAAACAGATACTTAAAATAATTCAGGTGGGGGTGGGGAGGTATGTTTTATTATTGAACTGTATAACTTTCTTTATTTATGTATACATTTGTTTTGGGTATGCATTTATTTATTGTTGTTCAGTTATATTATTTTTATTTATTTATTTATTTTTTTGAAGTGGTTACAAATTTAAAGCCTTTAATGAAGCCTTGAATGCCACGTTGCTTTCGATAAAAGCATTTGCCACATGCAAAAATATTAATGTAATGAAAAGTAGTTATTGATTTTGCTCCAAAAGGCCCAAAATGTAAACCTTTTTAGCATTTTATGAATTTTAAACCGGTTAAAACTAGTTAATCTCTTCTGATGATATCCTGTTTTCTAAAGCAGAAGGTCAAGAATGAGAGATAAAGTGAAGATTATGTGATAGAAGAGTTGAGTAAATTGCGATAGATCCTCTTTCGTCTTCTCGTATCACACCAGTTGCAAATAACTGAAATAACGTCAGTCATCAGCATCACTTGAACACATCCGGAGCCCGTTACACATGCAGACATAAAGGTACCTCACCTTCTTTTCTTTTAGAGTCAGTAATATGGTGCTGAATTATGGTCAAATAGATATAAACTGAAGTTTTACCTTTTAAACTTTGAGATTATATGCTTTGCAGGGATGATGATGATGATGTTACAGATCATTTTGCTCCTGACTGAATCTGTTCTGGTCTCTTCATACGCATTAAACTCCACAGGTAAGATGAACTTCATATTAGCACATTATAAAAATGATATGACTGATTGATTTATAAAATAGAAATTTGTGTTGTTGACAAATTGGCATATTTTAGGTTAAAACGAGATGCTGAGATGTTTTTTTTTTGTTCAGCAAAGAAAAACTATTTTGTCCAAAAGTAAATTTTGACCTCTTTATTCATTTATTTGCACTTTTTTAATAGATATTAGGGTTGTTTGTAAGTGGAGAGATTTTTCATAAAAGTAGATGCCGAGATGAAATAAAATGATTTGACCTATTTATTTATTTATTTTAAGGGATTATTGAACTAAAATGCATATGAATATTCATGTGAATTCAGATAATTTTGCTCTTGACTGAATCTGATCTGGTGTCTTCATATGACATAAACTCATCAGCTAACTTCATATCAGCATATTTGTTATAAAAAATATATATATTTGTTTTTTTTTGCGAATAGACTGATTTTAAGTTACAACATGGTACGACCACGAGTGTGTCCAGCACCCACATAACACTAACCTTAATAAACATGTTTGGTATCATTTATTATTTTAGAGAAAAAAAGAATAGAATTGTGACTGTTGAAAAAGGACAACTTTTAAGATAAAAAGTGATGCTGAGATACTTTTAGTCTGGAAAAATATTGTCCAAAATAAAAATAATAGTTAATAAAACATTATTCATTTTTAGTTATTTAAAAAACAAAAAAAAAGTATATTTGGTATTGGAGACGGACACATTTAGATTAAACTAAGATGCTGAGATACTTTGTAGTCTGGAAAAAAAAAAAATTGATTGTGTCCAAACAATTATTTTTATTTATGATTTATTCTGAAACTGAAATATCAAAAAGCATCAGATACTTAGATACTTTTTGCTCCGACTGAAATCTGTTTCGGTATCTTCATATGGCATGAAAATCGACATTAGCCTATACTGTAAAAAAAAATTCCGTACAATTTACGGTAAAAAAAACAGCAGCTGTGCTTGCCAGAATTTTACCGTAAAAACTATGGTAGCAACGTTTTAGGTTTTACGATTTTAACTTAAATTTACAGTCAAATACCATAATTTCATTAACTGATAAAACGTTATTATATACCAACCTATTGAAGTACTAAAATATGTTTTGTACCTTTGTAATACACTGATAACCACCAAAGCAGAAAGGAGTGATGATGAAAGCAACACAAGCAGCTTTTTAAATAATAACATATATAGAATGTGTACAGTGTCATTCACACAAACACTAAAGAGCATCATGGTAACACATGTGAAACTGAAATAATGCAATAAACATTAATTTAACAACATTAGGTGTAACACACAACCCTAATATACAAAACTGATAAGAAAAAACTAAATAGAAACATAGTTATTTCAACAAAAAACATTAAATTTTAAATGTAACGCAGGGAATTCTGGGAATGTCAATTTACGGTTATTCACTGTAAATTATACAGTCTTTTTCACTTCCAAAAACGGTATACTACCGTAAAATTAATGTCCAATACATGTAATCTCAAATACAGTTTTTCACCGTATATAGTAGGGGAATTTACCGTTAACCATTTAACAGGTTTTTACTGTAGCATTTTTACAGTCTTTTACTGTTAAATTCACGGTCATTTTTTACAAACAGATATTTGGGTTGTTGAGAAATGGATTTTAGGTTAAAAGGGGATGCTGGGATGCTTTTTGGTTGGAAAGGAAAAATGATTTTGTCTAAACTGTTTGGGTGGTACAGTAAAACGACATGCCATTCAGACATCGACACAACAGCTGGACTGAAACTCATGTGTCTGTTTTTTATCAGTTCAGTGTTTAAGACCCGATGCAAAGACGACACGGCGAGTGAGAGCTGGAGAATCCATATATCTGCCCTGTCCAAATCTCCAGTGCTATGAAGAGACTGAAAACAGCTCGTATGTTTGGTTTAGAAACCTCAGCAGAACAAAGCAGGTGGAGCGGATCGGGACGGAGGAGAGCGAGCGCGTCCATTACAACCAGTCTGTTTTATACATCCTCTGGTTAAACCTGAACGACACGGGACGATACATCACACGCTGGTGATCACACACATCCATTCAGCTCTCAATGCACATCCGTGTTGTTCCAAACCTGTACGACATGCATTCATTAAATACAGAAGGAAATATTTTGAAAATGCTCATCATAAAGTAATGCATGTGACTCAAGAACAACACTCCACATCTTCTGAAGTCATATAATAAGTTACAGTAACAAACCCAAGTTTGAAGTTTATTATTTTGTGTTTTACAGAAGAAAGAAAGTCATACATTTGGCGCATCATGAGGATGAGTAAATGATGAGAGGATTTAAATTTTTCGGTGTACTGTCCCTTTAAATGCATGTTATATCAACATTTCGAGAACTAAAAAAGTAGTCACACCTAAAAAAAAAAAGAATGAATTTTTACTTAATTCATGTGCAATAGCATTTAAAAATTTGGGGTTGGTACATTGTTTTATGTTTTTGAGAAAAGTATCTTCAGCTCTCCAAGGGTGCATGTACTCGATCAAAAATACAGTAAAAATTGTGAAATACAAAGTAGCTGTTTGCTATGTGAATATATTGTAAACTGTAATTTATTCCTCTGACCAAAGCTGAATTTTCAGCATCATTACTCCAGTCTTCAGTGTCATAATATGCTGATTTGCTGCTCAAGCAACATTTCTGATTATTATCAACGTTGAAAACAGTCGTGCTGCTTCATATTTTGCAGAAACCGTGATACATTTTACTTTTCAGGATTCTTTGATGAATAGAAAGTTCAAAAGAACAGCATTTATTTGAAATAGAAATATTATATCTGATAAATATCATACTGACCCCAAACATTTGAACAGTAGCGATTTTCTGTGGTAATCAACATGAGCTGATATGAATGTGTGTGTTGTCCTGTAGGTGGTATGCAGAGGATGAGTGTGGTGAATTTGAAACTGAAGTTGTGGTTTATGAGGAGTTCAGCATGGATCTCTTGTACTACACAATGCCCGAACAGAAGGTGTCGGGAATCTACTGTCCCGTGTGTGAAAATCAGCAGGGCTCGATCGTCTGGTATAAGGTCTGTTTGGGTGGATGTTCAGTACATTTGACTGCATGTGCACTCACAGTGTGTGAGTCACAAAAGAGAGAGCGAGACGCTGATTACTCAACATTAGATCAGATCAATGATGTTACACAAGAAGAATTTCCTGTTTACTTGGAAATATTTCATATCACAGAAGAAGAATTTCACGTTGACTGAAGCAAAACATCTCTAGGTTACGTATGTAACCATGGTTCCCCGAGGGAACGAGACGCTGCGTCGAGTCGCTTTGGGAACGCCCTTGCGTGACCGCGTTCTGAAGCACGTGTCAAATCCGTCCAATGGAGCAGCGAGACGTCACGAGCAGGGTGACGTAAGCACCAGAAAGCATAAAACCACATCCGGCCGGGCGCAAACCAGCTACGATGAAGTAGCGCCTGCAGGGATGCAGGAGTATGGCAAAGAGACGCAGCGTCACGTTCCCTCGGGGAACCATGGTTACAAACGTAACCTAGAGACGTTCCCCTTCAAGAACTCGAGCTGCGTCAAATGCTTTGGGAACGAGAATACCCACTCCGCCATACTACCAAGTCCCTGCCTGTGTGTGTCCTATGAGCACATCACGAAGAGAGACCTTGGGAACCTGGGGTAGAAGCCAGGACTAGGTTGTAAAAGCGGACAAAAGTGTATGGAGAGGACCAGCCCGCCACAGCACAAATGTCCTACAAGGCCACACCCAAGCTGAAAGCCTTGGAGGCTGCCATACTCCTGGTCGAGTGCGCTCTGAACCCCATAGGTGATGGGAGGCCAGAGGACTCGTAGGCTAGTGAGATGGCCTCGACCACCCATCTACCCGTAGTCTGCTTGGTCGCCGGAAATACCTTCTTTGGCGGACCAAAACAAACAAAAAAACTGATCTGCCTTACGCGACGGGGCAACTCAGTGTGCGTAAGCGTCCAGTGCTCGAACTGGACAGAGCAGATTAAGCCTTTCTTGGCTTACTTCCTGGAATGGAGGATGATATAATGCCTGAAGTAATATGGGCCCTGGTGAAGAAGTGGGCACCTTACGGACATACCCGACCCTCGGGTAAAGGAATGCCCTAACCATGCCTGGAGCGAACGCCAGGCATGAAACAGAGAGTGCCTGAAGATCCCCGATCCTTTTAGTGAGGAAATAGCGAGGAGAAGATGGTCTTGAGCCTGAGCAACTTGACCGAAACTTCTTCTATGGGTTCAAAAGGGGCATTGCATAAGCCCCCTCCAGAACCACAGCCAGGTCCCAAGAGGGCACCTTAGTGCGCTGTACCGGCCTCAACCTCAGGGTACCACGGGGGAAACGAGTGATAAGTGGGTGTCTTCCCAATGATTGACCACCCAGAAGGGCGTGGTAAGCAGCTAAGGCCGCCACGTATACCTTCAGAGTGGAGGGAGATAACCCTGCGGAGAATCGCTCCTGCAGAAACTCCAGAACTGTACCAATTGGGCAGTTGACTGGGTCCTGCAGTCGCTGGTTGAAGTTTCCACTTCAAGGCATACTGTTTCCTAGTGGCGGGAGCTCTGGACTGGAGTATAGTCTCAACAACCTCAGTTGAGAGACCAGATGCTAGGAGCTGTGCCCCCTCAGGGGCCATGCCCACAGCTTCCATAAATCCGCCGATTGATGTAGGAGACCACTGATGTGTTGTCTGTGCGGACAAATGCATGATGCCCCCTTAGGTCTGGAAGGAAGTGTGTCAGAGCTCGAAACACGGCCAACATCTCCAGGCAGTTGATGTGCCAAAAGAGATGATGGCCTTCCCACAGACCCTGGGCAGAGCGGCCACTCATGACCGCTCCCCAGCCCGTGAGAGAGGCATCCGTCGTTAGCCTTACACGACGACAAGGAGCCCCTAACGTCGGGCCTTGAACCAGGAACCAACGTTTCTTCCACATGTCTAAGGCACGTAAGCATCACCGCGTGACCTTGATCATGCAAAGCGGATTCCCCCTCGGGGAAAATCCTTTGGTTCTGAGCCACCACTGCAAGGGTCTCATGTACAGCAGGCCAAAAGGTATCACGTTGGACGCCGCTGCCATCAGGCCCAATAGCCTCAAAAACTGTTTGACAGTGAGTGACTGGCCTTCTCTTACCCTCGTGACTGTCGTGAGGATTGACTCGATTCGAGCAGGAGACATGCCTGCATCGAGGTTGAGTCCCACACCACGCCTAAATAAGTGGTTCTCTGTAGTGGAGAAAGAACACTCTTCTTGGCGTTTAGTCTTAACCCCAGCTCTCTCGTATGGGCGAGGACGACATCTCGATGCCGAGCCGCCATCTGCTCCGACTGAGCTAGTATCAACCAATCTTCGATGTAATTGAGTATGCGGATGCCCTGGAGTCGCAGTGGAGCCAGAGCAGCATCCACACACTTTGTGAAAGTGCGGGGTGAGAGTGACAGGCCGAAGGGAAGAACTCTATATTGGTATGCTTCGCCCCCGAAAGCAAACCTCAGGAACTTCCAGTGTTGAGGGAGGATGGAAACATGGAAATAAGCGTCTCTGAGATCTATCGTAACAAACCAGTCCTCGGACTGGATCTGAGATACTATCTGCTGATAGTGAGCATCTTGAACCGAAGCCGTTTGATAGCGCGGTTCAGAAGACGGAGATCTAAGGTCCGACGCAACCCCCCCATTCTTCTTCGGAACGATGAAGTAACGGCTGTAGAACCCGGACGCCCCCGAGAGAGAGAGGAGGAACACGTTCTATGGCCCCCTTCCTCAAGAGAGTATCTACTTCTTGTTCCATTACCAGAGCCTGCTCGGGGCCCACTAGTGTGGGATGACCCCGTTGAAACGAGGTGGATGAGAACCGAACTGTATTCTGTAACCTTTCTCTACAATCTGCAGGACCCATTTTGAGATATTTGGTAGAAGTTTCCACGCTACCAGAAAATCTACTAAGGGAACCAGCCTCTCGAGGCTGGCGTCTGGTATTATTAGAGGAGCCAGTTCGGTGCCCTGAAGCGGATGACCGGCAGGGAACGACCGACCTGACTGCTGTAGCACCCTCACTTGAGGGGGCGAGCTCTCCCGTGCCGTACCGTTGCCGGGCGGCAGCTGGGAATTTCGCTCGTCGGAGCTCACTGAGCCCTGAAGCACCGAGGTGGCAGGGGTATCAATGAAACTCCATGAAGGCACTGAGGGAACAACCAACCTGACTACTGTAGCACCCTCACTTGAGGGGACGAACTCTCCCGTGCCGTACCGTTGCCGGGCGGCATCTGGGAATTTCACTGTCGGGAGCCAATGAGCCCTGAGGCACCGAGGTCGCACCCCCCCCCATCCTTCTTCGGAACGATGAAGTAACGGCTGTAGAACCCGGACGCTCTCTCGAGAGGAGGAACACGTTCTATGGCCCCCTTCCTCAAGAGAGTATCTACTTCTTGTTCCATTACCAGAGCCTGCTCGGGGGCCCACTAGTGTGGGGATGACCCCGTTGAAACGAGGCGGACGAGAACCGAACTGGATTCTGTCACCTTTCTCTACAATCTGCAGGTCTCCACCTTTCCTCACACCCATTTTGGATCTTAATTGGTAGAAGTTTCCACGCTACCAGAAAATCTACTAAGGGAACCAGCCTCTCGAGGCTGGCGTCTGGTATTATTAGAGGAGCCAGTTCGGTGCCCTGAAGCGGATGACCGGCAGGGAACGACCGACTTGACTGCTGTAGCACCCTCACTTGAGGGGGCGAGCTCTCCCGTGCCGTACCGTTGCCGGGCGGCAGCTGGGAATTTCGCTCGTCGGAGCTCACTGAGCCCTGAAGCACCGAGGTGGCAGGGGTATCAGTGAACCTCCATGAGGGCACTGAGGGAACAACCGACCCGACTGCTGTAGCACCCTCACTTGAGGGGGCGAGCTCTCCCGTGCCGTACCGTTGCCGGGCGGCAGCTGGGAATTTCGCTCGTCGGAGCTCACTGAGCCCTGAAGCGCCGAGGTGGCAGGGGTATCAATGAACCTCCATGAGGGCACTGAAGGAACAACCGACCTGACTGCTGTAGCACCCTCACTTGAGGGGGCGAGCTCTCCCGTGCCGTACCGTTGCCAGGCGGCAGCTGGGATTTTCGCTCGTCGGAGCTCACTGAGCCCTGAAGCACCGAGGGTGGCAGGGGTATCAATAAGCCTCCGTGAGGGCACTGAGGAGGATTGGGCACCGTATACTGAGGTGTTATCCTTTCCTCCCCAGGTGGGCTGCCCTCAGGGACCTGACAATGGTAGGACCATTTCACCGAGGTCCTCTTAGACAAATAACGGTCCGCATATCCATTTTCGGTCTATAAGACCCCAACTGAGAGCATCGCCCCGACCCCCGATCTTTCTGTGGAGGGGTGCGTGTTGCAACGCTCTGTTTTTGAGACTGGCGATATAAGGAGCTTTATGACTTGGGCTGCTGCTCGCTCAGCAGCCCCACCCCTGAGCAGGTCAGCCTGGTATGCTTGTAACACCACCATGGTGTGCAAACATGCGCCAGCCTGACCTACCGCCATATAAGCTTTCCCAACCAGACTCGATGTAGGCCTAACGGGCCTGGTGGGAAGCTTCGGGGCCTTCAGGGACGATGCTGAGGATGGGGAGAGATAGCTCGAAAGCATCTGCTACACCACTGGCATCGCCCCATATACCTAATCATTCAGCCCCATGATGTTCTTTGAATAATTCAAGACTGTGGGGCTGTAAATACGGGATAAGTACAGTTTCTCCCACGATCTTGACACCTCAGCATGGCGATCGGGGAAACCGGAAGGCCCCCGTCGTGAAGGCTGTGATCTGGATTCAGAACATGCTCGTCTAATTATTTTTAGGACGAGCGTCCTGTTTCTAGGCTGGCCAAACGATATTTTATTTTTGGCGCGAATCACCCCCCATAATCACAAATCACACCTCATAAGTGAGGGACTGTGGTGGCGAGTCCACAATCTCATCCGTGTCGACGCTCATCACATCAACCTCCTCGGAGGAAGATAGATGAAGCGTCTGGCTCTTTCTCTCGCGCGGGGGGGGGGGGGGGAGGCGCGTGAGAGAGAGAGCCGCGGGATTCTAGGGGAACAGAAGGACCGAGAAAAGGACGAGCCCGTCTCGGATCCCTCCGCTAAATCCACCCGTGATCCCCACGACAACAGGCTGCGCTGTGCCTCGGAAACAGCGGGACTGCTGCCAGCGGGATCGCGAGCCTGGCCGCTCTCATCAAACACAGCCAGGCGAGAGCGGAGCGTGCGCAGCGAGAGCTCGCAGTGATGAAAATCAGCTGCTCGAAAGCTGACCGTGAATGCTCCGCTCCCAAACAAACAACACAAAGATTGTGTGTATCCCCCGCCGCCAGATATAGTGGGCAGGGAGAAACACAGCGTTTGCAATGCCGTTCGCTCGCCATAGACTTTCTCAATATTTTATATATATGAGTGATTGTGCGGACAGACAACAGTAAATAGAAAGACACATACACAGAGCGCTACTGAAAAGCAAAAGCTGGGTGGCACCCGGCCGGATGCGCTTTTATGCTTTATGGTGCTTACGTCACCCTGCTCGTGACGTCTCGCTGCTCCATTGGACGGATTTGACACGTGCGTCAGAACGGCAGTCACGCAAGGGCGTGCCCAAAGCGTCTCGACGCAGCTCGAGTTCCTGAAGGGGAACCGCAAATGTTATGTGTAATTCAGTTATATAAAATTCACTGTTAACTCTATGCTAAAAAACACTTACTGAATGGTAACATTGAATTAAATTAGACAACAATACAAAAAAAAATTAATAAATACAAAAATACCAATTTTGTGAAATTTACTATCAATTTCTGACTGAAAAACTTTTTAAAATAAATCCTGCACCACGTTTTTTTTTTTTTTTCAGTGTACTTAAAGGGGTCATGAATTGCATTGTTTACTTTATAATATACCTTAAAGTGTATGAAAGCGTGTTTCTGCCTTGGGATAAAAAAAAATTTTTTTAAAAAGGCAATTGCGACTTTTTATCTTATAATCCTGACTTTTTTCCATAGCACAATTCTGAGAAAAAAAAATCAAGAAATTGCAACAAAAAAAATTAAATTTGCAACAAAAAAAAATCTGAATTGCAAGACATTAACTCAAACTTGTGAGGGGGGAAAAAGTCAGATTTGTAAGACACGCAATTGTAAGAAAAAACTACGAAAAAAAGAATTGTGAGATATAAACTTGCAAATTTCAAGAAAAAAGTCAGAATTAAAAAGTCTGAAAAACAAATCGCCAATACAAATACCTCTTTTAGTTTTTTATTCTGTGGCAGAAACAAAACAAAATAAAATATAAAAAAATAAGATAAAAAATGTGAGATATAAACTCAGAATTGTGAGAAAAAGTTGATATCTTGCAATTCTGTGTACATCCCGTAATTCTGAGGAAGAAAAGAATTGTGACATAAAATTGTGCGATTATTCGGCTATTTTTGCGATTATCCACTGCTGTGATATTTGCATATGAAATTATTTTCATATTGAACAATTGAAATGCGATTAACTAATCGTGCAAAGTGTGAATTAGACTGTAATGTTTACATCTACTCCATCAAAGGTTGCTTTCTTTTTTGGCAGAATTTCGCTCTTATTCCAAACCAAGAGCCTGCTCGTGTTTTACGTATTCCTAACTCTTCAAAAGAAAGCGAGGGCATTTACACCTGTGTTTGCACGTGGGAGCATCACGGGATAAAACACAACTCCTCTGGATCTCGCAGACTGATCATCAAAGGTAGATTCATCACTGGACTGTGGTTCACCTGATAGATGACATTTTCTAACACCATCTTCCTCTTGTTCATAGAACAGACCATCAGCAGTCCTCCAAAGTTTCTGCTGCCCATCAATAACTCCGTTGTGTTCGCTGATGTGGGTGAGGAAACACATTCAAATCAATTACCATCATAGTGCTGCTTTATTTTCTCTTATTTTTCCCTGCTAAAAATGTAAACATTGTATTTGCCACCTGAATTGGATTCTGTACAATTCTGTACAACCAGAAATAACACTATAAAAAGCATGTAAAAAAAAAAAAAAAGAAAGTTGGCTACTTCTCAGACATTTCTAAAAAGAAAATAAACATGAGAACAAATGATTTTTAATCAATTTTCTATTTCACAAAATTTTTTTTTGAAATGTAGATTTTTTTTATGTGCACTTTCCTAAAGTTCGAACAGTAGAGTATGGTGCTCGCAACACCAAGATCATGGGTCGATTCCCAAATGTACATCTTCAACACAGCACGCATTTCTTCAAATAATGTTTTTTCATTTTTTCTTTCTTAACGCATGTATTATGTTAAAATTCTGTTTACAAATCGATTGTTGTATACACTGTAAAAATGATTGTGATCCCATCACAGTAAAGACTGTAAAAAAAAAAAGCTACAGGAAAAAACTGTTAACTGGTTAACAGTAAGTTTCCGTACTATATATTGTGAATAATTGTAATTACATTTAATGTAATTTTACAGTAAAATACTGTTAAAAAGAAAAAGTCTATATAATTTACAGTGAAAAACCGTAAATTGACACTCCCAGAATTCCCTGCATGACACTTCATATTTGATGTTTTTTTGTTGAAATAACATGTTTCTTTTTTTCTCTTATCAGTTGTTTACATTAGGGTTTAATCTTAATCTAATGTTGGTAAATGAATGTTTATTGCATTATTTCAGGTTCATGTGTGTTACCATGATGGTGTTCAGTGTTTGTGTGAATGACACTGTGCACCTTCATATATAAATATTGTACTCCTCAGCTCGTAGAAAAGCTGTTTGTGATGAGCTTTGGTTCATTGTGTGACTTTCTCATCACCAGCAGTTTTTGGTGATTTTCAGTATTACAATTGTTCAAAACAGATATTAGTATTTCAATATGTTGGTTTATTAACATTTCATCAGTTAATGAAATACGGTATTTTGTAAATTTAAGTTAAATCTGTAAAAACCTAAAACATTGCTACCCTATTTTTTACAGTGAAGTTCTGGCAACCGCAGCTGCCGGTATTTTACCGTAAATGTCACAGATTTTTTTTTTTTACAGTTGCACAGGATCAAATTTACCCTGATTTGTATTCAATATAATTCACACACCAAAAAATGTCTCGCACGTTTCTAAAAAAAAAAATTAACATAAGAATATGTTGTTGTTTTTTTTTTAAGTATTATGAAATATTTTCAAAACATATTTCTATTAATTACATTTTTAATTTTTGTCTACTTGCCTGAAGTTCAAACAGTAGAGTATGGCACTAGCAACACCAAGATTATTGTTTGATTCCTAGCTAAATTTGCATGCATAATTTCTTCAAATAAAAGTGTCTGCCAAAAGCATAAATATACGAATGTAAATACCCTCGAATCCACAACACATGCGAGAGTTGAAACTTTGCAGGCATGTTCATGAGAAATAGACACACAATTTCAAGAAAAAACCTCTTGGGTTAACCAGTATTTTTGTTGTTGTTTTTTTATGCACCAAAATGTCAGCATGTTTTCATAGTGAACTCTGGAAAGATGTAATGTCTGAAAGCCTTGATTGCTCTTGTTTCTCAGGTTCAGAAGTGATCCTTAATTGCTCGGTCTTCTTTGGACTGACTGTGTGTGACCGGTGCTCTATTCACTGGGAGATGAATGGGATCAGGCCGAGTGGGTTAAATGGATATGAGCAGAAATACAGGTGAAAATCTTCTACAAACTACCTAATAATACAGGAGTTAAACTACATTTTCAGAAAAGTAGGGCACAAAATAGTTAGACATATTTACACTAAACCCAGCTGATCTTCTGCTCTAGTACTTGTAGTATCTCTGATATGAGCAGAAATGCTATGACACAGATCCAGATACTCAGTGCTGTTTTTCTCCAGAAGGATGGATGGCACCGTTCAGTCAGTTTTGACCATCACTGAAGTTTCTGAGTCGGACCTCCGTTCTGAGTTTGCCTGCAAAGCTGA
Organism: Sinocyclocheilus anophthalmus; assembly: GCA_018155175.1. Lineage (NCBI taxonomy): Eukaryota > Metazoa > Chordata > Actinopteri > Cypriniformes > Cyprinidae > Sinocyclocheilus > Sinocyclocheilus anophthalmus. Next base: position 77,081 of record JADLZN010006692.1, on the reverse strand, counting down.
AGACTCTGTCGAAGTGATTTTTGTGTCAGTCACTTTGAAGAGTCGAGGTGAGATCCTATCATCCCATATATGAATATAGTTCAGTCTAATTAAAACTGCATTATTATACCCCAAAATATGTATTTTTATGTATATTGAATTTTGTGAGTAGTGTGTCTTGCTTAGTAAGCAAAGTTAATACTTGGATAAGCAACATTTCATAAAGACTTCTATTTTAATATTAATATTTGTATTAACATTTTTACATTTGTTTTATTCCATTTTATCATTGTGATATTTTAATATTAGTATACATCGTAACTAAAAGTCAAAGCCTTGTTTTGTGGCGCTGTTGTTTCATTGAGGTTTGCATTATGTCATGTTTTATTTTAGCATCGGTGTTCTGTGTGATTCTGGCATGCATTTGCACGTTTCTTGTTTTGCTGCTGGTCGGTGGAGTACTGAAGTGGTTTGCATTGGATCTGGTGCTGTTCTTAAGGCAAATTTTTGTCAAGCTCTACAGGAAAGAGGGTAACGAATAATATTTTATAACTGTTTGAATACATTTCAATAAATAATAGATCATATTTGAAAAAGTATATACATTAAAATATTTTTAAAGTATTAAATATATAATAAATAAATATTGTTTTATATACATCTAAATAGTTCTCCATTTTGTGTGGTGTGTGTGGTGTGTGGGTAAAATCATACCAGTCCGATCACAAAAATAAATCAAGATACATTTACTATCAAAACAAAATTACCATTAGATATAACGTAGTATATGGACAATTATAGTCTATAAATTATGTATTTATTTATAATACTATATTTTCATTATAATATTGAATGATTATATATATATATATTATATATACTTGTTTCTTAAAACAAGAAAATAAATATTTTCAATTAATAAGAAAATACAATTGTTTTCCCTTGAAATATTAAATTTGTTGTGACCCATTGGCAGATATTTTTTGTTCATTTTTTAAACAAACCACTTAATTTATCAGTTTTATCAGGAAATATAAGTAATTTTGGCTTTAACACTGTAACCATGACTTTAAGAATTTATAGACTATTTTTTCTGGAAAACCACTTAAGCATATATATATATATAGTAAATATTTTTATTTTTAATTTTTTTTGTAGTGCGTGTATATATACAGTGGGGGAAAAAAGTATATAGTCAGCCACCAATTGTGCAAGTTCTGCCACTTAAAAAGATGAGAGAGGCCTTAATTGTCATCATAGGGTATACCTCACTATGAGAGACAAAATGAGAAAAAAAAAATCCAGAAAATCACATTTGTAGGATTTTTAAAGAATTTATTTTGCAAATTATGGTGGAAAATAAGTATTTGGTCAATAACAAAATTTCATCTCAATACTTTGTTATATACCCTTTGTTGGCAATGACAGAGATCAAACGTTTTCTGTAAGTCTTCACAAGGTTTTTCACACACTGTTGCTGGTATTTTGGCCCATTCTTCCATGCAGATCTCCTCTAGAGCAGTAATGTTTTGGGGCTGTCGCTGGGCAATACGGATTTTCAGCTCCCTCCAAAGATTTTCTATGGGTTGAGATCTGGAGTACTGGCTAGCCACTCCAGGACCTTGAAATGCTTCTTTCGAAGCCACTCCTTCGTTGCCCGGGCTGTGTGTTTGGGTTCATTGTCATGCTGAAAGACCCAGCCTCGTTTCATCTTCAATGCCCTTGCTGATGGAAGGATGTTTTCACTCAAAATCTCACGATACATGGCCCCCATCATTCTTTCGTTTACACGGATCAGTCCTCCTGGTCCCTTTGCAGAAAAACAATCCCAAAGCATGATGTTTCCACCGGGGGGGGGGTTCCCTGTGGTGGGAGGGGGGGGGTAGGGAGGGGGGGTGTCGTTCACAGTAGGTATGGTGTTCTTTCTCCTCCAAACACGACAAGGTGAGTTTTTAAATATTTACCAAAAGTTCTATTTTGGTTTCATCTGACCATATGACAGTCTCCCAATCCTCTTCTGGATAATCCAAATGCTCTCTAGCAAACTTCAGACGGGCCTGGACTTGTACTGGCTTAAGCAGGGGGACACGTCTGGTACTGCAGGATTTGAGTCCCTGGCGGCCCAGTGTGTTACTGATGGTAGCCTTTGTTACTTTGGTCCCAGGTCTCTGCAGGTCATTCACTAGTTTCCCCCCGTGTGGTTCTGGGATTTTTTTTGCTCACAGTTCTTGTGATCATTTGACCCCACGGGGTGAGATCTTGCATGGAGCCCCAGATTGAGGGAGGTTATCAGTGGTCTTGTATGTCTTCCATTTTCTAATAATTGCTCCCACAGTTGATTTCTTCACACCAAGCTGCTTACCTATTGCAGATTCAGTCTTCCAGCCTGGTGCAGGTCTACAATTTTGTTTCTGGTGTCCTTTGTGACAGCTCTTTGGTCTTGGCCATGGTGGAGTTTTGAGTGTGACTGTTTGAGGTTGTGGACAGGTTTCTTTTATACTGATAACGAGTTCAAACAGATTCCATTAATACAGGTAACAAGTGGAGGAAAGAGCAGCCTCTTAAAGAAGAAGTTACAGGTATGTGAGAGCCAGAAATATTGCTTGTTTGTAGGTGACCAAATACCTATTTTACCAAGGAATTTACCAATTAATTCTTTAAAAATCCTACAATGTGATTTACTGGATTTTTTTTCTCATTTTGTCTCTCATAGTTGAGGTATACCTAATGATGAAAATTACAGGCCTCTCTCATCTTTTTTTAAGTGGGAGAACTTGCACAATTGGTGGCTGCCTAAATACTTTTTTGCCCCACTGTTATATACAGTATAGACCCTGGAGCACAAAACCAGTCATAATGGTAAATTTTTTTTAAAATTGAGATGTATACATAATCTGAAACTGAATAAATAAGCTTTCCATGATGTATGGTTTGTTAGGCTCGGACAATATTTGGTCGAGATACAACTATTTGTAAATCTGGAATCTTAGATTGCAAAAAAATCTAAAATATTGAGAAAATCGCCTTTAAAGTTGTCAAAATGAAGTCCTTAGCAATGCATATTAAGTTTTAAAAATTAAGTTTTGATATATTTACGTTTGGAAATTTACAAAATATCTTCATGGACATTTACACAGCATCTTTACTTAATATCCTAATGATTTTTGACCCATACAATGTATTTTTTGCTATTGCTACAAATATCCCCCAGGCGCCTTAACACTGCTTTTGTGCTCAGGTCACACACAAAACACACACACACACACACTATAGGGATAGGGTATTATATATCTATTATATTATTATATAATATATATATATTTATTTTACTGTATGTATATTACATGTATGTATATTACTATCTTATTCTTATTTTGACAGATGGGAAACTGTACGACGCTTATGTGATTTACCAGAGAAACAACTTGAATGAGACGACAAGCAAAACTGTAAGTGACTTTGTCAGTGGATCTCTGCTAACGGTGCTGGAAAGCTACTACGGCTTTAAACTTTTTATTCACGGCAGAGATGACCTGCCTGGAGAAGGTACTCTTCTTTACTTATCAACACAATTCATGTTTGATACGTCATATAATGTATGTTTCTCACCGTCATCTCTTCCTGTATCTTCACCAGACTGCATTAACCTGATTGAAACGGAGATCCAGCTCAGCCGGAGACTCATCATCATTTTAACACCAGGAGCAAGTACAGATAAAAGCAGCGTTTCTCCTGAAGCGTATGATCTGCAGGTAGGGCTCCATCAGGCTCTGGTCCAGGGAGAAACCGGCGTGATCCTCATCCAGCTGGGACAGATGCGGGACTACACACATCTGCCTCTCGGACTGCAGCATCTGCTCTGTAAGAATTCACCTTTACTGTGGAGAGACGGCGAATCCTCACCCAACTCCAGGTTCTGGAAACGAGTGCGATATCAGATGCCTGTTGCGTCGTCCTGTCAGAAGAGTTCGAGGAGTAGATCGCGGAAGGCATCGTTTCAATATCAGGGTTTACTTGTTTGATGCAAGAGATGCATCTCAGGTCCAGGGGCTGGATTCATGAGAAGAAGTTAAGAAATTAAGAAATTAATTAATTAAAGAAGCTAAGAAATTTCTTAAGATATATTTGTAAGAATGTTCGCGATTCTCAATAATTTTTTTTAGAACATCTTATTTTTTTTCTGTAAGAAAATGACAGGCTTAACATTAAAGAGGGCAAAGAATACTAATTTATAAATATTTTAATGCATTTTATTAATTTGTTTTTAAAATAAAATCTAAAAGTGTCAATACATTTATTTTTTTAAATACAAATCTGGTAATAAATATAAGATAATATTCAATATGTGTGGAATATATATATAGATTAATCTACTAAAAAAAAAAAAAAAGATCTATATATTAATATAATAGATATATAACAGTAACGTGTCTTACGATGATTGAAGACTCAACAGGAAATAGGGTAAAAAATAATTATAAAATTATTTTAAACTATTTATTTATGTTTAATACATTATTTTTAATAAAAAATTAAATAAATAATGAAACTATTGAAATACTTTATTTTTAAGGCAAATTAGTTTTATATAGATATAATATAATTTTTAATAATATAATGTAGAATTTTTTAAAGATAAATATATTCTATTTTGCATTCTAAGAAGAAATTACAGGCTTTTGCGCGATCCCTGTATGACTTGTTTTTGTAGATTACTAGTGAATTTCAAATTCACAAAGTCACAGGCCCACACATCTTGGACAGACATTGTTTACTTATTTGATTATTCATAACACTTATTAATCATTTAATACATGATTTATAAATGTATTAAATGATTTATTAAATGATTGTTGTCACTTCAGAGAATTTGTGCACATAGTAGTGTTATGATGTAATACTTAATTACAACAATTAATCTGAAGCAACCCAATAAATTCATAAAACATCTCACCTTTGGGGATTTAATACACATTGGAGGCTATCCTAACTTTAAGAAGTTATTTACAATGATTTTTAAGAAGATTATTTTCAAGAATTTGTCTTGTTTTGTCTTAAAAACATACTTAAGGAATTATTTTATTTTATTTTCATTTATTTTGGGAATACAAAATATTATTACCTTTTTTTCTTAACCAACAATATAAGGAAAAAATTGGCAATTAAGAAGTTTTTTTTATTCTTGCACAATGTACAACGCAATGTTTTGTTTGCTTGAAAATATTGAATAATTATTTACAAACTCTGAGTTAATTTTAATATTTTTAATCAGTCTTTTGAAATCTGTTGGAATGCATCAGTTTTGTGTTATTTGTATGTATAAATGTATGTGAACTTTTATTAATGCTGCCATAATTTAATAAATACTTTTTCTGCATTAATTACACAACTTTTTTAACATTATTATTTTAAGAAAATGATTTTTAGTTCATGCACAGAGCAAGTAGTGCATGGTTAAAGAAACTGTATGACGTTTTGTGTATTCTTGCGACTTTTGATCCAAACCTGTATCACTTTAAACCACATGAGTGTGTATAAATAAATAAATCATAATATTTTAATATTAGGCACAAGCAGCATATACAAGCAGCAGTGTAAGTTGTCTAAACATGTTTTTACTTAATTTGTACAGTACTTCAGATTCATTTTTCACGTGTTTCTGAACTACCAACAGAATATGAATGTGAGTTTTACGACAGTGAATCAGGACGAATTTAGACCTAAGAGGTGAGAAAAAATAAATAGCTATGACATTAATTACGCCATTTGTTATTTATTAAATGCATGCAGTGAATTGTGTGTGATATAATAACAGTGATTCGACAGAAATAATTGCCAGAGTTTTGTGAGGTGAGTTTCATAGCGCTCTTAAAGGATAGTTCACCAAAAATGAAATTTTCATCCATTTAGAGCCTATTCATCCCATGTTTTATTTTATTTTATGTACTGTATATATACCTGGACTTTTACTCAAGTATGGTTTTCAGGTACGTTACACCTCTGTCCATAAGAAAGAAGTTGTGAAAGAGAGAGTAAGGCAGATAGCTATTAAATAAAGATGAGTTGGCTGCACCAATGCAGAGACTATCATCACAGAATCATGGCAGACTTCAGAAAGCCTATCAACACATCAAATACCTCCTCCAAAGCTTCCAGTAAGCGAGTCGACGCAGAAGCAGAACTCGCAGCCAAAGTTGAGCGAGCGAAGGCTATGCAAGAAATTCACAATCAGCAAGCCCGATTACTTAAGATGGAGAATGACTGGAAGCTGAATGAAGCAAGAATGCCAGCAGAGATAAAACAGAAAGAAATAGAGATGTGCCTAAGACTAGAGGAAGAAAGGACAAAGCTGCAGATACAGAAGTTAAAGGAACACTCCACTATTTTTGAAAATAGGCTCATTTTTCAACTCCCCTAGAGTTAAACAATTGAGTTTTTTCCGTTTTCGAATCCATTAAGCCGATCTCCAGGTCTGGTGGTAGCTCTTTTAGCTGTAGCTTAGCATAGATCTTTGAATCTGATTAGACCGTTAGCATCTGCTCAAAAATGACCAAAGAGTTTCTATATTTTTTCCTATTTAAAACTTGACTCTTCTGGGGTAGGGTTATAGGGGGGGGGGTGCGTGTGGGACCAAAGACCGACGGAAAATGAAAGGTTGTGATTTTCTAGGCCGATATGGCTAGGAACTATACTCTCATTCCGGCGTAATGATATTACGCAGCACCTGAAAATAGTCCCCAGCACGCTCCCTGTGCAAGCAGGTGGTCACGTTGGTTATGTTGATGGAAGTTAGCTTATTTTCAGGTGCTGCGTAATATCATTACGCCGGAATGAGAGTATAGTTCCTAGCCATATTGGCCTATAAAATCGCAACTTTTCATTTTCCGTCGGTCTTGGTACACGATGTAACTACAGAAGAGTCAAGTTTTAAATAGGAAAAATATAGAAACTCTTTGGTCATTTTTTAGCGAGATGCTAACAGTCTAATCAGATTCAATGATCTATGCCAGGGGTGGCGAACTCCGGTCCTGGAGAGGTATTGAAGGTGGAAGAGAGCGCTGTACATTCACTCCCCCCACCTACAATCCCTGCCGGTACGAGACTCGAACCCGCAACCTTGGGTAACGAGCTTTGAGTGATTTGCAGAGTTCTTGCAGAAGGAATCTAAGATAACTTGCAATCCTTTCACTTCTCCTCTTCTAACGAGTTCTATAAGGGTTTCAGATGAGAGATTTCCCAAAAGAGCCAAAGCTTTCAACATAAAGTCTCAAGTTAAAGATTCAACAAGGCTAGAGTTCAAGATAACATCACCGTGTTCTGTTTGTAAGAGTGAAGCACATAGCTATCGCTAAATGTCCTATCTTTGCAGAAAAGCCCGTGGATGACAAAAAAGGGGCATATTTTCATATCGTTTTGGATGTCAAAGAAGATAATTGCAAAGACTACAAAAGACGGCATTTTTGTGGCACATGTGGCCTGCGCCATCCAACTTGCTTGCACGAAGATAAAGACAAAGGGCCTGTGAAGGTATCAAGAATAGATTTTACTCCTACAGAAGTGCACACAAATCAAGAAGTTCAAACGGTTATGTCTCATGCAGTAGCACATCGTGCCTCTGCTACCTCTAGTATAGTTCCTGTCTTTATTTCAACAGTGGAGGAGCCACAAAATGAGATTCTTATCTATGCTTTACTCGATACACAGAGTGACGCAACTTATATTTAGAAATGTTTTTCTTGATGAGCAAGCAGTGAAGCTGAGACCACAGATACAGTCACTACAAGTAATAAGGTTAATAGCCTGCGAGTTCGAGGACTCCAAGGTGGAAAATGTATCCAAGTACAGCAAGCCTATACATGTTATTCCTGTGGACAAAGCTCATATTCCAACCAGAAAAACTGCGTTACAGAGGCCTCACCTTAAGCACATAGCCAATGAGTTGCCACCACTCCAGAGCTGTGATATATTGATTGGGTATGATTGTCCATCAGCGTTGGATCCCTTAGAGGTCATTATCAGCAATGAAAATGAGCCTTTTGCAGAGAAAACAGAGCTGGGCTGTTTGTGATCCCCACCTGGATAGACAAGGAAGTCAAAGTTTCGTTCATCGAGTCTCAGTGAGAAGAGATGTCAGTTCCATCAGCTAATGATGTTTTAAAGCCATCAGAGTCAGAATTTAATGAGAAGGGTTACGAGGACAAATATGTGTCCCAGGAAGATGTCTGCTTTATACACCTTCTTAGTGATGATTTCTATTGCCCCTTCCTTTCAAGAGCAGCAGTCCTCCTTCACTTCCTAAGAAGCTGAAGTGAAACCGACAGTGTTATGATAAGGATAAGGCCTTTTTGGAAGAAATGTTCCATAAAGATAGCTCCTTTAATATCTGATGGAGATGTTGTTTATCACCCTCACAAGCCAGACAAGCTGAGGGTTTGATTGCTCTGCAAAATTTTGTGGCATTTTCTCTTAAAGGGATTGTTCACCAGGACTGGGCGATATAGCTACAAAAATTATCAACTAATAAGTCTGCGTCACTGAAGCCCGTGCCTATATCGTAACTATATCTCACATTTTTTAATATCGTTATCGAAGAGGTGTAACCGTCGATAAATATCTATCCGTTTATCTCCCAAGTTTCACACCCAGAAATGAAAATTGCCTCCTGATTTACTCACCCTCAAGCCATCTTAGGTGTGTATGACTTCCTTCCTTCAGACGAATATATAAAAATGTCCTGGCTCTTCCAAGCTTTATAATTGCAGTGAGTGGGTGTTTTTTTTTTCAATAGTCCAAAAGAAGTCCAATGAAGTGCATCCATCCATCATAAAAAGTGCCTCACATGGCTCCGGGGGTGAAATAAAACCTTCGCTTTAGCAAATCGCTGTGGTTTTTTGTAAGAGACATCATATTAAAGCTTTATACACAGTAATCTCTAAGCTTCCTAAACTGTTGAACACACTTCACAATCGAACGCCTTCGGTGTTTTTTTTTTTTTTTTTAACTGCGTTTACTTGAATCATGTTTTAGTGTCATTGGTATTGGATACCCCTAGGTTTAGTTAGTGGGGTTTTGTCAATATTCTGATGGGGGTCTTGTATTTTTCATTTTAAGTTAATGCTTTAGTATTTTGTTGTTTTTGTCTTTTTTTTAAATATGTCTAATTCTTATTTAATTTCGTTTTAAATTGATTACTGATGCCTTAAAATAAGATTTTTAGATTTAATTTTGCTACAGTGAATCAGTAAGAAATGAGTAAAATGGCTTCAGAGGTGAGGAAGAATAATAGGTATGGGATAAAATATGGGTTTTATTTACTAAATGCCTGCAGTGCATTGTGTATGTTGAATATAATAACAGTTTTTGCAAGTATAAAGTTTTTTTTCTCCATGCATTAAGGCAGACTGAAGTTTTGAAGCTTAAAAGAGGACAAAAGCACCATAAAAATAGGCCATACAGCTTATATTAATGCTATAATTCAGCTGGAAAGAATACCACACAGAGAAAGCGTGTCAGCCCATTAAACCAGTCATGCTTTTCTCAATGATAATGTAATCTGATCGTCCACGTAAAGAATTGCATTTCTCCCACTTAGGGTTGCACTTGGTGACCATTACTGTGGCAACTTGTTTTGGTGACTAGTGTACATCTGCGGAAAAAAGCAAACGGCAAACTGTCAAGCTTTCAGCACGGAGTTTTGTTATATCTCTTCAGGTTTTTTCAGTGGCAAACTCAGTCAGAACATATAATGTTGATTATATGAAGCTGTGTAATAAGAGACCATTACCAATCACAGTCCAAGGAGAGAAGTGACAAACTCCTTTAAGGTAAGAGTATCTGAAACATGCAAGCAGCTCAAGTCAATTGTAATTGTAATATATCTGTTTTATCAATATTGTTTTATATATTATGTTAAAAATCTTTAAAAGAGTTTATTTCTTAGTATGTGTTAAAGTAGCTGTTTTGTTTGAAAAAACTCATATTCATCAAATATACTTTTTATGCTAAATAAATAAATAATTACTTTTGTTAGCAGAAATGCTGTGCACACGAGAAGAGAAAGTCCACCCAAAGGATATCAGCAACATCCAATTAGGAAATCTGAAAACTTTATTCTTAAAATTTGAAAAGGTGAGACATAATGTGTGTGTGTGTGTGCTTCTTTTTACATATTTTTGTAAATTCTAATTAATATTAAATATATGTTTGCAACATTTTGTGTGTGGTGTATGAAAAATATTTAAGTTACAATGAACTTGTCAAAAGTTAATATTCTATTTTTTTTCAAAAAACAGCAAAAAATGTCAAAGTTAACATGCGATACAAAAATATCAAGCCATTTTGGCCAACAGAAATTATGATTAATTATGATTAACGTGACAACCTGCCCCGACCTTACATTTTTGTAAAATACTCTTATCCTAAGAACACAGCTTTATGTTTAATTTCAAGACTGCCTTCATAATATACAGTATAGTGTTTCTTGCATGAGTTTGTGTCAGTCATTTTTTTGTGTTGACATTTTATCCAGCAAGCAAAAATATTCTGATTTTTATAATTTTTAGATACTGTATTAAAGTGTTTTTCTTTTAACCATTTTACGTGAAATCAGTGTAATTTTAGTATCATTGATATACTATTATAGTTTTTATCATTATTTTGAATTAGATGTTATTTTTACATTTTCTGTTTTCTCTTACATGTAAGTTTTTTTTATTTGTTGTGTTTTTCTGTCATTTTTATTATATATTTTTTGTAAAAAATGTGTCTGCAGTTCTTATTAATTTTTATTTAGTTTTAAAATAAGTGATGACTCACAGCTAGCTGAAATAAAAGTTTTTTTTTAGTTAACATTTATTTTATTTCAAGTATGACATTTTTTTTAATGGTTTAATTTTAGTTTTAGTTAACGATAACATCCCTGCTTGTAATATGAATAAACTTAAAACATAATAAACTTTGAAAATAAATTTGAACTGAAATAAAAAAAACGTAATCTTCTTTTATTTTAGCTAGTCGCCAAGGCAATATTTCTCATTTTCATTTAGTTTAAATTAATGTACTCAAATTAGGGTTGCAAAGGGGTGGAAATTTCTGGTAAATTTCCGGAAACTTTCCAGAAATCCCTGGAATATTAAAAAAAATCCTGGAAAGTTTCCAAATTTTCTGGAATATGTCCGAAATTTACTGTAAATGTTCCACCTTTTTGCAACCCTAACTAAAATAATTAAAAATAAAATAAAAACTATATAGACAAAAAAAAAAACACAAATAAAAATGACAAAAACAGTCAAATTTAACTAAAAATAAAATGAAAACAGAAAATATTAAATATGAATAAATATTAATACACACTATAGTAGTATGAGTGATACTCAGTGAAGTTGTTTTCACAGCACAACTCGTGATCTGATCTCTGTAAATGAGGCTTGCAGTCTCTGCTCCAGATTCCTGCAATGCTTCCGTCTCTGTGTCTGACATCACCACTGCAGCAGTGCAGTTTTTCAGCGCAGCAGCAAATGCATTGTAGCCCATCCTGTCCATGCCCACCCCGTCCCGTGCATCTGCGCTTCTCATTCACGCTGACTGTGTCTAACACGAGCATGGATGAGGCAGCAGAGGAGCTGACCCTGGTGCAAACCCTCACTGTGAGCACCATTAAAGGTCGATATCTGTCTCTGTCTCCCTACTTCCAGCGCTGCTCGCTCGCCTCCTGGATTAAAGAAAACATCAAGAAGAAAGAGTGCTGGCTTCTATGTGGAGGATTCAGTATGAGGAGATGGTTAGATGATCTTGTCCTACGGAATTAACCCTTAGCCTACTTAAAAAAAAAAAAAAAATAAAAAGAGCATATTTTGATATGATTCAAATTTGCTAAAACTCACAATCGGTCCTCTCATCCTTCTTCTGTCTGATTGAAGCTTAGACTTTTTAGCAAGAAAGCCTTTTAGTGTAATGTACAACGTCCCACTTCAGCTCGTGCATCACGTGCCTTCACTGATTTTTACTATTAACATAGAGAATAACAGTTCTTTCCAGATGCACACTTACCTTGGACTGAAGTCATTTTTTACTTGGATTACCATTGTGTTTTTAGAAAAAGTCTCAATATAACATCAGCTTTTTGGAACGTTTATTTGTTCATCTACACTCATATCATTGGATTGCATTGCATTATCATGTTTTGATAAACTAAGCATTTAAAATCATCTTACTGAGACATATTATTGGAGATATAGATTGATGACTGATATTTATATGATCTTATGTAGGTACTTACTTGCTATACTTTTATAAAGATCTCCTTGTTTTACATTACAAGCATCAGAATTTCATCCCTTTTTGTCCATATAAATATCAACATCTGCATTACATTTTTGCTCATTTTTTTTGGAATAAAAAAAAAAAAAATCATCCCATTTTGAGAATCCCTAATGCTCACTAGATCATATTATAGAGTCATGAACCCTGTAGTATCAAATATAATACCACATAATATTATAGATTATATTTATATATATATATATATATTATATATTATATATATATTATATATAAAGATTAGATTTAATAATATTTTGTCTAAACTCAAAAATTCAAATATATAATATTTTTAATATTTTGTCTAAACTCTTCATTTGAATTTTTAAAGATTTTTCAGACTATTATTTCATATGTCAGGTTTTACAGGGTTAATTTTATTTTGTTTTGTTTACCGAAAGTGTGCAAGTTTTTTTAAAATTTTATATATTATATCATTTACTCATCCAAACCTGTATGACTTTTTGACCCAAAAGATGTTTCGCAGAATACCTGAGCTGCTGTTTTCCCATGCAGTGAAATTGGAGGGGGATTTTTATTGTTGAGCTCCAAAATTATGCATAAAATTATCCTGACTTGTGCATTGAATATATTTAGCTGAACTATTCTTTTAAAAGTTATTCTGTGTGCTTAAAATATGAAGTTTTAATTAATGGTGTCAATCATGCACTGTAAATACTGTAAATAAAACGAATATTGAAGTACGTTTTACAAGAAAATTATATTTAAGTCTTTTTTATGTTTAATCCAATGTGTTACTTTCATTCCTTTGAAAATTATTTGTGAAATTTACTAGCAATTTCTCAGTGAAAATCGTTTCAAATTTAATCCAACACCAGATGTTTTCAGTGTATGCAACTTCACTTTACATCAATATGACACACAGAAATGGTCCCGTTGACAAGCGGTGAACTAAAGAGCACGTGTATACACTCCTGTTGGCTTCTGTGTGTAGTTCAGCAACATTCGGACAATATGTGTGCTGCGTGTGTTGTTGGGCTGTAACTCATGTGTGGATAACATGGATTACTGTTGGCAGGGAGGGGATTTGTAAGTGTGGTCACCCAAAGATCCAGCACTGCGATGAGGCCATCAAACCGGAGGACTATATGGGGGAGCAGTGGGACAGACACAGACACGTCAGAGAGGTGCCCACCGATGCCTTTGGAGATCTCAGCTTTGGAGGACTTGGACAGAAAACCGGAAAGGTAAAATTTGATTCAAGCAAACCTCATGTGTGTTCTAGATGTTTGAAGTATATTATTTCACCCCACAATGAAAATGTGCTGATGAGTTACTCACCCTCAGGCCAACCAAGATTAGGATGAGTTTGTTTCTTCATCAGATTTGGAGAAATGTAGCATTGCATCACTTGCTCACCATTGGAGTGAATGGGTGCCGTCAGAATGAGAGTCCAAACAGCTGATAACACATCACAATAATCCACAATTAATCCACACAACTCCAGTCCATCAAATAACATCTTGAAAAGTGAAAAGATGTGTTTGTAAGAAACAAATCCATCATCAAGACGTTTTAACTTCAAGTGTTGCTTCCAGCTACAATATGAGTTCATAATTCATAATAACGCTTCCTCCAGTGAAAAAGTGCATCTCCTGTTGTCTCTCACGTCAAAATCCACCCACATATTTGTTTAGATCTGTTTTGGGACTGTTTAAACGTTGCTTTGATCTGTGCAGATTTCTCTCCTGATTGAGCGTTATTATGGATTATAGACACATATTGAAATTACAGTTTGAAGTTAAAAACGTCTCGATGGATTTGTTTCATGCAGCTTTTGGCTTCACAATATGTTAATTGATGGACTGGAGTTTTGTGGATTACTGTGATGTTTTTATCGCTGTTTGGACTCTCATTCTGATGGCAAACCCATTCCCTGCCAGATCTAAATTATTATTTCCTTCTGTCATGTGTGATTTAGTATGTTCGGGTGTCGTCGGACCACGTCCCTGTGAGAGTGTGTACCAGCTGCTGCCAGGGAAAACAAACTGGCAACTGCGTCCACCGAACCTGCTGATATAGTGACCCGCGGAGCAAAAACTTCTACATAACGACTCACCTGAAATTAATAAGTTCCGTCGAGGCCTCATTCACGTCGCCCAGACCACAGGTACAGCGCGCCTGCCATAAGTGCCCTATGTACACTAAATTACCCCTAGCTCTAGATATAAGGTCTAAAGCAGCATAAATCACATAGTAGATGATTTCTGAAGATCATGTGAACTGAAGCCTTGCATAAGGGGCGAAAATTCAGCTTTGCTATCACAGAAAATAAATTACATTTTAAAATATATTCCAAAAAACATAGGAAATTTTAAATGTAATGATATGTCACAATATTAATACCGTTTTACGTGTTTGTGATTTTGAAAAATGCCGCCTTGGTGACTGAGGAACTTTTTCAATAATGAAAAATTGTAATATTCCCAATTTTGACCACCAGTGTATAACCTTAAAATATCTGTTGCTATCAAATGGATCCCAGATCTGATTAATTTTCCTGATTGGTCAGATCTTTGTTGCCTATCTGTTTTCTTTTTAATTTTAGTTCACATTAAAGTGGTGTGCATTTAAGTCATTTTATTTGTTTTATTTTATAATTTTTTTAATCCGGTTTTCATGAAATTTAAGTTTTAGTTTATTTAATTTATGTCATTTAAAACTTACGATTAATCTAAACAAAAATAAGGAATGTTGCCTTGGCCACTCACTGAAATGAAATAAAATATTCAAAAAAAATGTAATACTTGTTTTATTTCAGTTAATGTCTATTTTATTTCAAGTAATGACATTTTTTATGGTTTTAGTTAACCATAACAACCCTGGTTAGAAGCATGTTTAGTTCGATTCAATTTATTATCGCATAGGAAAAGTGATTTTGCATTTACTTTTCACATAAGTATATACCATAAAAACACACACATGCTTCCATTAAACAGTATCACCAAAATATTATTGCACATAAAAGCTTGTCTGTGATGCCTTAAATGCTAAATATGTAGGTAGCTTGCCAGGTTTGTCTATAGCTCTCAATGACACTGACTGAAAATGAGAGAATTAGAGCATGTGTGTGCAGCCGTCACAAACTGCAGAATCAAGTTTTTCAGATGCATTACACAGTTTAGACTTATCTAGTAGAACTGCACTTCTCTAGTTACTCTGCTTTCCGTGTGGCAGGTGCGTGGATCCTGACAGGAGGGACACACGCCGGTGTGATGAAGCATGTGGGCATGGCCGTGCGAGATTACACACTCAGCAGTGGTTTGATGGAGGGACAGATCGTCGTCATCGGTGTGGCACCCTGGGGAGTCATTCACAACCGAAACGCACTCGTCCATCCTGAGGTCAGATGATTCCCTCACCTGAACTACACGCCACATACAGTATGAACAACCCCAGATCATTTAAGCTATTGCTGTAGCTCAAAAAATAGAGCATGCCGATAACAACGCCAAGTTTATGGGTTTGATTCCCATGGAATGCATGAAGTAACAAAGTGTTTACCTTGAATACAATGTAAGTCGCTCTGGATAAAAGCATCTGCCAAATGCATAAATGTAATTATACATTTTTACACTTCAGAGATTCTCAAACTTTTTGTTGGCTGAACCCTTCGAGCTAAAATATTTACTTGATGTTCATTTTTCAATAATTTAACAGCACATTTGCATGTTCGCAGTTTGCTGGTGTTGGTTACATGGCAGAAAAACAAAATATTTCACCTTTTTTAGAAACCGTTTTATTATGATTGCTTTTATTTTAAAATTGTTTTAATGTTAGATTTTTTGGTGATTTAATTATTAGCTTTTCATCAACTCACCGACCCTTTGCCGACCCAAAATCTTAGATTTTGAGTGATGATGCACTGAGTTTTGAATAGATTGATTGCAGTGAACAGGCTTGAAATGATTAACAGAAATGAATCAAATTCACCAACTTAATACAATTTTTGACATGAATCAGTTTTGTGTTAATGGTCACATGACATGCAGATAAACAAATAAAATATCAAAAAAAAAATTTTTTATTATTTATAAAAAAAAGTATGATTTAATTAATTATTAGCTTTTTATCAACTCACAAACCCCAGTTTGGGATTTCCTGGTCAATGAGAGCATTTTTGTTTTTGCATGATGATGCACAAGTTTTAAATTGAATCCGAAATCAAATTCACTAATTCTAATGCCATTTTTACTTGCGTTTAAATCTATTGAAGATCAATAATATCAATCAATATATTATTTTTAAAGTTATCATGCTCACAAAACAAATGTAATGCCACAGGCTTTGGGAAACTTAATAAGTGCATTAAAATCACAAACAATACAAATTACAGTACAATGCTGTTTAATTTTAAATCCCCATCTGTATCATTGCAAATATATTATAGAGATGGTACTGCATGTTAAACCAGACCTACTTAATGTTTTTTACAGTAGCTATTATGTTGATAACTGCAGGCTGAAATTGATCCTATTATTGGTTTTATAACAACAGCGTTTTCCGGGTTCTTGTCTTGTCTATTTTAGGGTTGTTTCCCGGCATACTACTCTCTGGATGAGCAGGGTCAAGGCCATCTCTCCTGTCTCGATATCAATCACACTCACTTCTTGCTGGTGGATGATGGCACTTACGGACATTATGGAGCTGAGATTGAGCTGCGGGCCCGTCTGGAGAAACTCATCTCTCAGCAATCGCTGGGAAATAGAGGTGCAGTGTTGAGGAAGCTTCACTAAATGCAGATTACTCCTAATTTAACAGAAGTTGTTTTTGCAATCAGAGCAGTGATTATATGGCAAAAGTTCAGCCAGAGAATATACAGGTAGGTCATACTTTGTGTAAAAAGTACAGTACAGTAAAAAGTTTAGCAGTTTAGGGTTGGTGAGATGTTTTTTTAATGTCTTCTGCTCACCAAGGCTGCATTTATTTGGTTAAAAATACAGTAAAAACTGTAATATTGTGAAATATTACTTCAATTTAAAAATAACTGTTTTATATTTGAATATATAGTGTTACAAACCAGTCTTTAGTCTAGGGGTCACAGAGTGGAAGTAACAAAGGAAAAACAGATGTTTAAATAAATAAACAAGCGATGAGGAGACTCCTTTTCCTCTATCCCAGCTTCTATCACTTTCACTACAGACGTTATTAATAAAGATTCACCACTAAACCCCTCTGTATAACATTGTTCCACAAAAGCAAAATCAGAAATCATTCTAATATGCTGATTTGCTGCTCAAGAAACATTTCTGATTATTATCAGTGTTGAAAACAGTTGTGATGCTTCATATTTTTGTGGAAACCGTGAAAATCTTATTTTTCAGGATTCACAGATGAACAGAGAGTTCAAAAGAACAGCGTTTATTTGAAACAGAAACCTTTGTTGCATTATAAATGTCTTTACTGTCACTTTTCATTATTTAGTACATCCCTGCTGATTAAAAGTATAAATTTCTTTCAAAAAGAAAAATCTTACTGACCCCAAACTTTTGAACTGTAGCGTGTTTTGTAGAAATATAGGCAACCATGCACATATGATCATAGAAAGGCTTGATAATAACAAAAATGTTATAAATTATATGTATCTGCACAACAGTTAGAAGTTATTGAAACGGAATACAATTAATGCATGAGGTAATTTTATCACTTTTAATTGGCATGTTTATTTATAGGCCTCTCTTGCCGCCTCTGATGGATTTCAATACAAAAAAGGCTCTTTTTTTGAACCAATTCATTGGAATCAACGGTTCACTAAAATGAATCAGACTTTCTAGCTCTACTATAATGCTGTCACTTAACTTTAGTTAGTTACTCCGTACCACAGATGAATAGTAAACAGACAGACAAAAGTCCGAGGTCAGCAGACGACCTTTGTCTGACCTTTCAGACCGGCAACAGCTTACATAAACACAAAGGGAGGCAGACGTTTGCTTGCGTGATTCGTTTTTGACAACTGTAAAGGCCACATGAAATGTTTGAAAAAAGCAGGTTTTTGTCCTGTGTGGATGTATTTCCTGTTGATACAGGAAGTTAAGTCAGGACATATCAAACAGATTATACAGTTTTAAAAAAAATCCTTTAATTTGAGCACAAATCTGCATAGTGCAACAAAACCTTACAGTAAACTAGCATACAGATGTCCTCAAAACTACAAGTAAAAGCCACAGAATTTGGATTTCATGGCTCTTTATCATTGTTCATTGGTCGCTTATTATTTGTGTATTTTGTGTTTATCTTTGCACCAGAGAGTGGAGTGACGATACCGGTGGTCTGTGTGGTCTTGGATGGCGGTCCAGGAACGCTAAACGTGAGATTTTAAAGTCATCCGTTTCATAGATCACATCGAAACGTTCTTTCATTAAGCCTAATTCACATGGTTATTCACAGACCATCTACAATGCGATGCTGAACCACACGCCGTGTGTGGTGCTGGAGGGCTCTGGACGCCTGGCGGACGTCATCGCTCAGGTGGCGGCTCTGCCCGTGTCAAAGGTCACTCTGGTCCTTATCAACCAGCTCATGAAGAGGTTTTTTGTTCAAGAGTACAAAAGCTTTACTGAGGTGCAGGTCATTGAGTGGACCAAGAAGGTAACGGACAAAAACATACATTTGATAAGTTACAGTACACAAAAAGACTCTTT
Organism: Sinocyclocheilus anophthalmus; assembly: GCA_018155175.1. Classification (NCBI taxonomy): domain Eukaryota; kingdom Metazoa; phylum Chordata; class Actinopteri; order Cypriniformes; family Cyprinidae; genus Sinocyclocheilus; species Sinocyclocheilus anophthalmus. The sequence continues at coordinate 58,122 of JADLZN010006692.1, read as the reverse complement.
TGATGTATGGTACTTTTTAAAAAATGTCTTCTGCTCACCAAGGCTGCATTTATTTGATTAAAAATACAGTGAAAATTGTGAAATATTATTACAATTTAAAATAACTGTTTACTATGTGAAAATATAGTGAAATGTAATATATTTCTGTGATCAAAGCTGAATCATTACTCCAGTCTTCAGTGTCACATGATCTTCAGAAATCATTCTAATATGCGATTTATGATTATTATCAATGTTGAAAACAGTTGTGCTGCCGAATATTTTTGTGGAAACCGTGATATATTTATTTCAAGAGTCTTTGATGAACATAAAGTTCAAAAGAACAGCATTTATTTGGAATAGAAATCTTCAGTTATAAATGTATTTACTGTTACTTTTAATCAAATTAATGCATCATTGCTGAATAAAAGTATTAATTTATAGCAAAAAAAAAAAATCTAATTTACTGACCAAATTTGAGATGGAAGTGTCCATTGTAGTCTGATTCACGAACCAAAGAGCAAAGTTTAATGACTATATATATATATATATACACACACACACACACACACACACACACACACAACAAATAAGAGGTCATTTAAACTTTTATTGCTATCATTAAATATAATTTTGAAAGCAGAATTAAGGATGGAAGGAAAAATTGTTTTTTTGCCCATTTCCATTAAAATAAAAGAAAATATAATACTAGAGGTGTGGGGACATGTGTGTGTGAGTGTGCTGTGTGTGTGTGTGTGGGTGTGATGATGAGCGAGTGGTGTGTGTGGGATATATATATATATAGATTATAGTGGAAATAGAATAGTCCAAATATATTACACTATAAAATTAATTTAATGAAAGCAGAAATTAATGATGATAGCAGAATATCTATCTGTATATATATATATAGATAGATATATATATATATAGTATATATATATATATATATCTAATACACACACACACACAAAATAATAAGTTATTAGTATATGAAAATAAGCGATCTCAGGAAGAGTTGAATAAGATGTATCTTAAGCAGTGAATATTTGTTTTTATGTATATTTTTGTCTTTCTTTAGATTCAGGACATCATCCGAATGCCTCATTTGCTCACTGTGTTTCATATCGACGAGGATAAAAACTACGATGTTGACGTTGCCATTCTACAGGCTCTACTGAAAGGTGCGAGTCCATATCACTTTTCAGACAGCACATGGTCAAGTCTCTGCTTTTCTTAATCTGAAATTCGATTACTTAAATTAGTTTTTCTGTGCAGAGCCTAATTGTGCTGTGCCGGTAATGTTTGGGTAACTAATGGCAGCTGAGAGTAGGGTTGGGTACCGTTCACATTTAAACCAGTACGGTACCGGTATCGGTACCTGAAATTCAGTGCCAGTACCCAACGGTACCTTTTTTCAGTACTTTACTCTCTGTGTAATAACAAAAACATTTATTTCAGTGAAAAAATAAGTCCAAAAGTCTCAATTTCAACATTTTGAACAATAGGGCCCTACAAACTTTTTCTCTTTTTTTTCCCCAGAAATTCTTGTTTTAATTTTTCTGAAAATCAAATGAAGGCATTAAACATTTATTTTAAATCAAATGAAAATTAAACCCTTTTATTTTTTGGCAAACAAACTGAGGTTTACTGTTGAAATTAATACATGGAAGAAAAATTGTGTGAATATTCCTTTAAAACATTTTTTAATAGGCCAATAATTGTATTATTTTTTTCTACAATTAAGTTATTAATCTAGCTGTAATATTTATTTTTATCATTTAATTGTTTTATTTAAATTTGATAGAAAATTGAATATTTAAAGATGTACATTATACTTTACAAAAGTAATACAAGAGTAATATATTTATGTTACATGTTAAACCGTACTTTTATTTTGACAGGTTGCCATGAAGTTTATACAGTATGATGATGCTAGTTTTCTCAAATGAAACTGTAAAATTCTCACAAAGTGACTCTCACAGCAGCTCTGGAGATTAAATTTTTGTGTTCATGCCGTCATATAGTGAGACGCAGAGGCCGGAAATCACCGCGAGCGTCACGCGTGCTTCAGTATTTGTGTAGTAAACAAAACCGCGTTTCCGCCATTCATACATACAGAGGCAAGCAGAACATGCAGGATTCATATTTAAACCGTCTTTTTGCATTTTAATATTCACAGACACTAGTTCATATCGCGATTCGAATTAAGTGGCATTGGCTTACTTGGATTATAGTCCAAAGTTGGCGAATTCCGTGCTATAGAGTAAATTACGGTTTGTTGATGGCACTCCAAGATACCGTTTTCCGTTTTGGGTTGTTTCCCCCCACAGAAACCATTATGGCCCTAGAAATGTAACCACACTTCAGAACATTTCGGCTTGACCTGTGTGTTGTTTGAACGAGTTGCAGGGGTGACCTCACTTCACAGTGTCTCTCTGTAGCGTATGCACCAAGATGCGTTCTCAAGTACCGAAATTTGGCACCGATTGATTTAACGTGAATCGGTACTCTGTAGTACCGACGCAATTCGGGCGGTACCCTTAAAAGTACCGAGTTCGGTACCCAACCCTAGCTGAGAGTGCGTTGAATCTTTAGCTGTAATCTATACAGTGACCGAGAGCCTGTCAACACTATTATTCACATTATTTCAAATAACTTTAAGCTTAATGCTGTGTAGGAAACAGGAACAGGAAACGTGAGCACATTCATCCTCCCTTGACAGTCTGGAAGCGTCTCTGATAGAGGAAGCTATTAGTGCTGGAGCTATAGTGATAAAATGCTTTATTGAGCATTGAAGACTATCACACGTTTGCTTATAGACACACTTGACTTGTCTTTGCATTAGATGCTAGTGAGTGATACAGTTCTTCAGTGCAACACAAAACATTAGACAGAATGGTTTTTTATTCCATTCTGTGAAAGTAAATGGTGACCGAGGTTGTCAAGCTCCAAAAATGACTGATTTTAAACGATCCATCCTATGTGAAATTAGAGGAGACCTGATAAACTATTTCTTTTTGTATGATCTTTTGATTCAAGTAAAGCCTGATATATTGTTTCTTTTAGATGAGTATAATTTAATGAGCCATGGAAATCGCTAGACATTTAAAAAATATATATTATATGAAATGAAATGATCATCCTGCAGCAGTGCTATTTTAGTATTATTTACATACTATTAGAATATTTATTAATATTGTGAATTAGCTTTTTGTTTTTTATTAAGTTTTTTGTTATGTGCTTTTGGCATTTTTATCAGTTTTTAATGTTTCTATTTCTTAAAATATATTTTTAGATATTTAAATTCTTTAATTTGTAGTTTTAGTAATTTTAGTACTAACTTATTTCAGTCGTTTTTCATAATTTCAGTAAACAAAATGTAAGCTTGTTTGTAATCTATCTTATATATCTTTTATTTTACTCATTCAGTTAATGATTTTAATAACAATGATGACTTGTTTTTGAATGTAATGGTTTATGCATCAATGCAAAACAAGTATTAAAAGGTCAATTTAATTTTAAGGATGTTTTGTTGTTGTTGTTGTTTTCTGGAAAACAAGACAAAAATATGATATTAATAATAATGATAAGCAAATTGTTATAATTGGCATGAAATATGTCACAATGCAATAGGAATCAAGAATTCAATCAAGATCCGAAAGCCCTTTTCAAAATTCTTAAGTTTTTCATTTAATATTTATATTTTTATTTTATTATTTCAATAACCAAAAACTATTTTCAATACTCTTAATTAACAATAGCAACGCTGTCTTGCAGCACCGTTTATAAAACTATAAACCCTCTTATAGAAAACCTTAAAAACGATCGGTGACCTAAACTTGACCTTGAAACATTTTCAACAAGACATTTTTTTTTCCATTTCTTGGTCGGGAGAAGCAATAAAAAAAGACAAACTGGTAAGATACTGTTAAAACCTCACACAGATGTTCCTCACCCGCAGCCTCCAGAAGAAGCGATGAACACGCGGGGCGTCAGTCGTGGGAGAGACAGCTGGAGCTCGCTGTGGCCTGGAACCGGGTCGACATCGCCGAGAGCGAGATCTTCACCGAGGAGAGCCAGTGGACGGTGGGTTACAATAATGCAAAAGCTGCCACAATTACAGAGACTTACAAACAAAACTAAACTAGTGGATCAAATGGAAACTTTTGTACACAACATAAAATTATGTTCATTAACATTGAGAATACACCAAGTTTGGCACGCAGATGTGTTTTAACTGTTTTGAAATACGGACTCGCAAGCCAAGCTTAGAGAAACCGTGGATTTTAGTTCATTGATACAATCTGATAGTTAGGTATAGTTTAGTATAATAGAGTTTTTTATTTTAATTTCAATGTTAGTTAGTTTGAATGTTTAAGTTGTCGTTATTGTATTTTTTAATATATATATATATATAATTATTTTATATTAGTTTTTTTTGTTATTTGTTTATTAAACTAAACAAAAATGAGAAATATTACCATGGCGATTATATAATATTCTATTTCAAGTACGACATTCTTGTATGAAGTTTTAGTAATGTTTTGTACTTTTGTGTGTGTTTGTTATGTTGTATGAGTTTGTTTTTAAATATGTCTATGGTTTTTATTAATTTTATTTAAGTTTTTTTGTTTATTAAGTTTTAGTTATACTTCAAGGAATGAAAATGAGAATATTGCTTGGGCAACAGCTGATATAAAATAAGGTTGACCGTTTTTGTAATTTATTTTTATTAATGTTTTATTAATTTCATTGAATGAAAAGTTTATGTTTAAATGAATTATTGTGGTGTTTTCATTTGATTATTATGATTTTAACATGTCTATATAGTTTTTTTTTTTTTTTTTTCCTTTTTAGTTTTAGTTTATTTAGTACTTTAACTTAAACTAAAAGAAAATGAGAAATGCTGCCTTGGCCACTAGCTGAAATAAAATATGTTTAAGTTTTTTATATTTCATTTTATTTCAGTTAATGTTTATTTTAAGTAATAAAATGTTTTTTTAAAGGTTTTAGTTAACAATAATAACCCTGCTTAGAAGTCAATAGTAATACACTAGTGCAGGGGTGCCTAACCCTGTTCCTGGAGATCTACCTTCCTGCAGAGTTCAGCTCCAACCCTGATCAAACACACCTGAACCAACTAATTGGGATCAGAAGGAGCACTTGATAATTACAGACAGGTGTGTTTGATCAGGGTTGGAGCAAAACTCTGCAGGAAGGTATATCATCCAGACCCAGGGTGGGCACCCTGCACTAGGGTGACCTGGTTGAGTTTGTGGTGATGTTTTTTCCATATCTTTCTCGTCTCAGTCCTGTGATCTGCATCCGGCCATGTTTTCTGCGCTGGTGGGAGACAAACCCGAGTTCGTGCGGCTCCTGCTGGAGAATGGAGTGTGTGTGAGGAAGTTTCTGGAGCATGAGGACACGCTCTGTGAGCTTTACGCCCACCTGCCCGCCTGCTTCTTCCTGCGCAAACTCGCCAAACGAGTCCAGGGTGGAAAAATCCGCAGGGGTCAAGAGCCGCCACCTGGAAGCACAAAGATCTCCTTGAGTCACGTGGCTGAAGAAGTGCGCCACCTGCTGGGGAGTTTCACTCAGCCGTTATACGAGCCGTCACGCTACAAGATGACCAAAGATGATGTCCGTTTGATGGCAAGTTTAAGAACATCACATCAAAAACAGCTCAGCAACAAGGACATATAAATACAATTAAATTGAATTAATACATTGTTATTTTTTTCATATTACAGCAGTGTTACTGTAGTACACTCTTAAAAAATAAAGTTGCTTCAAACGGTTCTTCACAGCGATGCCATAGAAGAAACATTTTTGGTTCCACAAAGAAACATTCAGTCAAAGGTTCTTTAAAGAACCATCTCTTTCTTCTTTTGTAATATGAAGAACCTTCTTTCACCACAAAGAAACTTTTGTGAAACAGAAAGGTTCTTCAGATGTTAAAGGTTCTTTATGGAACCATTTAGACGAAAAGGTTCTTCTGTGGCATCGTGAAGCACCTTTATTTTTAAGAGTGTAGACTCTACTTCATCAAGTGTTTATTAATAATTTTTATTTTTATGTTTTCCATTTAAATTTTAGTTCAGTAGTAGTAATTTTGTAATTTTCCATTTTTATTAGTTTTTTTATATTTCTGTTTAACTTTCTTTTTTTTTTTTTGTCCGTTTTAGTCATTTAGTACTTGGTCACTTTTTTATTTAATTTAAATGCCAAGGAAATATTAAATTTTGAAATTTCAAGGAGAACTATTCAGATTGTCAGCTAATAGTTATATTTTCGTTTTGTTTCAGCTTCATTTCAATTAGACAACACTTTTATAGTTTTAGTTTAAGTTAACAATAACAACACTGCTGAGGATTGCAATGCTTTTTGGTTCAGTACTAAAAAATGTAAATTTAGTTGTAAATGATGTTATTTTCCTGGAAACAAGCAAACATAATTTAATTTAATGATTAAGTTATTATGAAAGGGGTTATTAATCTTACATGTAAGCTTTAGTATACTATTATAACATTTCTTTATGGTTTATTTTTATTCAGTTTATTTATTTAGTTTAATCATTTTGTTATGCATTTTTGTGTATTATGTTTTGTATCTCTTTTCAGCTTTATTTTTATTCAGAGTTAGTTTCAATGAACAAACTCTTTTTTTAAAACAGGGCAAAAATAGATATTACTTGTAATGATACAAAAATTAGTTATTATTGATCATGGAAACTAATAAATGTCACAATAGTGCTGTCGATAATCGCATCAAAGTTTGTTTACATTATATATGTGTGTGTACTGTGTTTTATTATGTATATATAAATACAAACACCTGCATGTATATATTTAAGAAAAATATAAATTATTTTAATATAAAAATAGTGTATAATATATAAATTAAGGAATATAAAGATAATACATGTAAAGACATGGGTCAAAGACGAAAAAGCGGTTTAAGCTTAAAACAATAAGTGTAATACTCTTAAAGTACTGTTGTTGTCCCCCCCAAAATTATCTTGGTGTTTCAGTTTATTTAAACTTGCAAGTTGGTTTTGCTTTCTGAGCAAAACAATAAAATCATACATTTTTTCCCCTGATTTACGAAGAGACAGCCTAAAATGTCATTCAGTGTAACATGATTGTCAGCATATTTACAAGGAAAAATCAGTTTAGAATATTAAAAGACTAATTACTTTCACCCCAAATACTAAATAGTTGTAATTTTACATTTTTTAAATGTGCTAAAATTTCTCCAAAAACTTATTTGAAACCTTAAAAGTAGACACTTTACTTACATTTCCGGCGGCTTTCTATGGACATATAATTTTGATGCGGACATCTTAACGTCTTTGACCCACATGTAAATGTTTTCAAAATATATACTGTATGTGTGTGTATTTATATATACATAATATACATACACAGTACACACAGATATATTATGTAAACAAAAACGTTTTATTTTGGATGCGATTAATCACGATTAATCGTTTGACAGCACTACTCACAATGCATCTCAAAGATTCTAAAGTAGGCATCTTGTACAAAATATAATTTAATATGACTTATTTTTGACCCGGACATGTTTTGGCAAGCTTCTAGAATGACGGTTATCAGAAGAGTCGTGTGTTTTCTTCACTGTTTCAGGTGCCGTCCAAAGGCCTGGTGGATCTGCCGTGTTCGGGTGAAGAGTGGAGCGCAGACACGGTTTGGGACCCGGGACGGGATCTGTTCCTCTGGGCCGTCGTGCAGAATAACACAGAACTGGCAGAGATCGGCTGGGAGCAGGTACAGCAGTGATTAGTGATGAACGCTCCACTTTAGGATTTGCATTTACTTATTTTCTGCTTCATTTGGTGGTAGAAACTCATATAGCTGTGAAACAATAATAATAATAATAATAATAATCAGTGCATTTGGATAGTTCACATAATTAAACTGATTAAGGAAAAAACTATTTGATGATTTTAGCAACTGTAATGTATTTATAGTGAAAAACTATATTATTATTTTTCATACAGATAATTTTTTATGTTTTTAAATGTCCAGTAACCTATTTGCAGAACCAGATTTTAATTTATTTACTTGTATTTTTTGACACAATAATACATAATCATTAGACTATTAAAGAACAATTAAAATTAAATTCATTATGAGTATTTAATAACTACAGTATTATAATAATTATTATTATTATTACACTGACTGGTTATGAAAAAAACAACTGATTTATTTGCATACCTGTGTGGTATTTATAGTGAAATGTTTTGTTATTATATATCATACAGATTATTTTTTATGTTTTCAAGTGTCCAATATCCAATTTTTAATTTTTATTTTAATGTTTCACAAAATAATACATAATCGTTACTAATAATAATAATAAATATTAACAGCAGCAATAATAATAACAAAAACAACAATAATAATAATAATAAATGTTTATTATTCAGTTTTGTGGCCTCTTTCATGTTTAAAGATTGTCCATTCATTTTGTGAAATGACTGAAGTTCACATGATTAAACAAGTTAAAAATAAATAAAACATATCAAATTATTTTATGCTAATAATAATGGCTGCTTTTCATAATTTTTTGACTACATTATATAAATTATGGAGTTTTCTATTTTTATTCATTGTAGTTTGCCTAAATTTAGCTATTCTGATTCTGCTTGTGTGAAACAAGTACTCAGATGATTTATGATAAATGGTATAATCTGATTGTGTATTTAAAGGGGTGCTATTATGCTTTTTCACTTTAGTTAGTCTGTAATGTTGCTGCTTGAGCATAAAAAAGATCTGCAAAGTTACAAATCTCAAAGTCCACTTCAAAGGGAGATATTTAGTTTTTTAAAAAAATCAATTTTCAAGAACTACACCGAACGGCTCGTTTGGACTACAACGCATATTTTCCGGGATTTGTGATATCACACATATGACGAATGGGACGAGACCTGGTTGAGATGCACTAGAGAAGGCAACAAGTGTTATCACTGTGTCTGAGACACGCTAGCTTTCCCAAGGCAGACGAACTTAGAGTGGTTACAATCATCCGATTTGATTTTGACGCAATACTTACACTGAAGCTCGCAGGCGGCTATGGTAAGGGCCCAGCTAACCAATCACAACACACACCGGCCCAGCTAACCAGTCACAGCACACGCTGGCCCAGCTAACCGATCACTGCACACGCTGGCCCAGCTAACCGATCACTGCACACGCTGGCCCAGCTAACCGATCACTGCACACGCTGGCCCAGCTGACCTATCACAGCACACACCGGCCCAGCTAACCAATCACAGCACACACCGGCCACAGCTAACCAATCACAACACACACCGGCCCCGCTAACCAATCACAACACACACCGGCCCAACTAACCAATCACAACACACACACTGGCCCAGATAACCAATCACAACACACACCGGCCCAACTAACCAATCACAACACACACACTGGCCCAGATAACCAATCACAACACACACCGGCCCAACTAACCAATCACAACACACACACTGGCCCAGATAACCAATCACAACACACACCGGCCCAACTAACCAATCACAACACACACACTGGCCCAGATAACCAATCACAGCACACACCGGCCCAGCTAACCAATCACAGCATACACTGGCCCAGCTAACCAATCACATAAAACACAATGGCCCAGCTAACCAATCACAGCTCACGCTGGCCCAGCTAACCAATCACACCACCCACCGGCCCAGCTAACCAATCACAGCACACACTGACACTGGCCCGGCTAACCAATCACAGCACACACCGGCCACAGCTAACCAATCACAGCACACACCGGCCAATCTAACCAATCACAACACACACCGGCCCAGCAAACCAATCACAGCACTTTTCTTATTTCAGAAGGCGGGCCTTCATTTGATACAGGAACTATTCGAGCTGTTCATGCCAGACTGGGGAGAGAGGTGTTGTAATAATGTAAAATATATATAAAAAAATAATGTTTTTCGAACAACCTAGTATGAGAGCCTGTTCTAGTACACCCCCAAAACAAAATCAAGACTTTGTAAAAGAGCATAATAGGACCCCTTTAAAAAGATAATGATCTCCTCTTGAATAGCGTCAGTGTGGTTGCGGTTGTAGTTAGTATTGTGTTGTGTTTGCAGTGCAGAGACTGTATCGCAGCCGCTCTGGCAGCCAGTAAGATCTTGAGGAAACTGGCGCAGGAGAGCGGAGAGGACGACAGCGAAGAGGCAAAGGAAATGAGAGAACTGGCCAGTCACTACGAGAAACAAGCCATCGGTACGAGCCGACACATCGCCTCATGTCCTCTGAGCAGAGCTGTGACCTTTAACCTTGTGCTGGTGACTTCCTGTCTCAGGTGTGTTCAGCGAGTGTCACAGCTGGGACGTGCAGCGGGCGCAGAAGCTGCTGATCCGCGTGTCTCCGTCGTGGGGCAGAAGCACCTGTCTGTGGCTCGCGCTCGAAGCCAACGCAAAGAGCTTCATCGCTCACTCTGGAGTCCAGGTGAACAAACCCTAAAAAAAATCTAAATATTGAGAAAATCATCTTTAAAGTTTTCCAAATGAAGTTCTTAGCAATGCATATTACTAATCAAAAATTAAGTTTTGATATATTTACGGTAGGAAATTTACTAAATATCTTCATGGAACATGATCTTTACTTAATATCCTAATGATTTTTGGCATTAAGAAACATTGATAATTTTGACCCTTACTATGTGTTTTTTTTGGCTATTGCTACAAATATACCCCAGCGACTTAAGACTGCTTTTGTGCTCCAGGGTCACAAATATGAATGGCTTTCCTGTCTTGGCGTATTAAAGGGATAGTTCACCCAAAATTTAACATTGTCATTATTTACTCACCATTGTGATGTTCTAATGCCATATTTCCTTCTTTCATTTTTCGGATCACAAAAGGAGATTATTTTTAAAAACATTTGTCGAAAAAACTAGACTATTGGGTGGTGTCCTTATGATTGTTTAACTGAACTTTTGATCGGGCTGCCTGCATGGCTATGAGGTGCGGACCTCTGTACATTTTTCATGTTCAAAAATAAAATGTGTTCTCTGAATGACTAATTTGCTGTTTAAAACTCCTCATATGAGTGTCTGCATGTATAATTCAGTTTAGACGGTTTGGTGGAGTGAACGAGGATTGAGTTGTGAGTGAGGGTGCAGCCTCTGTGTTGCCAGATCCAGCTATTATAAGCATCTTTGGACTTTTCTTTTCTACTTAATTTGACACTTTATAAAGTTAATAAAGCGGGAAGTTGCAGTTTAGGGTTAGCGATATCTTTGTCTTATCTTGCACTAATTTTGGTTTATTTTCTATTTATTTTTCGGTATTTATTTGTTTTCATAGTAATCTGGCAACACTGCATCACCGGCACTTAACCTGACAGTAATCAAAAAAGCCCACGGACAGGTTATTGCTGACAGGATACCACATTCAGCAAAAAACATGATTTATTTATCAGAAACGTTATCAACGAATATTATTATTATTATTATTTCATATTATTTTTTTCATAAGCTTATTAGATTTAACCCTGGAGTACAACCGTCTTAAGGGTCATCGGATGCTACATGCACTTTTACAAGTTGTTTGAACTGAAATGTGTGTTGGCAGTGTGTGTACACAATCACCCTATATTGATAAAAATCCACCCAGTGTTTTTTTTTTTATCTGGTTAAATGTTTTCCTCTTTCTCAAATCGAGCCGATCTCAGTCTTTGTGACGTCACAAAAACAGGCCCCTCCCACGATAGTTTGATTGACAGTAGCATTTCAGCACAGACTGGACTGGCGTCTTACCTTAGCTCCGCCCTGAGTGACTGTCATCAGTCCGCCATTGTTTCACCGCTGGAGCAGATGTAGACAAGAATGTCTCCTAAGCGATTTATGTGTTTTGTTGTTGGATGTAATAATGAACATAGCAGTCGTCATTTACTCCCGACATCTGAGCCGCTGAAGACGCAGTGGATTACATTGTTTCTGAAGGGAATGCTCCGCTGATCTACATAAATGCGTATATGTTCGCGCGAATCATTCTTGATCCAGCTTCACCTACAGAAGAAGTGTTTAATGTTTTGTAATGAATCTTTGCAATCACCTTTCCTAATAACGTGCTAGTTAGCAATTTTCAACGATGAATGCGGCTAAAGTAAACAGTTTCTCTGAGAGCAGCTCGGAAGAGAGGGCGGGGTCAGCAGAGCTCATTAACATTTAAAGGAAAATAGTACAAAAACGGCTTGATCTGAAAAGAGCTGTTTTTGACAGGGAAAAAAAGGTGTTTTTACACTACCATTGAGAAATTTTAACCAAACTATGTTACAGACTTTTCATTAAGACCCTAAAGAATCATATCAACTTGGAAAATGGGCATCCGATGACCCCTTTAAGTCGCTGGGGTATATTTGTAGCATAGCAACAATACATTGTAGGGATCAAAATTATCGATTTTTTTATTGCAAAAAATTAGGATATTAAGTAAAGATCATGTTTCGTGAAGATATTTTGTAAATTTCCTGCTTTAAATATATCAAAACTTCATTTTTGATAGTAATATGCATTGCTAAGAACTTCCTTTGGACAACTTTAAAGGTGATTTTCTCAGTATTGTGATTTTTTTGCACCGATTCCAGATTTTCAAATAGTTTTATCTCGACCAAATATTGTCCTAACAAAACATACATCAATGGAAATCTTATTTGGAAAAAAAAAAAATAATAAATATGATGATGATTATTATTACCATTGCAGCACTATTTTTTTTTTTATCAGGTTTTTCACAAAAATACATAAACGAAATTATAGCACATTTATTCTTATCATATTATTATTATTATTATTAATAGTATTATTATTATTATTATTATATTGCAATAGTAATAAAACATATTTGTCAATAAGATAATAGCTCTTATTAATAAAAAAAAAAAAAAAAAAAAAAAAAAAACAAAAAAAAAAAAAAAAAAAAAAAAAAAAAAATATTATACATCTATTGTATAATAATGATGATATTATTTTTATTTTATTACTACAAAAAGTATTGCTTTTGTTTCTGATGGAATTTTATTTATATATTATTAAAAGGTTGTTTTGTGGTCTAAAAGATTGCATAAATATATTTTTTGGAGTCTGTGAAAGGGTAGGTAAGCAATGCATGCAAACCATTCGCTCGAAATAATAAAACGACCTGTGAACGCTTTTGTTTTTGGTGTTTTCTGGACAGGCTCTGCTGACTCAGATCTGGTGTGGAGAGCTGTCTGTGGATAATCCACACTGGAAAGTGCTGCTCTGCATGATCTTCTTTCCTCTCATCTACACCGGCTTCCTGACCTTCAGGTAAAAACACTCATTTTCATCAAATGCATTAAAGTACTTAAACCTGAAGTCATGTCAATGAATCATTACATGCACACACCATCAGAAGGCAGCGCTGCACTGAATAATTAATCTGCAAATGCACTTTCACCACAAACCATGACTTTCAGTGATTCGCAGTGGCTTCATATAAGTGGTGTTTTAATTCTTAATGTTAAACTATACTCTCGCAGACGGGATGAAGACATCCAGAGACAGGCCGAGAGGACGGAGCAGCAGAAACTGGCCATGGATTCAGTCTTTTCTGGAAGCTCAGACACCAAACTCAAACGGCATTATCGGTTAGTTGAGTTACAGGCACAGACTCTGAGCATCTTCGGGCCACATTCACACGAATGCATTTAAAGGCATGAGTCAATCCCTTCAATCATTGTATTAAACTAATGTTAGCATCATACAGATCATTTGTTGTGTTTTTAACACAATAATACGTCATATTTAGACAATTAAAGAACAATTATTCATTATGAATATTGCACAAAGAAATATTACTATTATTTTTACATAACCAATATGCAGAACCACATTTAAATTATTTTATATATTTTTTTAGATTGTTAAAGAGCAATTATTCATTATGAATATTACATAAAGATTATTACTGTTGTTGTCTTTATGCAGTTTTCATGAGTTGTTATTATTTTCATGTAATGTTCATAGTGAGTTATTATTAATAATATTATTATTATTACATAACCAATATGCACAACCAAATAATCTTTAGAATATTAAAGAACAATTATTCATTATGAATATTATATAAAGATTTATTATTATTATATAATGTGATCCTGGAGCACAAAAGCAGTGTTAAGTCGCTGGGGGATATTTGTAGCAATAGCCAACAATACATTGTATGGGTCAAAATTATAGATTTTTCTTTTATGCCAAAAATCATTAGGATATTAAGTAAAGATCATGTTCCATGAAGATATTTTGTAAATGTCCTACTGAAAATATATCTCAACTTCATTTTTGATTAGTAATATGCATTGCTAAGAACTTCATTTGGACAACTTTAAAGATGATTTTCTCAATATTTAGATTTTTTTGCACCCTCAGATTCCAGATTTTCAAATAGTTGTATCCAAATATAGTCATATCCTAACAAACCATACATCAATGGAAATCTCATTTATTCAGCTTTCAGATGATGTATAAATCTCAATTTAAAAAATTGACCCTTATGACTGGTTTTGTGGTCCAGGGTATGTAGGAGCATACTAAAATATGTATCTGTCTGAAATCTCACTCACTAAGGAGTGATAATTGTTGTGTCTCAGTGGCTCCTCGCAGAAGCCTGAGCTGAAGCCTCTCAACTGCTCGTCTCGTCTGATGAGTCTGTTCACGTCGCCTCAAGTCAAGTTTTACTGGAACATCGCCTCATATTTTGGCTTCCTGTGGCTGTTTGCCGTGGTGCTCATGATTGATTTTCAGGCCTATCCGTCGTGGAGGGAACTTCTGCTGTATGTGTGGCTCACCTCGGTGGTGTGTGAGGAGGTTAGACAGGTGAGACAAACACAGACACTATGGTCCGTGATAATTATATTGCTTGAATACTGATACTACATCTGTCTGTTTTTTTTGTTTGTTTTTTTACAAACTTTCTAGAAGGTTTATGTATTTCTTTGTGCCTATGCATTAAAAAAGGTTCCCCCCCCCTCCTTTTTTTTATTTTTCCATTTAAAAAAAGATTAAATTTTTATTATTTTACTTAACTATATTTTAAACTATGAATTAAATAAACAGTTAATTTTTTATTTAATTATTGTCTACAATAATGTTATTATATCAAGCCAGCCTCAAAGTAACAAAGTTTCTCTTCATAAACCTTCTTTTCTAGTTTATTTTGTGGGGGAAAAAGTCAATACAGATGTAACGTGGCTGACGAGACGTGAGACATGCAGATCCATATGCAAGCTTTATTTAGAACAGAAGAGGTCAGAAACACAGGCAGGGTCGAACAATGGCAAACAGGTATAATGAGGGCAAGACAGAAGAGTAATCAAAACCGGGCGTGGTCGATAAGCGGCTAACAATATCCAGAGGGGTTGACACGAGGGGTATCCAATAACAATGCAGAGGTCCAGGCAGGGGCAAACAGTATCCGAACAGGGCAAGACGAGAGAGGTAGTCCGAAGTACACAAGCAATAATCAGAAAACGAGAACTGACAGCATGACTAGGGCTAAGGCAAATGACTAGGGCTCTGTAGAGTCGCTATCGCTAAGGGAGTGATAAATGCTATACAATACTCGGCAGAGGGAAGGGATCAGAGTGAGTGTTAAATAGTGAGGGAGTGATATGAAACAGCTGGGTGCAATCAGTGTTGTGTGCAATTAGTGAACCAGCTGTGTGCAATCAGTGCTGTGAATGATGGGATATGTAGTCCGGGATGATATGCAACAGTGTGAGTGCGAGAGTCAATGAAAATGGGAAGGGTGACCTCTGATGGTTAGCCGACAGAAGTTCATGGACCGGATTCGTGACAGAGTGGAGGCGGAACAGGGGGAGGGATGGAGGGCCACCTAGAAGTGGAGAGACCATGCACTGAGGCAGGACCGGCGGAGCAGAGAACCACCAGAGCAGACCATTAGACCACCACGGCGGAGCAAGTACCACATAGCCAGAAAGTAGACCCCCACGGCGAGCAGACGGGCCGACGATCCCCCTGGCGGAGCAGAAACTCCCCGAACCATACATTAGATCCCCACGGCCGGAGCAGAAGACCACCAGAGCCAGACAGTAGACCACCACGGCGGAGCAGAGGACCACCAGAGCCAGACAGTAGACCACCACGGCGGAGCAGAGGACCACCACGGCGGAGCCAGACAGTAGACCACCATGGCAGAGCAAATGGAGCCCCACGGCGGAGCACGGCGGATCAGAGGACCACCACGTCAGAGCAGAGGGAACAGGAAACCCCCCCGGTGAACCACACCGACCAGGAGACCAAGGCGGAGACTGTAACAACGAGAGAGCAGAGACAGACAACACAGACAGAACATTGGGGTTGATAGACAAGGCTGAGCGTTCAGAGGCAGCCTCCTTGGTTGGGTCGGGGCAGGACAACAGTTCACAAGCGACCTCCTGGGCTGAAACAAAGCAAGCAAAGAATTCACAAACGGCCTCCGTAGCCATGACAGGACAGGTAGAGAGTTCATAGATGGCCTCCATAGCCGTGACAGGACGAGAATTCGCAGATGGCCTCCATAGCCGTGACAGGACGAGCAGGGAGGTCGCAAACGGCCTCTATAGCTGTGACAGGATGAGCAGAGGGTTCGTAAACGACCTCTATAGCTGTGACCGGGCAGGACGAGGATTCACAGACGGCCTCCTTAGCAGTGACAGGACAGACAGAGAGTTCACCGACGGCCTCCATAGCTGTGACAGGACGGGACGAGAGTTCACAGGCGGCCTCCATAGCCGTGACAGGACAAGCAGGGAGTTCACAACGCCTTATACCAGACAGGACAGACAGTGAGTTCATAGGCGGCCTCCTTGGCCGAGACAGAGCAGACAGAGAGTTCATAGACGTCCTCCTTGGCCGAAACAGAACAGGCTGAGAGTTCATAGGCGGCCTCCTTGGCCGGAACAGGACAGGCAGAGAATTCACAGATGGATACTACTGACACCTCTGGAGGTTCTGCAGCGAATGCCGCCACCTCTGGAGGTTCTACAGTAATACCAGCAGGAAACAGGGAGAGTTCATTAATATTCCGTTTAACCGTATAGGTACAGAGTTCAGCAACGGTCCCTTCGACCGTGACAGGACAAGCTGAAAGTGCATCGCTGGGCGCCACCACCATACCAGGAGCTGAAGCGAGCAACACTGCCTCGGGAGGTTCTGCAGCCTCAGCTGCCATCTCTGGAGGACCTGGAGAGAGCACCACCATCTCAGGAGGTTCAGTGGTAGTGTAGGCAGCCCAAACACACCAAAAAGCGATCCCCATCAAGGGAAGCCCTTCAGCCAGGGGAATCAGTTGAGGAACAGTAGGGCTAAAGTGAGTGGGTTTGGGGATACCAGTTGCGCGTGCAGACACCAGCGGTGCATCCCTCACACTGGATAGCAGACTGGGATACCGAGGGACTGACCTTGATAATCTGGGTGCAACAGACAGGACGTGACGTGCCTCTGGATGATCAGCTGTGACGTGCCGAGGCTCGCTGGATGAACAGCTTAGATGTGATGGGAAAGGCGCTGGCAGATCAGCTGTGACTTGATTTGACTCGTGATGATCAACTGTGACTTGACTTGACTCCTGAAGATCAGTTTTGACTTGACTTGACTCATGACGATCAGCTTTGGCTAGACTTGACTCATGAATATCAGCTGTGACTTGACCAGACTCATGATAATAGACTGTGACTCGATTTGACTCCTGACGATCAACTGTGACTAGACTCGACTCCTGACGATCAACTGTGACTAGACTCGACTCAGGAAGATCTGTGGACTGGACTAACTCATGAAAAAAAACTATCACTATGATTTGCACTAGACTCTGATCATGAACTGTGACTAGACTTGAGTCAGGAAGATCAGCGGTGACCTGACTTGACTCCTTAAGATCTGTTTTGACTTGACTAGACTCATGATAATGAACTGTAACTTGACTTGCCTCAGGAAGATCTGTTGTGACTTGACATGACTCAGGAAGATCAGCTGTAGTTAGACTTGACTCATGACGATCAACTGTGACTTGATTTGCCTCATGAAGATCAATTGGGACTGGGGTAGTCTCTGAGCTAGCAACCATCTTACAAAAAGTCTCTGGGCTGGCAGCCATTTTGTGACGAGGCTCGGGTACAGGGACTACAGAACTGCAAGGTGCTGAAAATCTAGGAGTAGTGACCTCCTCAACTGTAAAGGGAGATTCACAAAACTGCAAGACAAAGTCAATAAACTGTGCCAGGGTCCAACTAGGGTCTTCATCTTGCAAGTTTAAGCTAATATTAACATCAAGACCGCTCCAGAAACAGTCCTTCACCACATCCTCTTCACCCGGCATAAGGTGGCTATACAAAAGGAATTCCTCCACGTAACGTTCAATGGGTCTGCCATTTTGAAAAATGGAGCAGAGCACACTTACAGGGTTGAATAAACCTTTGGCTGGCTCTAGCTGTCTTGTGCTCAGAAAAGCTGCTGGATCCAGTTGTGGCCGAGTATTCTGTAATGTGGCTGACGAGACGTGAGACGTGCGGATCCATATGCGAGCTTTATTTAGAACAGAAGAGGTCAGAAACACAGGCAGAGTCGAACAATGGCAAACAGGTATATGGAGGGCAAGACACAAGAGTTATCAAAAACCGGGGTGGTCGATAAGCGGCTAACAGTCCAGAGGGTCCTTGACTCGAGGGATAATCCAGGTACAAAGCAAAGGTCCAGGCAGGGGCAAACAGTATCCGAACAGGGCAAGACGAGAGAGGTAGTCCGAAGTACACAAGCAATAATCAGAAAACGAGGAAACGGACAAGGCAAGACTAGGCTAAGGCTATCGAAGGGAAACAGGCTCTGTAGAGTAGCTATCACTAAGAGAGAGATAAACGCATACAATGCTCGGCAGAGGGAAGGGATCAGAGTGAGTGTTAAATAGTGAGGGATTGATATGAAACAGCTGGGTGCAATCAGTGTTGTGTGCAATTAGTGAAACAGCTGTGTACAATCAGTGCTGTGTGCAATCAGTGATGGGATATGTAGTCCGGGATGATATGCAACAGTGTAAGTGCGAGAGTCAATGAAAATGGGAAGGGTGACCTCTGATGGTTAGCCGACAGAAGTTCATGGACCGGATTCGTGACAACAGCATTGTATTGAGTGGTATTATTACAAGTAACGCAAGTAAGGGCTTTTACATTTGCCAAAAACAGAACTTTTTATATTAAAAACAAACAAACAAACAAGCCCAGGCCAGGTGACAGAAAGTACACCAAAAGTAACGTAATGCATTACTTTCCATGAAAAGTAACTAAGTAATGCAATTGGTTATTTTTTAGGGTGTAATGCAATATTGTAATGCATTACTTTTGAAAGTAACAATCCCCAACACTGGTATTGGTATTGAGATTTTGCTTGGCAATAATGTATCGACTCATGAACACCAAGTATCAATATTTTATTGTATAAAAATATAGAAATTCCCACAAACATTTATTCACTTATGTAGGTTGAATGAGTAAATGAATGGGGATAGTTCACCCAAAAAGGAAAATTAGCTCATGATTTACTCACCCTCAGGGCATCTTAGCGTGTCTGACATTCCTCTTTCAGATGAACACAATTGCAGTTATATTTAAAATTGTCCTGGCTTTTCCAAGCTGTATAATGAAGTGAATGGTGCCTCTGTTTTTGAAGCCGAAAAAAGTGCATCCATCCATCCATCATAAAAAAAGTACTCCACAAGGCTCCGGGGGTTTAATAAAGGCCTTCTGAAGCAAAGCAAAGTGTAAGAAAAATATAGATTTTTAAAGGGGTCATATGACGTTGCTAAAAAGAACATTATGTTGTGTATTTGGTGTAATGCAATGTGTTAATGCGGTTTAAGGTAAAAACACATATTTAAACTACTGTACATTTATGTTTCTCTTCTATGCCCTGCCTTTCTGAAACGCGTAGATTTTTTCAAAGCTCATTGGTCTGAAAAGCGAGGTGTGTGCTGTGATTGGCCAGCTATCCGTGCGTTGTGATTGGCCGAATACCTCAAGCGTGAGACGGAAATGTTATGCCCCTCACCATACTGTGATGCCGTGTCCGGCCGGAGCGACGAGACAAAAACATTAAAACCCATTATAAACGAGGCATTTGTTGCATCCAGTGCGGACATAATTACTGATTATAATGACTTATACTGTCTTTTTACGTGTTGCGTTGCATTGCATCGCGTAAACATAAAACCATGTCTGCATTTGTGATCGGAGAAATGACAAACAACAAGCGCTACTCTACACTGGCCAAAAAAAACGCTTTAAATATATAAAATATCAAATATAAAAGTATTTAAATGTAACAAAACGTACTTACAGTCTGTGAGTCAGAACGCTGGTATTGTAGTCTACTCTCCCAGGATCAGGAAACAGTCCTCCATAAAATGTGCTGCACACATCTGAATATTTGGGTTGAAGTGTTCTGGAACAGTGTTGTAAATACAACTTAACCACTGATTTCTAGTCGTGTCCATTTTTGGAAGACCAAACAAAGTAGTTTCGCTTTCACAACGAAACACAGCGCCACACATCTACAGTGAGCAGAGGCCGGGTCTTGAGAACTGTGCGGCCGGCGGATTGACGAAGGTTGCTTGCGGCAACCACATGTGACGACTTCGGGCTGGACTCCGCTTCGTCCACGTGAAAGCCGATCCGGCGATCCACAGCGCGAAGTTGTTTTATTTCCTCAGCGACCAGCACGGATCGGCTCCAGGCATGACGAAGCGGATATCGTCCTCTTTTGGAAGACCAAACAAAGTAGTTTCGCTTTCACAACGAATCACACAGCGTCTTCACGACATGGAGGCGGCGGCAGCAACAATACTACAGCGAGAATAAAAGTTATGCCTTCTTTCTTTGCGTGAACATTTGGGCGGTGTTATGCAAATCTTCCCACATAGTGACGTAGATATGTGGGGGCGTGTTAGAACGAGCCGTTTTAGGTAGGCGTGGCTGACTTAACTTTTATAAAGAATATCTTTGGATTTGAGACTTTAGTCTTTGCAAATTTACAGATCTTCTTTATGCACCAAGAGCTTGTAACACTCCAAAGAGAGTTTGTGACAGGTGTTTTGTTTTGCTTTCTCCTCTGTTCTTCCATGTTCGTCACTCTCTCCCGCGTTGCGCCTTCCACTACGCCTACATCATTCGCTCAAATTCTTTGTACGCAATACGGGAATGCGATAATAGTATTATTATTATTATTTATTTTCTATACATGTATAGAATGTAGTAACTGATTACATGTAATCTGGATTACGTAATCAGATTCCAAAAATGAAGTAAATTACATTTTAAAATACTCGTAATCAGGCTACAGTTACTTTTTTATTGATTTTTTGATTACATATTATTCACACAATACATATTATTGATTCTCTCTAATTCCTTATTTCATCTTTTCCTTTCTAAAACAAACAAAAAGGCCTACCGCTTATATGCATTCAAAAAGTCCAGTTTTGTGGAAGACACAGCATTTGACCACTGAATTTACAAAAATCAAAAACATTCATTTTTTATTTGAATTATCAGAGGGTTATTTAATCATGTATTATTATGTCTTTGGAAGGCTTTTGTCTTTCAAACACATTAAAATACACTAATTCACATATTTTCTTATTCACATGTAATGCAGACTTTCCCAAACTTTTTTGTCATCTGAACCTCTTTCACCTAATATTTTTACTTGAAGTACCTCTAACGTTTTAAAATAAATATTTTAATAATTCAGTAACACATTTGCATGTTCACGGCTCTCTGACGTTGGTTAATGGTCACATGACATGCAGGTAAACAAATGGAATATATTTTCTTACTCTTTCCCCGGGTTTCACAGACAAGGCTTAAGCCTAGTCCTAGACTAAAATGTAAGTCTGAGCTGCTTCAACTGAAAGAAACTTGCATTGACTGATCTTAAAATATATCAGTGCCTTTGTTTTGTCTCAAAAAGCACACCAGTAATGCTTTTTTCTAAGCAAGTTTATTAAAATGATCTAATCCTGGCTTAGTCTAAACCCCGTCTGTGAAACCGGGTCTTTGTATTTTTATCATTGTGGTACAAGATCATCCTATTTAAATCAATGTGATAAATGAGTTTGGTCAAAAGTAATCTAAAAGTAATCAAAGTAGTCTGATTACATTACCTAAAATGTGTAATGTAATGGATTACATTACTAACTACAATTTTTGTCATGCAATTTGGAATCAGTAACGGATTACAATTTGTAATTAATCTACCCAGCTCATATATATACTGTGTATATATATATATATACTGTATACAACACAAAAATCATGGGAGCGGAAGAAAACAGTCCCGCACAGGGCTGTAATTTCCACCCTTAGGAAATATACCTCCTTTAGGGTGAAGTTGTAATTATTCACACATCATGTTGTTATTTTGTACATTGAAACTCTGATATGCCACAGTTCTATCATGACTTTGACGGACCTGGTTTCCGGAGGAAAGCAAAGATGTACATCAGTGATCTGTGGAACATTCTGGATGTGCTGTCAATCATACTGTTCATTGCTGGTCTGGTCTGCAGGTAAACGCAACTACAGTTAAGACATGATTCATATTAATTCCGTACAGTTCATATTTGCTTTCAGTAAATTGAGTTATACAGAAATGATCCTCATACTTAGAGCTGTATAATTTTTTTTAAACAATTACTAATATGTATCTCTGTATTTATGTATTTCCTCTGAAATCACTTAAAATGGTCTTTTTTAATCAAGAGGAACCATCATTTTGATCAAACAGTCAATGTAGTCAAGTTGAATCAGTAAAAACAGTGACAATCTAGCTACAGTAATCATTTTCATTAAGGTAAGGGGAAACTTATTATTCCCATAAAGAATTATTAAATTATCAAAAAACTAGTTCTCTAGAACGGATGTACGAATTAGACAAGTTAATCAGAACTTGTGTAATTCATACATTTGGTTTTAGAGAAAATAGCTGTAAACGGCTGTAAAATCAAATAAATTGTTGTGAAGTTGTTCACAGATTTGCATATCGTTTGGGTAATAAAAAAATAATAAATGGCAATATTTAAAAAGTAATATTTACTAAAAAAGCAGTATTTACCTACAGATGTTTGCTAAAACATTTTAATGCATTAAAAATTCCATGTGGAATTCCAAATTATGAATCTGCTCATTAAAACAATTAAAATTATTTAACTGAAAATGTAATGCAAAATGCTAATTAAATTTAATTATATTATATTATATTCTATTATATTAATGCATTTGCAAACTATTAATGTTTGTTATTATATTATAAAATTGCATATGGAATTATATGTATCTATGCAAAAATATGTTGTTTTGTATACTATACTTGTTTTGTAAGGACTATTAGTCAGTAGTTTAAGTCAGTTGTAGACCGTTTTTTAAAATTAAATATGAAATAAAATTTAATGCAAAATGCAATTTAAATATGCATATTCATTCAACTGAAATAAATCAAACTTTCAACATTAATAGACTCTCTTGTAGCCCATATAAAGGAATCATATTTAAAGTTTGTGTTCCTCATGTGTTCATTTAAATTCAGTTAAGTGGCATAATGAAAGTAAACTAAATCAGTCTTTTTGTGTTTGTCGTACAGACTTCAGGCCTCCGGTACTGTGTTCTATGTGGGTAAAGTTATTCTCTGCATCGACTTCATCATATTCTGTCTCCGATTAATGGCCATCTTCACTATCAGCCGAACTCTGGGCCCCAAGATTATCATCGTCAGGAAAATGGTGGGTTTGCATGTTCATAATGCTTATTTATTCACTTATAATTGACAATAATTCACTTATAATTGATAATTATATAATAATTATATACAGCCTAAGTTGTGAGAGACTCACAAGGAATCAAATATTTCTTGATCATTTGAAAGGAACGAGTTCGTTGTAATATGAAACATCTTGGACCTCAGGGGCGAAAAAGATTCATATGAGCCTCTCATAATGTAACATATTTTTGCATAAAAGCAAATGCAGACAGACTGAGCTATGAATGTTGTCTCTTCTCTTTGCAGATGACGGATTTGTTCTTCTTCATGTTTCTGCTCAGTATCTGGGTGGTGGCGTATGGCGTGGCCAAGCAGGGCATTTTGATTCACAATGAAGACCGTCTGAACTGGATCATCCGCGGAGCCGTCTATGAGCCCTACCTTATCATTTTCGGCAACGTCCCCACTAATATAGACAGTGAGCAGTTTACTAACTTTACAGTTGAAATCACTCGATTGCGCACTAAAGGAAGATATCACAACAGTAGGGTTCTGATAAGTAAATCTCACTCATTTTCTCCACAGAGTGCAATAATGTATAAACATTTTAAGATGCACCTACTATGAGCTCCAAGAGTTGGTGTGATTTCTACTTTGTTGAAAAGAAGTTGAGTAACTCTGTTAAAGATGTAAGATGAAGTTGGCGATCCTGACTCGCCATCTCCTCACTGGACGTGCCTTTAGAGAGAATAGCATCTTTAGGGATTACATAATAAAAGAGTTTTTGTTTTCGATTATAATTATTTCGTTTTATAGTAGTAATTTAAAGCTTTCTATAGATATATTTATCATGTCTGTGAGGCAAGTATTCGTTGAGTTTCTGATCATTTTTGTGAAACACTCCTGTTTCTTTATTTTAAAAAAGCACAACGTTTTGTAAATGTGTAACCCTTTACAGTTCTGAATGATGCATTACTCCTATATTTATGAGCAAGTTGTTTCTGTTATTAAGAAAAAAGTGCAAGTGATCGCGCCGGTGCCTCAATGTCCTGCAGAGCGCACTTTAACTTCCACTCTTCGCACAAACGATTGGATATGCGTCTATAACAGCGCTCATTTATCTAGGTTAAAATTTTAAATTAATACTGTGAAATGCATGCATTGTTTTATGTCTGTTTATTTTAGGCAAGTCGTGTTGATTTGAGAAGGCTAAATTGATCAAACATAATGCAAACTCATTGTCTGCCGCTGGCCGCTTGGTCGTTACTTTAAAAAAACAAAAACTTGAATTTAAAAAACAAAAAATGTTCCAAACATATTTCTTCATTAAATTAATATTGAAAAGACAAGAAATATAACCACTTTGCCATTATAAATAAAACTGAACTATTTTAATAGCTGTGTAATAGGAAAGAGAGAGAGAGAAAAGAGACGGGCTCCAGTCAGACTCGGGCCGAGAAATTTATATTTAGTTTCTTTCAATTTCTTATTAAGCATCAAAAGAAATAACACATTCATCTGGAATAAGGCCCAAATTTCTGTCTTGCATACTTTCCCTTAAAACGCTTCATGGCTCCCTGCCTATATATATATATATATATAATCTGCATGAAATCTAATGCGAAATGCAATTTACATATGCATAAAATTGTTTGCTGTAATATTATAAAATGTTGTATATGCAAATATTAAATATAATATTTAATTTATTTATGTACTTATAATCGATGAATAAGTCAGTAGTTGAAGTCAGTTGTAGAACATTTTTTATTTAAATATGCAATAAAATGTAATGCAAAATGCAATTTAAATATGCAATAAAATTGTTATATTATAAAATATGCATTGCATATGCAAATATGAAATATATGCAAATATGCAAATAATTGTATATGTATAGTCAATGACTACTATGTCAGTAGTTTAAGTCAGTTGTAGACATTTGTTATTTAAATATGCAATAAAATGTTTACGATATACTGAAAAATTGTGCAAGTATTAAATATTATATGTAAATATGTAAAAAATATTGTTTTGAATACTAAAAATTAATGACTATAAGTCAGTTGTAGAAATATTTTATATAAATATGCAATGAAATGTAATGCAATATGCAGTTTAAATATGCTGTAATGTTGTTTGTTATAATATAAAAAAATATTGCATATGCAAATATTATATGTACATTTGCCAAAAATATGTTGTTTTGTATATTCATAATCAATGACTATAAGTCAGTAGTTTAAGTCAGTTGTAGAACATTTTTTATTTTTATTTTTATTTTATGCAAAATGCAATTTAAATATTCAATACAATTAAGTTATGCTATAATATTATAAAATACTCCAAATGCAAACTGTTAATGTTTGTTATTGTATTACATTATAAAATATTGCATGTTGTGCTGTATACAGTGACTACAAGTCAGTAGTTAAAGTCAGTTTAGGAACAGAAATTTAGGCAAAATAAAGACCAATCAGAAAGCTAATATTTCTGTATTTTGTGATCCAGACACTCAGTTTGATGTGGGCAGCTGTAGTGTGAACGGCTCCGATCCTCTGAAGCCCAAATGTCCCGTGCTGAACGATGATAACATGCCGGTGTTCCCAGAATGGCTGACCATCATCATGCTGTGTGTCTATCTGCTCTTCGCCAACATCCTGCTGCTCAACCTCCTCATCGCCATCTTCAAGTGAGTACACAGACAGAGACGGGTGACCAGAAACACTTACCTGCTTCATTTGCACAGCGGCTCTGTTTCCAAAGCCTACTGAGCTGACTTGATGTCTACTGTACATGCACACTGTACGCAGCTGCTCTATGCATCATACGAATAGCAGTCTTTATGAAAGACTTGACTCATATTTGATTCCAGTAGACATGGTACTGTAAAAAGCATGAAAATGCACAACACAAACAAATGTTTTAGGACTGTACAAAACAAAAAAAATGTCATCTCAATATTTTTGTGTTTGCTCTCAAATAAATAAAATAAATCTTTTTTATCAGACACAGTAAAATTGATCAAATAGTTAATTAGATTTTAATATTTAACAATGTTTATGTATTTATTTATGCAGGCAAATATCTGGTTATTTGCTATTTTTATATTTTTTCAAATATTATTTTCTTTAATATAATTTAAGCATAATATTTTTTTAAAATTCATAATTATACTGCTTTATTTTTTATTTTTTTACCTTAAAATGCCTGATTTTGTATCTTGTGTCATCTGCGAAGTACAAAACTGTAAAAGATGCATGATAAAATATGGCCGTG
Organism: Sinocyclocheilus anophthalmus; assembly: GCA_018155175.1. NCBI lineage: Eukaryota > Metazoa > Chordata > Actinopteri > Cypriniformes > Cyprinidae > Sinocyclocheilus > Sinocyclocheilus anophthalmus. The sequence goes on along the minus strand of JADLZN010006692.1, from coordinate 31,026 downwards.
AATTTCTCTCATTGTGCCTCACAGCTACACGTTCCAGGAGATCCAAGACAACACATACACCATCTGGAATTTCCTCGCTATCGAGCTGATTAAGAGTACCCAGTCCGCCCTCCTCTTCTCCACCCTTCATCCTCCTCAGTCCCTTCATCCTCTTTCATCAGATGAGTTGCTGCTGCGCTAACCCTCCCAGAAACACAAACACTTCAGTGAGCCAAAACGCCTTCTCCAGAAAACACACACATCGTGATAGATTATTGATGTTCGTTTCTCAAGATAAAACTATCAGCGTGAAGTCTAGTCCAGTTTATTCTGGCCAATAAACGCCAACTTAGACAGGAAGAGTCCTGACTTTTCTGATCAACATTAAAGCACAGAAATTATTCAGTTTGTTTTATTCAGCTGCTGCAATGTTTTACCTTTTCTGAAATAGTTTGACACTATTATATTTTATATATTATATATATAGTTATTACCCTAATGCTGACAATTATAATTATTGAATTGCCCACAAACTAAAATAACTGTTTCATAAAGAAAGTTTAAGAGTTCTAAAATTACTTAAGCTGAAAAAAAATTTTTTAAAAATCCAAAAGATTAAAAATTGTTTAAATGTAATAATAATAATAATTAAAATGGAAAACTTAGTAATAAGCATAATATAAAACATATTTTAATAAAAAATAAGTAAACACTGAGAATATGCCTAGACAGTATATAAATAATACTAACATACATGGGTGCGTTTTGTCACGATGCGTGCGGTGAATGAAGCGAGGACTCAATCCGGAGAAATGGTACGTTATTTATGGAAAAAAAATGAACAAAAACACTCACAACTCAAACCACCCCTGGGGGAAAAACGACGGCAGAGGCTAAAGCTGCACACATGCAACATGAAACACACACCAATAGAAAAGGACAGATCATCACAGGATCGCGACCCCAGGAAAATAAAATAGAACCAACGAACGAGGAGGGGGGGGCCCCCCTAACGAGGGAGAACACGGTGGAGCAACGAAAACAATAACGAGGTAACAAGGATGGAGGGCCAGACAATAGACAGGAGAGAGCACATGGCAACAGACAAATACAACACAAGCCATGTGCTCCCAGAACACACAGTCATCTGGTGGCCCTCCTGGGCACACCGGCTGAAGACTGTGACAGAACCCCCCCCTTAAGGAGCGGATTCCAGACGCTCCACGAGCAATCCCGGAGGGAGGCGGAACGGAGGTGGATCAGGGGGAGGGATGGTGGGCCAGGCCCGTTTAGTGGAAGAGGCCCTGGGGATAGAGGTAAACCAGTGTTCCAGGGTGGGGCCGGCAGGGCAGGAGGCCAGGGTGCGGCCGGCAGAGTGGCATGAGTCCCAGGGCTTGTGCCGGCAGGGCAGAGGCCAGGGGGGGCCGGCAGGGGTAGAGGCCAGGTCGGGCCTGCAGGGCCCGAGCAGAGCCGGCCTGCCCTCAGAAGGAAGCTGGCAGGGCAGCATCTGGGGTGCAGCTGACAAGAGCTAAGCTTGAGCTTAGGCGGAGCCGCAAGGGCGAGGAGCAATGGGGGCGCCGGCAGGGCGAGGAGCTTTGCGGCGCCGGTATGGCGATGAGCATGTGCCGGGCGCCGGCAGGGCGAGCCGCTTGGGCGGCGCGCTGCAGGGCGAGGGCGCTTTGGCGGCTCCGTCAGGCGAGGCGCTTTGGGCGCGCAGGCAGTGCGAGGCGCTTGGGGCGGCGCCGGCAGGGCGAGGAGCTTGGGCGGAGCCGGCAGGGCGAGGAGCATGGGCGGCGCCGGCAGGGCGAGGAGCATGGGCGGAGCCGGCAGGGCGAGGAGCATGGGCGGAGCCGGCAGGGCGAGGAGCATGGGCGGCGCCGGCAGGGCGAGGCGCTTGGGCGGCGCCGGCAGGGCGAGGCGCTTGGGCAGGGCACCAGGATCTAGGAAGGCCTCCCGGCCTTGAAGGACGGAAGAAGCCTTCTTCCTCCTCCTCCGTTTCTGAGAGGGTGGCACTGCAGCTTTGTCTGCCGCCTCCGGGGGCGCTGCAACCTCTGCGGCCACCACCGGGAGCGCTACAGCTTCATCAGCTGCCTCTGGGGGTGCTGCGGCTTCGTCAGCCACCTTCGGGGGCGCTGCGGCCTCTTCGGCCACCACCGGGGGTGCTGCAGCTTCGTCGGCCGCCTCTGGGGGCACTGCAACCTCTTCGGCCACCACCAGGAGCGCTGCAGCTTCATCAGCTGCCTCTGGGGGCGCTGCAGCCTCTTCGGCCACCACCGGGAGCGCTACAGCTTCATCAGCCGACTCTGGGGGCGCTGCAGCTTCGTCAGCCGCCTCTAGGTGTGGCGAGGCGGACCCATTCTTCCTTCTCCCCCTCCTCCGTTTCCGAGAGTGTGGCACTGCAGCTTCCTCTGCCACCTCAGGGGACGCTGCAACCTCGTCGGCCACCACCGGGAGCGCTGCAGCTTCATCGGCTGCCTCTGGGGGCGCTGCCACCTCTTCGGCCACCACTGGGGGCGTGGCAGCTTCGTCGGCCACCTTCGTGGGAGCTGCAGCATTGTCGGCCATCATGGGAGGCGCTGTAGCCCCCTTAGCTGAAGAACGTGCCACGAACTCCACAAACCTCTCGAAGGATGCATGCTTGCACCCTAGCATGCTCCAGGGGCTAATGGGCTTATCCAGGGCGTAATTCAATAAGTCCTTTAGTGCAGAGTCATTGTAGCCCAGCCCCTCTGCAGCCTTCTTAAACTCCCCAGCAAACTCCCTCAGCTCGGTCCCTCGTTGCCGGAGGGAGCTCAGGGTCTCCAGCTGGAGCATGCGCTGGTAGAGGGGGCTGGCGAGAGTAGAGACCGGTAGGCAGTGTGAGCCCATTCTCCGCTGAGTCCCCATACTGGCTGATCCGTTCTGTCACGGTGCGTATGGAGAGATGAAGCGAGGACTCAAGTGAAGGATGAATGGTTCTTTCTTTTAATAAAATTAAACAAAAACAACCAAACCCCCCGATGGTTAAAAACACAGGCAGACTAAACTGCACACATTCAGACATGAACAACACACATGAGAAATGCAAGATCCGCACAGTAACGGCAAGACACCAGGAGAAAAATGGAACCACAGGGGCTAACGGAGGGAGACACAGTGGAGCAACTAAACCATAACGAGTTAACAAAGATGGGAGGCCAGACAATGACAGGAGAGAGCACATGTCAACAGAACAAACACAACACAAGCCATGTTCCCTCCCAGAACCCAGTCGGTTCTGGTGGCGCCTCCTGGCACACCGCTAAGACTGTGACAGCGTTAATTCTTAGTTTTGAACAACTCATCCAATACAATTCAGAGTCAGAACTTCCCTTTTTTATTATAATTATTTTTTTTTTATTATTATATTTATTTATTAATATTAACTGCCTGGTTTATTGTGTGCCATTTACATTTATGCTTTTGGCAGATGCTTTTATCCACAGTGACATTTAATGTTTACATTTTTATCAGTTCATGCATTTCCTGGAAATCGAACCCAAAGAACTTGCTGAAAATCATTTTTAATGTCTTGAAAAACTGTGTTGAGTGTCTCAGTCCCTGGTTTCAGCACATGATTCCTCACAGGACAGGAGCTGGAGCAGACTGAGGAAGAGGAGCTGTTGTCATGGGAGGCCTACATGAAGGACAACTATCTGGCATCGACGCGGCAGGACGAGAGCCAGAGCGTGGAGCATCGCATCCAGGACACTGCAGAGAAGTAACCAAGAGATGAGCAACACCGAAATATAACATCACAATGTTTGAGTACAGACTATGATCTGAATTCAGTAGGAAATGTTTAAATCTACTCTAGAATATGGGAAAAATATAGGGGGAGGGGCTTAACTAATAGTCATGAGATTACAAGTCTTACACTCATGAATATTAATTACATGACATGATGTTCCTACTTGATTTGCTGAAGTATGAAGTACACGAATCCTGCCCAGATTCTGCACATTTTTGGCTTGTTCTCACTGTAAAAAAATTCTATCTACTTCAACTTAAAAACTTAAGTTCAGTTACTGCCTTAAATGAATGGAAAAACATGTTACCATGACTTATGGATCACATCATTGTTTGCAGTGATTACAGTGAAATCGTTTTCCATGGCCGTTTACAATGGGTTTTCTTCACACTGTGGCCAAACAAAATGAATCTCTTAAAATATAATGTTAATCTCCCAAAAAAAAAAAAAAGTGCAAAGAAATTCAAAATCTGTGCCTAACCTTTTTGCTGAGAATTTTTAATTTTTACTGCTTTATTTTTCAGATGTAATACAGAACAATATAAATTAAAGCTAAAATAGAAAATTATTCAAATTAGAATACATGAATAAAAATGCCAAAGCCATAAATTCTACAGCCGTAAAAAAAAGAGAGAGAATTTATCAAAATTATATATATATATGTATGTATATACTGTATGTATATATAATATTATTGTATGACTAACATTTACATTTATTCATAATAATTATATATATATAACACACACACACAACACACAAAAGCACGTAACCAATTACAAAAACTCAAATAAAAGCTAATTCAAAATGATTATAAAACTATATTATATATATTAATAATGAATTATATTTAATTATACATATATACACTTACTGTACATATGTACTCTGTGTGTGTGTGTATATAGATTCAAAACAATACACCTAACAGAGAAAGAAGAGAAAAAAGCATGCAACTAGGACATAGAATGTCATCAATGTATAATCATAACAATTGATTGCACTTAATTTAGGAGGGTAAGGCTTCAGACTTTCACATGAAAGCTCATATGAAGGTGAAGCATGTCCGTTTCCTCTCAGGGTTGGTGTGATGTCAGAACTCCTGGAGCGCGAGCAGGAGATGGTTTCTGCCACCGTGGCAAAACGACTGGCCAAGCTTGAAGAGCAGGTGGAGTTCTGCCACAAACACTCAGAAATACCCCAGAAACAGTGTTTTAAGTCCGTTTGGTCTGTTCACTTTTTCAGGCAGCATGGCAAAGCAAATGTGAGTGTCAGCCGGTGAATCTCTTGTCTTCCGGCAGGTCTCAGAGTCCACCAAAGCTTTACGATGGATTGTGGACGCGCTGAAATCTCAGGGATGCAAATCCAAAATGCAGCCGCCTCTGATGAGTGAGTGAGCAGAGTGTTTTTAAGTCATCAGTATAACTCATGATCTGTCTTTTTAACAGTTCGTGGCACATTCACATTCCTTTCTTTTTTAAAGTATTCAAGGCACAAATACATTTTTTTTGTAATGAGAACTATTAAATGCACTACCTTTCAAAAGTTTGGGGTTGGTTTTTAGTTTAGTTTTTTCTTCTGCTCACCAAGGCTGCATTTATTTGATCAAAAATACAGTAAAAATTGTGAAATATTATTAAAATTTAAAATAACGACGTGAATATCTGTTAAAATGTAATTTATTTCTGTGATGCGCAGCTGAATTTTCAGCATCATTCCTCCAGTCTTCAGTGTCACATGATCTTCAGAAATCAGTCTAATATGCTGATCTGCTGCTCGAGAAACATTTCTGATTATTATCAATGTTGAAAACAGTTGTGCTGCCCAATATTTCTGTGAAAACCATGATGCATTTTTATTTTTCAGGATTCTTTGATGAATAGAAAGTTCAAAAGAGCAGCATTTATTTGAAATAGATTTTTTTGTAGCATTATAAAATGTCTTTGCTGTCACTTTTGATCAATTTTATGTGACCTCAAAACTGTAGAGTATTTTATATGCCCAATTATTTATCGTCACTTATTGTGTAAAGTGCTTCTGTTTGCTGCTGTTGTAAATGAGGTCCTCTGTCCATCCAGCAGGTAAAAGCTCTGACAGGGACGACGGTGAATCTAGTGGACAGGAGACAGATGAGGAATCAGCTCCTCACACGTTTGCACGTCAGCTTCAGTATCCCGGCAGTACCGTCAAACGCTTCCCCGTGCCTGAGGAGAAGGTGCCTTGGGAGGTGCCTGATATTAATAACATAACATATTTTACCAAATTAAGCAACATCACGTTGGATTGTTTATCTTATGTGACACATACATGTATTTTGCTTTTTCAGGTAAACTTCACTCCATACCTTCCTCCAGTCTACAATCAACAGGACAGCAGCGAGTGAGTTTTACACTGACGGCGCAATTAATCAAAGTGATTAATGATATTGTCTTGTGCAATTATTATGCAATATTAAATATGTAGTCTGCATGCTTCAAAGTAAATGGCGACTCTGTGTTCTAATGTGATCAAGCTCAAGGCAGTATTTCTATTTTTTAGATTAACTTGATGGACTATAATACGTAAAACTAACATAAAAACTATATGGACATATTTTTAAAAATTAATAATAATAATAAAATGACACACACACACTATATTAATGAAATCTTAACTAAAAAAATTAAAGATATTTTTATTTCAAATAGTTGCCAAGGCAACATTTCTATTTTTTTTTGTTTAACTTGATAAACTAAAATAAAAAAACTAATAAAATTGGCAAAACAAAATTACTAAAATGTTAACCAAAATTAAAATGAAAAATATTTTATTTCAGCTAGTTGCCAAGGCAACATAAAAATCTTTTTATTATTTAGTTTTAACACAAAATTCTGTTATATAGTTTAAAAACTAAAATTCTTTAAAAACAAAAACTAATATAAAAAACACAACAACAAAATTACTACAATTCTAACCAAAATTAAAATGAAAAATATTTTATTTCAGCTAGTTGCCAAGGCAACATTTATTTATTTTTTAGTTTAAAATTCTATTATGTATTTTAAAATTCTTTAAAAGACAAAAACCTGAATAAAAACCAACAAATTACTAAAAATGTTTCACTAAAATTTTTAATAAAAATATTTTTATTTCAGCTAGTTGCCTAGGAAACATTTCTGTTTTTATTTAGTTTAACTTGACAAGCTAAAATAACTAAAACAAAATTTTTTCTTTTCTTTTTTTAAATACTATATAGACACATAAAAAAATAATGATATTATTTTTCAATTATACTAAATTAACTCGGGTTAAAATTAATGGATTTTTTTTTTAATTTACAGTAAAACTATGTTGCATGTACAAAATATTATACAATAACAGTATAATATATAACAATTCAATTCTTCATAAATTGAATAAAAACGTAAAGCATCTTTATTCATCATTTTGTACAGGAGATATAAAGTTTAAAAAATCTTGTTTTATACATTTTATATAGTAAAGCTACGTTGTCATCTTGCTCCAACCCAAGTGATCTGAACACACTTGACGTCATAATTATCACTTCCGCACTCGTAAAAATGAACTTCCCAAGAGGACTTAAACACAATAAGGGTTTGCCTTAAAGAATTGTCTCTGGCATATACAACCAGGAAGTTGAATAGAAATGACAGGAAGATGCATTCACTGAATTTTGTTGGTGCTGAAAACATATTATAATTATTGAAATGCTTGTTTTAGTATTCCTGACAGTACTTCTCATCTTGCTGTTTTTGTCAATAAAAACGCTATTTTCTTTGCACAGCTCTGACACTTCAGTCTTGGACAAGTACAGGTATGCAAAATGTAATATGTGACAGTGTTAAGTCACTGGGGTGTATTTGTAGCAATAGCCAAAAATACATTGTATGGGTCAAAATGATAGATTTTTATTTTATGCCAAAAATCATCAGGATATTAAGTAAAGATTATGTTCCATGAAGATATTTTGTAAACTTCCTATCGTACATATGTCAAAACTTCATTTTTGATTAGTAATATGCATTGCTAAGAACTTCATTTGGACAACTTTAAAGATGATTTTCTCAATATTTTGATTTTTTTTGCACCCTCAGATTCCAGATTTTCAAATAGTTGTATCTCAGCCAGATATTGTCCTATCCTAACCATACATCAATGGAAAGCTTATTATTAAGCTTTCAGATTATGTATAAATCTCAATTTCGAAAACTTGACCCTTATGACTGGTTTTGTGCTCCAGTGTCACATATATATATTCATCTGTGTCTTTATTCTCCTACTTGAATTTGCATTTAATTCGTTTGCGTGTTAAGTTTTATTCTCATGAATGGATTTGACAGGAATCCAGGAGGAAGGACTGGGATTCGGGGAAAAGGGTCTCTGAAATCCCTCGGTCCGAATCACATTCTCCACCCAATCCTCACCAGGTGAATTAAAATCCCCTTCATGTCCTGATCTTCACTGGAATTAAACTCTAATCTCATATCGGATTGAAGTTTACAACCGAACGCACAAAAAACAACACAGTCCCACATCGTTTGTGGGATTATAGCAGATTAGCGATTCATCCCGTGTCCTTAGTTCATCCCGCTGTTCGTGAGAGGAATGCTAGAGGAGCTTTCTCTCTGTTTTTGAAGGTGGCGTGATGCTGAACACAAGGTGCTGGAGTTTCTCACCGTTTGGGAGGAAGCGGAGAAACACTGGGCTCTTCCTGGGGTGAGAATGCAGAAAATCTGAGATAAATACACTACAGGACAGAAATAGGGAATAATTAAGATTTTATTTTAACGGTTTTTGAGTCTTCTTCTGCTCACTGATTTGCTGCATTTATTCGATCAAAAATACAATAAAAATAGTGAAATATTATTACAATTTAAAATACTGTTTTTCTATGTGAATATCTGTTTTTCTAATTTAATTTATTTCTGTGATGCACATCCTGTATTTTCAGCATCATTTCTCCCAGTCTTCAGTGGTCCAATGTCTTCAGAAATCATATCATATGCTGATCTGCTGCTCAATGAAACCTTTTTCTGCGTATTATCAATGTTAAAAACGTTTTGTCCCTGCTCAATATTTTTGTGAAACTGTGAATACATGTTTTATTTTTCAGAATTTCTTTGATGGAATAGGAAAAAAAGAAAAAAAAAAGTTCAAAAAACGGAAATAGAATCTTTTATAACATAATAAATTCTTTACTGTCACTTTTGATCAATTTAATGCATCCTTGCTGAATAAAAGTATTAATTTCTTATTACCCCAGTCTTTTGAATGGTAGTGTATCAGTGTTTCCATAAAAATATGAAGCAGCACAGCTGTTTTCAACATTGATAATAATCAGAAATGTTTCTTGAGCAGCAAATCAGAATATTAGAATGATTTCTGAAGGTCATGTGACACTGAAGACTGGAGTAATGATGCTGAAAATTCATTCATAAATTACATTTTAAACAGCTATTTTAAATTATAATAACATTTAAAACATTTTACTGTATTTTTGATCAAATGAATGCATCCTTGGTGAGCAGAAGAGACTTGAAACATTTGCTTTTTAAACAGTCATAAAAAGCATCATATTTGCTTTACTGTTATTTTGGAACCAAGATGAGCTAGTTATACTCAAACACAACACAAACTGGCTTTATAGATATGCTAAGCATATATTGAGTCAATCCTAAACATTTTTCTTGTAGGGCCCAGTCAAAGCTAATGAGCCTCCAGCACAGACACTGGAGAGGATTCTGGGAAAAAAGTTACATGACAAGACCAAGTCTCAAATAGAGGCTGGAGAACAGGTGAGCATCTCTGATTAAAAGACATTGTTACAGACATTAAGATCATAGATTTAAACTGTACCATGTTTCCTATATTAACTATGGGTCAGTTAACTTTCATTTAGCAGACATTTCCTGTTGCATGGAAAAAAATACAGCATGCAATGAGTAAATAATTAGATAATTTAGATTTTTTGAATGAATTATTACGTGCATGCAATCTATGCTATATTTTTCTGTATTATTAGTTCAAACATAATCACCTGGTGCAACTGCTGTATCAGAAATGGCAAAAATCCAAATAGTAATGCATGCAGTGACTCAGGATGTGTGTTTCCTCTCTGATGCAGGTGTGTAAGGGTTATGTAGATGACAGCAGAAACACCGATAATGCCTGGATAGAGACCACCATCATCACACTTCACTGTGACAAACACACCACGCTCACAGCAGATCTGAACCGCATTGTGAGTAGAAAATATTACTTCCTCTCATATCGCAGTGATATCTGCACAAATTAAATATGGGGTTATTGGCCAAAATGAATACAAAGTGTCTCTTTGGTTTACAAATAAACTCAAAATGCTGCTAAAGTGCCAAATGCAAGTAGAAACTATCAATGGCAAGTAAAATCTCCAGGTGAGTGGCAGACCATGATGTGGTTTAAATCCGACCCTGATCTAAGTCAAACACATACAAACCGTCTGCTATTCTGACTCATGCATCTGATCACAACATGTATTTTCTTCTCGACGGAGACTGACTCATCTCGCTTTTGATGTTGTGAGTGGCACCTGTGTTGTTTGCCACAAATATGCAAGGAGAAATATCCCAAGCATCTGTTTATGTGTAATATTTTTTTATTTATAATTTTATTAAAAATGTCCTGTGAGAGATATCTGTCCATTAGCTGGTGTTATGAAAAGTTTATCTATCTAGATACGTGTAAAAATAAGGTTAGGTAAGAGACGCTTCATATACATTGTGAGATTTTCCCAATGTAGTTACAGTGTCCACTTCATATCATTTTAATTTTACAAAATATATTAAAAATAATTATATATATAATTTTATAAAAATGATGGCAAAATGCATGGCTGCTAAGAATTTTGTGCCCATTGGTTGTGTGATAGTCCTATTTTGCACACTTTAATTTCCTATATAATATATATATATATATATATTATACCAGTATATTTATACTAATTTATATTATTATTTTATATATATAAAGTAACTTAGTATGAAATTGAATATATTAATCTTGTATAAAATTTTTTTATAAAAATATATAAAAATTTTCAAAATATGATATCTATAAAAATTAATTTAAAAAATGCAATAGTTTATATATATATATATATACAGTGGGTACGAAAGTATTCAGACCCCCTTAAATTTTTCACTCTTTGTTATATTTCAGTCATTTGCTAAAATCATTTAAGTTAATTTTTTTTTTCCTCATTAATGTACACACAGCACTCCATATTTACAGAAAAACACAGAATTTTTTACATTTTTGCAGATTTATTAAAAAATTTAAACTGAAATATCACATGGTCCTAAGATTTTATTCAGACCCTTTGCTCAGTATTTAGTAGAAGCACCCTTTTGTCTAATACAGCCATGAGTCTTTTTGGGGAAAGAGCAACAAGTGTTTCACACCTGGATTTGGGGATCCTCCGCCATTCCTCCTTGCAGATCCTCTCCAGTTCTTTCAGGTTGGATGGTAAACGTTGGTGGACAGCCTTTTTAGGTCTCTCCAGAGATGCTCAATTGGGTTTAAGTCAGGCCTCTGGCTGGGCCATTCAAGAACAGTCACAGAGTTGTTTGTGAAGCCACTCCTTCGTTATTTTTAGCTGTGTGCTTAGGGTCATTGTCTTGTGGAAGGTAAACCTTCGGCCCAGTCTGAGGTCCTGAGACTCTGGAGAAGGTTTTCGTCCCGGGGGGGGGGATATCCCTGTACTGGGCCGCATTCATCTTTCCCTCGATTGCATCCAGTCGTCCTGTCCCTGCAGCTTAAAAACACCCCCACAGCATGATGCTGCCCACACCATGCTTCACTGTTGGGACTGTATTGGGCAGGTGATGAGCAGTGTCTGGTTTTCTCCACACATATCGCTTAGATTTAAGGCCAAAAAGTTCTCATCAGACAAGAGAATCTTATTTCTCACAATCTTGGAGTCCTTCATGTGTTTTTTCATGTGTCTTGCACTAAGGAGAGCCTTCCGTCGGGCCACTCCTGCCATAAAAGCCCTACATGGAGGGCTGCAGTGATAGTTGACTTTCTACAACTTTCTCCCATCTCCCGACTGCATCTTTGGAGCTCAGCCACAGTGATCTTTGGGTTCTTCTTTACCTCTCTCACCAAGGCTCTTCTCCCCCGATAGCTCAGTTTGGCCAGACGGCCAGCTCTAAGAAGAGTTCTGGTCGTCCCAAACGTCTTCCATTAAGGATTATGGAGGCCACTGTGCTCTTAGGAACCTTAAGTGCAGAAGAATTTTTTTTTGTAACCTTGGCCATATCTGTGCCTTGCCACAATTCTGTCTCTTGAGCTCTTCAGGCAGTTCCTTTGACCTCATGATTCGCATTTGCTCTGACATTCACTGTGAGCTGTAAGGTCTTATATAGACATGTGTGTGACTTTCCTAATCAAGTCCAATCAGTATAATCAAACACGGCTGGACTCAAATGAACGTGTAGAACCATCTCAAGGATGATCATAAGAAATGGACAGCACCTGAGTTAAATATATGAGTGTCACAGCAAAGGGTTTGAATACTTAGGACCATGTGATATTTTTAGTTTTTCTTTTTTAATAAATCTCCAAAAATGTCAACAATTCTGTGTTTTTTTCTGTCAATATGGGGTGCTTTGTTTACATTAATGAGGAAAAAAAAAATAACTTAAATTATTTTAGCAAATGGCTTCAATATAACAAAGAGTGAAAAATTTAAGGGTCTGAATACTTTCCTGAACCCCCTGTATATATATTAATATATATATATATATATATATATAGTGTATGTATTTTATATATGTACTCACACAGACACCACACACACACATAGATAGTAATAATTTTTGGCCTCCAACGATTATGAAAATGCAATAATTGAGATAAAATGATAATTGCCCCCCATTCTGGCCCCTTTTCCAGCGCTGCGCTTTCATTCCTCCATAAAAGCCCAATTTCACACGCAAATCAGTAAAATCATATAACGAGACTTTTGCAAAATGGGACATGCTTGATTTATAGAAGTATATGTATTCATGTTTTTAAAAGCGTGAAGGAGAACTTGCGCAGCTCCTCAGGAAGATATATGTGCTCACAGACAGAGCAGGACAGGGACATGTAAAGTCATCTTTTAGCACCTAACCTGTCAAATACACGCAAAAATGTGTCAAAATGTGGCGCTTAGTGATTATTCACGTGAACCCTCGTCGGTTATGTAATAAATAAATGTAAAGAGTTGAGAATGAAAATAGGCGTGTAATGGTAAATTGGATCTGTGCAGCTCTTAAAGTGACAGCGGGCTTTTTTCCTGCTGCGACTGTGTGCTTAATATTCATCTAACAACAAAAGACACATTCAAAATCACTCACTGCTCTTGACTGAAGGACTTTTGTAGCTTTAATAAGAAACAAAGGATGTTTAATTCTTACAGTGAAGACTATGCCGTTTTATTTTACATTAGGTTATTGGTTGCAAACTGCTTGAGACTTGCATAAAAACATTAAAGCACAGTTTGTTTCATTTGTATCTTTTTGTTCTGTTGTATTTGTCCTTTGCTTTTTTTTTTTATTACTGACAGTTTAATTATTTTCAATAATTTTTAGGACTTTTTGTTTGTTTGTTTGAAATTCCGCTGGTCTCTAAAATGTAGATGTCATAGCAACCTTATTTACAGAAAATATATATTTGATATATATTGCTATCTTTAAATTAATCACTCATATAAAGTTTTGGTCATATGGCCCCCTCATAATCGTGTTAAATAATCGTGATTACAATATTGACCAAAATAATCGTGATTATGATATTTGCCATGATCGAGCAGCCCTAATAGATAGATAGATAGATATAGACATAGACATAGGATAGATATATAAATATAGATAGATAGATAGATAGATAGATAGATAGACAGAGATAGATAGATAGATAGATAGATAATAGATAGATAGATAGATAGATAGATAGATAGATAGATAGATATATGGCTGGTAAGAAATATTTTGTGCAACATCATAAGCACATTCAGTTTTATGGCTCTGTGCAGTCATATTCTCAGCACTCCATAAGTGGTTTTTATTTAGTGAATTAAGCGGCAGTATTTTAGCTCTGGTTGGGTTTGCAGAGTAATTCAAGCTGTCTTTGTTTTTGCTGCAGGTGGAGAGCTCGCTGTCGTCTCATCAGCCTCTCCAGTGGCGGGAAGTGAGCAGCACCTCTTGTGTGTGTCCGTACCAACGAGAAGCTCTGCATCAGATAGCACAGTGTCATAACACACACTTTTGACCCTCAGGAAAACACACCAGAAATAATGAGCGCAAACACACTCTGCACTCTTATGTGTCTTTTAAAGGTGTGTTATTTCTACCACACCACACCACAACAAACCTGTGGAACAAAGCAAATAACCTAATACAAATAAACAAACAACACAAAACCCAAAAACAAAAAAATTACAGCAGGTAACTGCAACTTTTTATAAATCCTCTAAATCCTATAAAACAATAGGAAATAAAGACTACAACATAAGAAAAATAATAAACCCAAAGATATAAACTCAGAATTCTGAAAAAAGACAGAATTGTGAGATTAAAAAAAGTTTATTTCGTGGCTGAAACAAAAAAAATTGAATTTTGAGATTTAAACTCAGAATTGCGAGAAAAAATTCTGAAATCTGTTCGGTTTATATCTCGCAATTCTGACTTTTTTCTCAGTCTTGCAATTCTGAGCTTGTATCTCGCAATTCTGACTTTTTTTCGATCTCACAATTCTGAGTTTATATTTCACAATTCTGACTTTTTTATCATTTCAAGTTTATTTCTCACAATTCTGAACTTTTTTTTAGAATTTCAAGCTTATTTCTCGCAATTCTGTCTTTTTTCTCAATCTCACAATTCTGAGTTTATATTTCACAATTCTGACTTTTTTATATAATGGGCAAGCTATTTCTCACAATTCTGACTTTTTTTCCGATCTTGCAAACCGAGTTTGTATCTTGCAATTCTGACCTTTGTCTCAATCTTGCACTTCTGAATTTACATCTCACAATTCTGACTTTTATCCTGTGGCAGAAACAGGCTTCCATGACAAACGGCAGCAAACAAAATAGTTTTTCAGATTGCAGTTCTGTTTGATGCTGTCAGTGGTGCCAGATATGTTGTTCACTTTCATGCAGATTTCTGTACAATCCATAAGCCATACAGTTAGCTCCACACATACGGTGCTTTGAATATATTTTATAATGCATTATTGCATTTATTAGTTATTTTGGACAGAAGTTTCTGTATCTGGGTCAATATGAATTTGAATGTTGGTGTTGAGCATTTTAAAATACAAATGCAGGTAACAAATCATTAGTTTGCGTATATGTGCACATACATATATACTGTACTTTATGCAAGGAATAATGTAGAGGTTGCCAGTCGTTCTTGCAGAGTGAAGTAAAGACGTTTATTTTGTGATCATGACCGGTTGGCTGTACATTATCCCACTTATTACAAGGCTATTTACCAAATAAATAAATATATGCATATTTAAGCTTTAGACAATACATTTCAGATGAGCCTTATTTATTAATTTGTGAAAAAAACAATGCAAGAGAAATAAGTAAAAAAAAAAATCAAATGCCTTTTCTGTACATATTTGAGCACGTCATGTAACAATAATGCAAATGCCATTGATTCATGTACAGTGCTGACAAGGTTTAATGGCCAGATGGCAGATTAGGCAGCACTGCATTATGGGATGTCAGCAGGCAGATACGTCTGATGATATTATTTCAAACTGAACATTCAGCTGCATTTTACAAGCAATTATGCAATGCCTTAAATATTAGAATAAAATGCAGAAACGCAAAGCAAACAATAAAGTGTCCTCAATGTAAGTTTAAAATAGATATCTGCATTGTTAAAAATGTTAAGACATGAATAAAAAAGTACTGAAAGCAAATTATTTGATGAATGATGAATATATTGTGCATATTGGCATTGCAGTGTTTTTTTTTTACATTTGTAGTTCTACAAGTTTGTTATAATTAAGTGACAATGGGTTGCTGTAATTTAATTACATCTTTAAAAAGTGACACAGGACTTTACATGTGTCTATGGCAGCCCTATCATTCTTAAAAAAAATGTATATGTTGGCTAACCTAAATATATGCAATGCACCATACAAAATAAAATACACGAGCGGTGTCCGATTCGCTAATGAATCGTTCTTTTGAGTCGGATCTTTTCAATGAGTCTGTCGGTCTGAACGATTCTTTCATGAATGAGACTGAGTCGGGTTCACGTGTCCGATTCGTGATGACTGAACCGAGGATTTTGGTGATGGGACGAACAGAGTTCCCAGATTTTGGGGGACGTGTCCCCCCCACTTTTAATATCACGTAAATTCGTCCCCCGCACTTTTTCGGGCAAGTGTGTTCGCATAGAGGTTTTCAAGAGCCGGTGTGAATAAATATAGATTTAAATTCAAAGAGACAGGATAGTCTGTGCATGATCTGATGTTTTATTCGGACCCAGAATAAGGCGAGATGAACATCGCGGAGCGCTAAACACTCCGTGCAGAGTATGTTTCATTCATTCTTGAAGCAGAAAGTCGTAGGAGGAAATCCCTAACATGGACAAAAGCGTCCAGCTATCGCTGTATGAAAACAGTTGTTTTCACAGAAAACAGAAACGTTTGGAAACATGAAGACATTAAACATACGATTGCGACAATATATGGTTTATTTGTGTTTGTCAAGTCATCTCCAGGTAATAAATAAAGTATATGAACAATGCAGTGCTAATTGACATAGCATTTATTACAGTATTGAAACTATTCTGCCTTATTATGTGATAAAAAAGTGTTTGTAGTATAAAAACAAATCATTATTATTGGTTATTGTCCAGCTGTTATCTGATTTCTAAGCCAATTAAAAGCTAAAAATGAGAGAAAAATTTAAAGTTTGCTACAACTTACCAGTCAACAGTTTTTGAACAGTAAGAGTTTTAATTTTTTAAGAGTTTACTTTGATCCCAAAGTACAGCAAAACAGTACAATTTTGAAATATATTTAAAATAACTGTTTTCTATTTGAATATATTTTAAAATGTAATTTATTGTGATTTCAAAGCTAAATTTTTTGCATCATTACTCCAGTCACACTATCCTTCAGAAATCATTCTAACATGCTGCTCAAAAACCATTAATACTATAATAATAATAATATTAATAATAATGTTTCTTGTGCAGCAAATCAGCATATTAGCATATTAGAATAGTGACACAGCAGACTGGAGTAATGATGCTGAAAATACCGCTTTGATCACAGCAATCATTTTAAATATATTCAAATAGAAAGCAGTTATTATAAATAGTAAAAATATTTCACAACATTACTGCTTTTGCTGTACTTTGGATCAAATAAATGCAGGCTTGGTGAGCAGAAGAGACTTCTTTATAAAACATTAAAAATCTTACTGTTCAAAAACTGTTGACTGGAACGTTATATAGATTACAGAAATGTTATATTGTAATGTTTTATTTATTTATATATATCACTTTTCTGTCCCCCTCACTTCTGAAATGATGGCTACACCCCTGAGTTTCCGAATGTCTTATTGTTCCCTCAAAAAATAAAATAAAATAATATAAAGAAAGAAAGAAATGGTTTCCAGTGTTGGTTCTAATAAACAGGATTTTATTATTAAATAGCATGCACAAAAATTGTTTGATTTAAATTCGAGATATATTGTAATGAAGTGAAACACTGGTAAACGTTACTAATACAATTAACTTGACGTAAAATAATCACTATTTAGGTTCTTATTCCGTTTTAAATAGTCAAGAAAAATAAACTATTTTGCATCTTTTTGTTCATTGCATTTACTCGAGATTATTTTGGAAGGATTTGGAATTCTATATTAACAGAAAAATAGAGTGTATGATAGAAATGTGTATATCTGATGCACTTTTTTATACAGAAAACGAACATTTGAATTGTAAAGAACAACATATTACACATTTGTTTATTTTGTTAGGGAAATTCCAGATACATGAGAAGAAGTGGGCTCAATGTAAACCATATTTTGCACATTTTATAAATGACTTTAAATGATATGTAAATCTCTTAGAACAAACACAAATCAAAAAAGCACTGAAAACAAAAACAACTTTGTCATTTTCTTCCTTTTTTTTTCTCTGGCAGCTAATAATGTTAATTTGATAATGTGAATATGTAATACCTCATGTTCTTGTGGCATTGAATTAATAAAGCATTAAAAAAAAATCCCTTTTAAATAAATAACCAAATGGGAACATAGTGGAGACTTCTGTATTTGCTGGTTTGGTTTATAATTATCATTATTTTGTTAGTAAATAGCGCGCAAAAAATGTTTTTGCTTATTTTAATATAAGATGCATTAAAGTCGTGACGAATCATGGCTCTACCGAAGTGGAAAATTGATAAACCTCACTAATAAAATAAACGTAGCATTAGCAATATGCGTCTGGGACGCAGGGACAACGCGATGACGTAAAAGAATCACTGATTTGGTTCGTTGAGTCGGTTCTTTCAAACGAACTGTTCGAAAGAACCGGTTCGCTCAAATGAATCGGACTTCCCGTCCATAACAGACAATACAGCGTGCACGATACCAAACCAGAGAAGTTGGAGTACGGAGCAAGAGCAGAGAACGTAATAAAATTGAACGCGTGAGCGCAATAATACTCGCGCTGTGTCAGATATTCCGCATTCAGCATCCTGCGGGACCCGGATCAGTGAGAGCGTGCAGGTGCACCGGTCAGAGCATGCGGAAGTGACGTGTGCGCTCACGCGACTGGCGTTAAACCGTCGGGATTAGATCGGAGCAGCTCAGCGCGTTAAACGGTAGGATTTCACTCCTTTCCTTCATATGCACATGTATGTATATATGTATATATTCGCATTTTTGATTTCCGATCGCTCGGAATTGATTGTAGAATAAACGCTGGTGTATTTTACGCATTTGTGTGTGTGTGTGTGGGTGTGTGTGTGTTGTGTGGGTGTGTGTGTCTTGTGTGCTGGTGGGTGTGTGTGTGTGTGTGGTGTGTGTGTGTGTGTGAGGAGAGTGTCATTTGGTGGAAGAGATGGTGTGTTTGTGTTTGTGTGTTTGTGTTTATGTGTGTTTGTTGTGTGTGTGTGACGGGTGTGTGAGGAGAGATGAGAGAGATGGAGAGAGGAAGAGATAGGAGAGTTCGTGTACTTGTGTGTGTGTTGTGTGTGTGTGTGTGTGAGAGATGCGGAGAGAGAGCAGAGAGAGAGGTGTGTGTGTGTGTGGGTGTGTTGTTTGTGTGTGTGTGTGTGTGATGTGTGTGAGAGAGTGTGTTGTCTTTTGGGTTTATGGTGTGTTGTTGGTTTTATGTGGTGTGTGTGGTGTTGTGGTGTGGAGAGAGAGAGAGACGATAGAGGAGAGAGGAGAGAGACTTCGAAGAGGAGGGGGAGGGCTGGAGATGAGGAGTGGGGGGTGGTGTGTGTGTTCGTTGGGCTCTGTGGTGGGTGGTGGTGTGTGTTGTGTGTTATGTGTGGGTGATGTGTGTATGTGTTCGTAGTGTTTGCTGTTTTGTGGGTTGTATGTGAGAGAGAGATGAGAGACGAGAGAGAGAGTGTGTGTGTTTAGGTTGTGTTTGTGTGTTTATGTTTGTGTGTGTGTGTTTATGTTGTGTGTGTGTGTGTGTGTGTGAGAGAGCGAGAGAGAGAGAGAGCGAGTGTGTGTGTGTGTGTGTTTATGGGTGTGTGTGTCGGGTGTGTGGGATGAGAGAGAGAGAGAGATGAGAGAGAGAGAGGTTTGGGTGTGTGTGTGTTTATGTGTGTGTGTGTGAGAGAGAGAGAGGGGAGAGAGAGAGAGGAGAGAGAGAGGAGAGAGTGTGCGGTGTGTGTGAGTGTGGTGGGTGTGTGTGTGTGTGTGTTGAGAGAGTGTGTGTGTGTTGAGTGTGTTTGGTTTATGTGTGTGTGTGGGGTGTGTGTGCTGAGAGAGAGAGAGAGAGAGAGAGGTTGTGTGTGTGTGTGTGTGTGTTTTTGTGTGTGTTTTTGTGTGTGTTTTTGTGTGTGTGTTTTTGTGTGTGTGTGAGAGAGAGAGAGAGGAGAGAGAGAGCGAGTGTGGTGTGTGATGGTGTTTCTGTTTGTTGTTGTGTGTGTTTGTTTATGTTTGTGTGTGTGGTTATGTGTGTGCTGTGTGGGTGTGAGAGAGAACGAGAGGATAGAGAGGAGAGAGAGTGTGTGGGTGGGTTATGTTGGTGTGTTTGTTTTATGTTGTGTGTGTGTGTGCTGGAGAGAGGAGAGAGAGGAGAGAGAGAGAGTGGTGTGTGTGGTTTATGTGTGTTTGTGTGTGTGGGTGTGTGGGTGTGAGAGAGTGTGTGTGTTTATGTGTGTGTGTTTGTGTGTGTGTTAGAGTGTGTGTGTGAGAGAGAGAGAGAGAGAGAAGAGAGTGTGTGTGTGTGTGTTTATGTTTGTGGTGTTGTGTTATGTTTGTGGGTGTGGTTTTGTTGGTTTTCCGTGGTGTGTGTGTGAGTGTGAGAGAGGCGAGAGGAGGAGAGAGAGAGGTGGTTGTGTGTGTGTTTATGTTGTGTTGTGTGGTTTTTATGTTTGTGGTGTGTTATGTGTTGCTGTGGTTATGGGGTGGTGGGTTATGTTTGGCTTATGTGTGCGGGTCGAGTTGTGTGTGGGAGAGAGATCGGAGAGGAGAGAGTGTGTGTGTGTGTGTTTGTTTGTGTTTGGTGTGTTTATGTGTGTGTGTGGTGTTTATGTTTGGCTATGTGTGTGTGTCGAGGTGTTGTGTGTGAGAGATGAGAGTGTGTGTGTGTAGTTGTGTTGTGTGTGTTTGTGTGTGTTTGTGTGTGTGTTTATGTTTGTGTTTATGTGTGTGTGGTGTGTGTGAGAGAGAGAGAGACAGGATGTGTGTTTGTGTGTGTATGTTTTTGTTTGGTGTGTTTATTGTGTGTGGTGTGGTGAGAGGAGAGAGGAGATCGGAGAGGTGTGTGTGTGTTATGTGTGGTTGGTGTGTGTTTTGTGTGTGTGTGTGTGTGTTTATGTTGTGTTTGTGTGTGTGTGTGTTTATGTTTGTGAGTGTGTGTGTGTGTGAGAGAGATTGTGTGTGAGAGAGAGAGTGTGTGTGTGTATGTTTGTGTTTGTGTGTGTGTTTATGTTTGGTTTAGTGTGGTGTGGTTTGTGTTTATGGGGTGTGTGTGTGTGAGAGAGAGAGAGATAGAGAGTGTGTGTGTTTATGTTTGTGTGTGTTTGTGTGTGTGTGTTTGCGTGTGTTTGATGTGTGTGTGTGTGTTTAGTTGTGTGCGGTGTGGTGTGTGTGTGTGTGTTTATGGTGTGTGTGTGTGTGTGAGAGAGTGTGGTGAGAGGAGAGAGAGTGTGTGTGGGTGTGTGTGAGAGAGAGAGAGTGGGTGTGAGAGAGTGTGTGTGAGAGAGAGAGGGTGTGTGTGAGAGAGAGAGAGAGAAAGAGAGTGTGTGTGTGTGAGAGAGAGAGAGGTGTGTGTGTGTCGTGAGAGTAGATAGTGGTGTGTGTGTGTGATGAGAGACGAGAGGTGGGGGTGTTGTGGAGAGAGAGAGAAGTGTGTGTGTGTGTGTGAGAGAGGAGCAGAGAGAGTGTGTGTGGGTGTGAGAGAGAGAGCGTGTGTGTGTGTGTGTGGAGAGAGAGAGAGACGTGTGGTGTGTGTGTGTGAGAGAGAGAGAGGGCGAAGGAGTGTTCCTTGTGTGTGTTGAGAGGCGAGGATGTGGCCGTGTGTGTGCCTGTGTGTGTGAGAAGAGAGGAGGGCTGTGGTGTGGTGTGTGTGAGAGAGAGAGAGAGAGAGTGTGTGTTGTGTGAGAGAGAGAGAGTTGTCGTGGCATGTGTGTGAGAGAGAGAGAGAGTGTGTGTGGGTGAGAGAGAGAGAGATGTGTGTGTGTGTGTGAGAGAGAGAGAGTGTGTGGGAGAGAGAGAGAGTGTGTGTGTGTGTGTGTGTGAGAGAGTGTGTGTGTGTTTGTGTTTGTGTGAGAGAGAGAGAGTGTGTGTGGTGTGTGTGTGAGAGAGTGTGTGTTTATGTTTGTGTTTGTGTGTTTGTGTTTATGTGTGTGTGTGTGTGTGACTGTCGCTCCAAGCTGCTGATGAGAGGGAGAAATACAACATTTGTTTACAAAAACTCCATTCCGTGTTTAACCGCAATTGCAAGATTTCAAACCGCTTTAAAACACATTTCTGCATTTTATCCCGGCGTCGAGTTGATGTCCCGGATTGAAGCGCTACTGGCCAAATTCAGAGCTGTCAGTTGTGTATTTCTATATAATCTGCGGCTCTGGCGTCTCATTGAACACAGAGGCCCCTAGTTAGATGCAGCGTATTTGTTTCTCTGCCAAGAATGTGACTTGTCCCAGCAGCCTCGATGCAGAACAAAGCGAGCACATCCCAAAAAAAACACAGTTCTTATAGGATGTGAACAGATCTTTCCATTCCTGTCTGCTTAAACATCAAACTGTGATGCAGATCAGCAGACTCAGTCTGTTTTCTTGTTTTGCTTTTGTGTAGTTTAACATGTTACCTAAATGCATAGGGATAGTTGTCAGGTCAAAAGTGTGCATCTGCTTTTGTGCATTTATAGGTTGCTTAAATTGTGACAACTTGCCCCCACTCTTCCCTGCTTGGTTGCATATCCGTGTAACTCTGAAATTAGACGAATAACACATGCTGATCTGCTCATAGTGCACTGAAACAAATAGTCAGCAGTAGAGGTCGACCGATAGTGGATTTTGCAGATACCGATAGCTAGGTTGGACCACACTGGCCGATACCGATTAATTAACCGATAGTTTTAAGGCCTATAGCATTAAAATGATATGCATATGGATATTGTATGTATACTCTCACACTTAAACTGCTTCTATTTTTGAACACTTGATTATCTAATCAAAATAAAAGCGCTGCGCTGAGTCTATGGAGAACTCACCGGTATCACACACACACTCCGGACACGTCGCGTTCAACTCGAGCACCGGTCTAAAACTGTTTATTTAATCACCAAACGGACACAAGTTTACTTCAAGAATGAACAATTTGGCATAGATGAGTTTGAAGTTCGGTGTTTAAAAAATGGAGCAAACGGAAAGAGAAAGCGCACAGACACACAAACTTTATTAGAGCCACAGAAAGACAAAAACCGTTTTGCTGAAAATGCACAATACACAATTCGTTATGTACATTAACAACGATTCGGGACAAATATAATGTAATTTAATTTAATGGAAAACTATGTGAATGCAGCTCTGTGGCGCGGCAGGATTTTCTGCTGGCTGCATTTAAATCCGCGTCTGAAGATTCCCGCTCTGTTCAGCATGCAGTATCACGTGTCTAAACAAATAGCACGTGCTGTCAGTGATTTCAACCACTAGAGGCCGCTCTCGCACTGTGTAATGACAGCAGACCCTTCTCAGCCGCTCCAGCAATGGACGCAACCCGGAAAACTATCGGCATGGATTTTTGACGATAACCGATTGTTCCAGCAATCAACTATCTTATTTTTTTTTTTTTGGGCCGATTAATCGGCAAAACTGATACATTGGTCGACCTCTAATTATTTTGGCATTTTGCACGGCCTGTCTATAAATAAAGAAGCTGATGTGTTGCTGAAAGCTTGGAAGCTTTGCTTTAGTTTAATGTTATGTTTTTTTTTTAAACAGAACAGTTTAGTGACCTTTAGACAACATATAAAAGATGCATGCGTTTCTGTTGAGTATACATCAGGCTTGTATGGCTCATAAATAATGTAGTCTGATATAGTGAGAATATGGAGTCAAACTGAGCAAAAATATGCAATTTGGTGCAGATGCTGATATTTATAGGGCCAAAAAGTAAGATGAAATTATGATAGCTTGTAATGTAAATCAATAAGATCTTTACACCTACAGGAAGATAACCTTACATAAAATGAGTAATATCTCCAGTAATATGTCTTAGTAAGATGATATTTCAAATATCCAAACATATAATGCAGTGCAATGCAGTGCTGATTGAGAGATGAAGAAATAAAGGCTCCTCAGAAGAAGTGAGATGTTCTGGAGGCTTGTGAAGATAATTCCTCCGCTGAGGAACAGTGAAAGAAAAGCTTCTGGAAACAAACGCTCCTCAAAACATCCTGATGATCAGATTTGAGACTCTAAAAAATGATTGATGGAGAATCAAGTAAAGCAGAGCTGCTTCAGTCCAGTAAGAGTTCATCTGGAGATATTAATTTTGCTCACACACAGAATCAATGCAGATGCACATGGACAGCAGAATTCTTCACGTTCTTATTGTGCGCTGAAATGCACGTAGTGTGAAATGATGTCAAAATGCATGTCTCTGCATGTCTGCTAATTACAGTTGCTTATGGCTTAAAACGGATGTGTAACAGTATATTGGTTCACAGCAGTGTTATGCTAACCGTCCCTAGCCCCGTTACCCCGATCCACCCCACACCCACCCCCACCACCCGCGAAGCCCCCCCCCGCAAACTCTAAACACAAAACAAAGAGAAAAATTCACTTTGGAGCTTTACCGGAGACCATGGAGTTAATTAGATTTATACAGTGAAGGACTATGCAGTTTCTGTTTATGTAGTACATTTTTGATTATTCAAGTTTCTGCACGCTTGAATCACTGTTAGTACTACCTGAAAATATAAAGAACGTTTATTGAAGTTCTATCATATTATGTGATGTTGTAATTTTTTTATTCTAATGCTGATTTACCGCCTACAAAATCACCCGATCCGTGATGATTATATATTTTTCAACTAGAGATATCGAGTAATCTGGAGAGTTTTTTTTTTTTTTTATATCGCAATATATATCGTAGAAAAACAAAGTATTGCAATGTGAGCTTTTTCCGATATGGTGCAGCCCTAAGTGTCAGTAATGAGACGCTGCCATCAATCTGCTGAGACTGAGACGGGTGCAGTTACAGGTCACTCGCTCCAATTTAGCAAATGTGGGTGTTTCCTCGTTCTCTCGTTCTCCTCTGCTCCTCTAATTAAGCAAATGCAGCCTTTCGCACTTGAGACGCCTCTCGGCTTAAGCTCAACCTGTTATCTTAGTTTTTTAAGTGTGATGGGAGGAAAGTGGATCGTTGGCACTCGTGAGCAAACGTGAGGGATCTTGCAAGGACAAATTTACATATAGTCTGCATTTAAAGGAAACTTCACCCATAAAGTAGTCAGTATGGACGCGTAGGGCACTATAAAGTTCCGCAAAATTTAACCCATTTCAAGTTAATGAGTCATGACGATGGTAGATTTGAAAAAAGAGCTCTGTTAGTTTGCATGAAGGCTGGTATACAGCAGATGCGAAATGGCTAATAATTACAGGCCATAGAGAAAAACAAATGTATTTCCTTCTAATAATTGAGAATATTATCAATAGTTAATAGTAAAAATTGGAATGAAAAAAATACTTTTTTGGAAGACGCGGATGAGGAGAGGCTCATGTGTGCTCATATGAATCTAAGCATCTGATTTCGTGTAGTATAATTCACCACTAATCATGTGCAAATCGAGACACGGAGGACCCCCTTTATGCCACACTACACTAGTGCTGGGCTTATTTAACTTTTTGTCTTATTAGGGACTGCACGATTAAATCACATGCGCTAATATTTAAGGCGCATCTTATCAGTAAGCGGTTCGGTACTCAGACGGAAAATCTCATCATGTGCGTGCTTTTCACATTGTCAGCATGAACTACAACAGAGCGTGTTCACGACGAGATGCGCCCAAACCACGTTTAATATGAGCGATTTTTTGCGCAGCTGGTCAGGTGAACAACGGCTCTGTGTAGATGAATGCTGCTCATGATGAAACCGCAGGTTTTTCTGAACAAGTGCGAGTTAAAATTATCGCGTGCGATTTAGCGTGCAGCCTAGTCTTATTTAATATATATATATAATATACCCTCAATACTGTTGATTAATAAGTAATATTGAATGTGTGTGTGGTATATATATCTATACACTATAATATCTAACAAAATATAAGCGTAAAATATAGGGGTATATAAAGAAGGACATAAAGAGATATGGTTGTAAAGTATAATAATTTTTCAATTTTATATAGGTAAGACCCTGTTAATCGTAGATAATAATATTAATATTAGTAAAGCAGTTAAATAAATATATAAACAAATATTCATGTGTATGTGTGGTCGTATAGTAGTATATATATAATATATATTAGATATTAACGCATATATAATATTATATGTATTTATTTATTTATATTATGTATTAAATATTATTTATATTGAATATGAAAATTCTTTTTCCCTTGGCATTTTTATTGTATAAGTAGATTCAAGTAAAAATAAGGCCAAAATCTAGTTCGAAAATCAAGGCTGTTTCACACGTTTTAAAATGAGATTTAAATGCAGTAATTTAATTACTAAGTACTGAATCGATTTAATCATTTTTATACCGTAAAACCTTATAGAGTCATAAACGGCAGATATTGAACTACATCGTGGGTAAATTAATCCGTGAGCATTAGCATGCCAGCAAAAATCGTGTATCATTCAATCATGTTCGTTTTTTGATATAATATTGAAAGTAGAAAAATGATGAAAACTGCTCCTTTTTCGTTTTTTTGTTTTTTCCCAAAAACTGAAAAACGAAAATTCATCTTAAATTTTCGTTTTTCGTTCATGGGTGGAAAAAAGAATAAACAGCTTGAATATTCGATTTATACACATGGGCGGGGATTAAACGCCCCTTTCTGCTGATTGGACAGCCGAAGATCAAACCGTGCCGTCATCAGTTCTTCCGCAGTATCACGAAGCAGAATAATAGTCCTCCACTGCTGAAGTTGTATGGATTCTTAACTATCATGTCTTTGCAGGCCTTATGAATAAATACTGACACCAACTATTACGGGGGGCAGATTTAGACTAGACAGGTCTTTCTTCTGTGTAGACCAGTGGTTCTTAAAGTGATAGGGGGTCAGAGAAATAATTTGCTATAGCCTAAAGTATTTCCAAACTGTAAAGGTTTTTTTTTTATCATGATACATAGGCTTACTGTGATTTATTTCAAAGTGACTTATATGATGCATTTAATGTAAAATAATCTAAATGAAGCCTTTTAAAAGACAAGTATTTGCTGTGGTTGATTTTTGTGGCATGCACCAGAAAGATGCTCAAGGAGACCGAGACGCGCTAAAGCAGCGCATTCTGTTGTTCTATTTATTTTTCAAAGGCATGACATTTTGTAGTTATTTTGAACGTAACTTTACGCAATTAAAAATATACATTTTACATACGACTATAAATGACAGAGTATTAAATTATTTCCCCTCGATGGGGAAAAAAAAGTGAACATCAAGGAATGTAAACTGCTTTAAATAGACTGCTGCTTATTCCTTGTGTGCACTCAATACGGTTGCGCTGACTGTCTGTCTGCTTATTGAGTTTATTTAACCCGTCGCAATTTATTGGAACTGTGTGAACTAGGGTGACTACTCACCTTAATGTTGTTATAAAGGCGTATTACTTAACACAAAAATGTCGTGCTCGCACTTGCCAATTTAATGGCAGAGAATGGTGACTTTAGTTTTTTTTTTTTTTTTGAAAGTGGATTCATATCTGTCGTAAAATAATCCTATGAATCTTGTGGCGTTTATTCCAAGCATTCTGAAGGTATACTGAGGGTTTGGTGAGAAACAAACAGAAATGGCAAGTTATTATATTTTATGAAACTCTTGCGTTGCAGTGCAAGTGCGCAGCAGCTCACGCAGCACACAAGTGCATATCCATTTGAGATAGCAATTATAATCAATTTTAATAAAACAAAAAACTACATTATATAACTCTAACAGTAGAACTGTTGTTCTCCGGTTGTCAGTCAGAATGACAGTTCTTGCATATACCCAAGCCAATTTATTATTCTTTCCTTTTTTGTCTTAGTGTTTAAAATATTTATTTTGAAACAAATTAATTAATTTCTTAATTAAACAAACAAACAGACTTACTGGGTGAGCAGGGTAGGCTATGACAGCTGTCATATCGTACCCTGCCATGCCCAGCTGATGCAAAGAATATAATTTATATCTACACAGAAGAAAGTCCTGTCTAGACTCTGCCCCGGTACGAGTTGTGTCGAGCTATTCATAAGCCAGTTTGTTTGACAAAAAAAGATTAAATGTAGTTGCAATAAATGTGTTAAGAATCCATACAACTGCAGCAGCTGAGGACTATTATTCTGCTGCGTGATACTGCGGAAGAACTGATGACGACACGGTTTGCTCTTCGGTTGACCAATCAGCAGAAAGGGCCGTTTAATTCCCGCCCACATGTAGAAATCCAATATTCAAGCTGTTTATTCATTTTTCCACCCATGAACGAAAAACGAAAATTTAAGATGAATTTTCGTTTTTCAGTTTTTGGGAAAAAACAAAAAATCGAAAAAGGAGCCGTTTTCTCATTTTTTCTACTTTCAATATTAAATCAAAAAACGAATGATCGAATGATACACGGATTCAGAAAGCACCTTCTCGTTGAAGTCTTTCATGATGTGTGGTTTCCCAGAAGTCCCGTCACTGAGGGAGGGGCAGGACTGGAACGGGACACAGTATTTATGTAATTGACATGTGGGATGTGTCCCTGTAATCCTGGACAGAAAGATCTCCTACTGCTGCTTCATTTTCATAAGCTCATAGCCACCGAGTGCATTTGTTTCATAAGAGAGAGACCTTGATTTGTGTTTTATCCTGTTGAAATAATGAAATAATGATTGATAAAATTTTAATAGCACATGCTGATAGTGATATCGTATTGTTTTTCTAATGCATAATCTTTGCCATGAAATAGCATGTCAAGCTGATGTGGCAATAAATTAAACTGATAGTGATATCTAGAGAATGTCTTTTATGTAGGGCTGGGTATCGTTCAAAAATTTTCGATACTGATACCTTGACTTCGATACCGGTTCCTGAACGATACTTTTTTCGATACCAATTTTATGAAATCAATTTTAATAAGATTACATTATCTATCTTATAAATCAGTGCAAAATAGTTTTAATAAAGCTTCAAAATAGTCTTCAGTTTACACATCTGTTAGGCTACATTTACACGAGTGCGTGTTCGTGTTTTAAAAACATTAGCTCAGACAGAATCATGATTTCTATTTTTTTCCACTGATTTACTGATGAGCATTAGCAGCTTCCAGCGCTGTCTGCTTGTGTTCTCTCTTCCATGATCGCTGCTCTGACTCAGAGGTAATAACATATTTAATTTCAGCAACATTACATGGCCAAAACACACCGCCCCCCCCCCCCACCTTGTGAAAACCGATACAGTGCATGTAATACAAGCAAATTTTGTGGACACCCGATTACCGAAAAAAAAAAATTTTTATTATTAAGCAACTCACATTTTAAGTTAACATTACCTTATAAAAATAAAAAATTGAAGTCCAAACTAACAAAAGCGAATTTCTTTTTGCGTAATGTTTAAGTTGCAGTGCATGTAAAATATTGGTTATCCCTCGTTAATAGTTTTTCATTTACCATTATTTTAATGCAGTAGTGCTTTATTAAATACAAAGTTCTAACTAAAAAAAATACAACACACACGCACAACGGTGGCTATACAATTGCTGGATTTTTATTCAGACTTTTATTAAACCGCATCATGAACGGTGGTATTGTGGATGGCACAACACTGGAAGTATATCATCCAACATGACAGTGCTTGCAGGACTTGTGTGGTGTAGTGTCCCTGATAACAAAATCAGAGGCCGAGGGGTGTTTGGGTCCCTGTAGTCTGGCTGCCCAATGCATCCTGGACGAAGAACGAGGGTAAACTGTTACTTTAACTTCAGAGACGAAAAGTAGACTTATTATTACTGCAATAGAGTGGGGGACTATAAAGTCTGAACACATATGACGAGGAATTGCGGGGTTCCTCTAGATTTTTCCTATGGGGTTTACAATGGGGTTTTTCAATTAAAATAAAGCCCGTGGTAAACATAAGTTGACGATACTTTTATGTTTTGTTGTACAACGTAAATTACACACATCCATACCCAAAATACTAATTTTGAAGCAGTTATGTTCATTTTTGAAAACGTATGTTTTTAATAAGTAGCTAGATAAGAATGTTTAGGCTGTGAGTGTGTGCAGTTATTGTAGAACAAAACGTAGAAGTATCATCAAGTTATGTTTACCACAGGTTTTTGTTATCATAAAGGTGTTAAAAAAAAAAAAAACATGAGGAAAATATCAAAGCGAACCAGGGCGAATTTATCTTTCTGGACCTCTGAACGATATCCACTCTATTTCAGACTCCCTTATACATGACTTCATACGGAATTCGCCTCACACACATACACTGGGAGAACATGTTGACATCATGTAAACAAAAAAAATAAACATGTTAAACAAGCAGGCCAACTTTATTTTATATACAATGAAGTCAGTGATGGAGGTAGTTAGTGTTTGTGAATCTGCACTCACCTGAAGATCAAACATTTCGAATGTCATGCAACATCTGTGAAATCTTGCTGGTGTGTGTCACTTTCTCTGATATGGTGAAACTCAGCACAAACCTGGAAAACCACAAACATGCACAAGTAAGTGTATAACCAACAATGGATGTAGAAAACTGAAAGCATAGTCTGTGTCCGGTTATATGAGGACACATCACACAACTTGCTCTTCAACTCAATATAAGTTACCCCTGCATTAGTGTTGCGTGATTCATCTGCGTGACTACGATAGATCTCCGTCGAACACAGCCGAGCCCCTCCAGGCTCAGCGTCCCAGAGAAGCCAGAAAGAACATTGGTAACGCAAGGTGGGTAGACGGTTGCTTCTTGGGAACCCAAAGGAGGTAGAGTACAACGCGCCTATGTCGCCGCAGCATTCGTGTCGGGTGGTAAGCTTTATGCACACGCACAGTTTGGAAAAGTGACAGCTCTCTGCTGCCGCATGTAGCAGCTAGGCGGTTGCTTTGCACAGAACAAGACCAAATCACCCTCCGAGACATTCTCCCAGCGGGCGGTGAATTTCGACTAAGATACCACACACACGCGGAAGGCGGAGGAGTAGGGCGTGGGAGATTGGCAGTGTATTTGTTATTGAGAATTCTCTTAGAACACCCACACCCGAAGGGGCCTGTATGGCTCAGGGCTATGATTCGACTAGGTGGGAGGCTGGTCCACACCGTCAGAGTGAGGTGCTTTGAGAGTAAAACCCAAGCACGTAGAACTAAACATTGCAGTTAACAGCAGCGACATTCAAAAAGT
>JADLZN010006691.1:0-187253 GCA_018155175.1 Sinocyclocheilus anophthalmus | reverse complement strand
TTTTATTTTTTTTATTTTATTAAAAAAATTTTGGGCTGTTGTATGTGGAAATAAAAAATACTACTAGCATTCAAAACATTTGGATATCATTGTTGCAAAAAATTGCAAAACCCCACGTGAAATGTATCAATTACAATAAAAGAAACCAGCCTGCGATGATACTTAGTTTGAACTTTGAGATTGAATGCAAATGCATTTCAGCCCTTTTTTGACCATGATCCATGGAAAATGTATCGGTTTCTCATTCTATTATTCTGGTTCCTAGAACAGGGGTGTTTGATACCCACAGATGAATAGGTGTTGAACCAGATGGAGTTACAGTCTGAGAAGAAAGCAGTGGAGGGGGAGAGGAGAGCAACGCAAAGCAAGCAAGCTGCCCAGGAGTCCACAGGCAAGATGACCCTCCCTCAGTTCCTCTCCGTCATCGAGAACCAATCATCGTACGCCGCCGCTGTCAGGAGATCACCCAATCGCAGCCCTCTCACTCCATGGACAGACTCGCGGAGTTCCTCTCCCACCCTTTCCGTCAAACTCTCCACCATCCATCTGGGGTCAAAGGGCAGCAGCCCGTCCAGCACGACATCTGAGAGCACCTTGGAGCGAGAGCGGCCCCCTAGTGCGGGAGCTAAACACAACTACCACAGAAAAGCATACTACACGTTTAAAACCAACGGAGGAGAAGTGGAAGCCAGAAGGCCTAATCAGATGTCACAGAGAGGATCCAGAGGCTTGCAACATGCTGGCCGGCCCCGAAGCAACAACTCCTATATGACACCGTCTAACCACCAACGCCCAATACCGGGGATGTCCGTTGTCACTGAGGGGGTGAAGCAGAAAGGGGCGTCTGTAGAGGCCGGGTCTGGTGATGGGGACTGGATTAAAGTAGAAAGAAAGAAACCTAATAAACAGGAACATAAGCACCAGGAAGTGAGGCAGGGCAGAGGCCGGCCGCGCAGAGGAGGGAGAGGAGAGCAGAGGCGGGGTTGGTGGTGGGCCTGGGGCGAGTTAGTTAGGGCTTATAAAGGTTTTACACCGTTTTCTAACTAAGTCAAGATCCAGCGACAAGAATTGGGTGTCCACACCAACGCGACGCGTGGCAGAAATAATAAAATATTCACAGCCAACATCAAGACGGTTGGCGGGCTCTCTCTCTGGAAGCGCACCTGCACCGCACCGAAATCGTTTATAATCTAGTTATAAATTTAAATTTTGTAAGATGAGTATTAAATGTACATACTGGCGTGACTGATACCCATCTTTGTTATGGAATAGCTTGTTGGTTCGCACCACCTGAGTTCACAAGCTTTATCTTTTAATTTGTATAAATTTGTAGGTTCTTGGCTTTATAGTTATTATGTTAGACAAAACCTCTGATTAACAGGAAGAGATACCTTTTATCCACTTGGTGGCCTCGCGTTGATGTAGCTAGGACACGGTTGTTGATGGTTGCTACAATGTTTCTATTTACGCGATTGTGTCGTTGCGGCTGGAACAACAATATACAAACTATATGACAGTAGATAATCTTAGGTGATTATGCACTTTATAAAAACTTAAACGTGTCTAATGTGAATTTGAATATCATTTAGCATGAGCTTATAGCCATACTGAAAGCAACAACAGATAGTTAACCTCAGATTTTGAAAATAAATTAAAGCAAACATGTACATTAAAACTGCGAACACATTGCGATAAACAAACAAGTGTATTCCATGACAAAGATGGTATCAGTCACTCAGTATGTACATTTAACGATGTTAAAAATGTTTAATATTTATGAATTTGATTATAAACGTATCCATTTCGTTGCGAGTGCAGTGCGCTTCCAGAGAGAGCCCGCCCGAGAGCCTGCCCACACACGCTTCTGATTGGCTGTGATATTTGATTGATTTTGTCTAGTTTGGACACCCAAATTGCTTGACGCTGGAATCTTGTCGTGTCGCGTGTAGTTAGGACCAAGCGACAACCTCCCGCGCTCTCTCGTGAAGCCAACACGGAAGTGACATAAAACTGTAACTTAAATTCATCGACTGGCCGCTAGAGGCTGGCTCCAAAAGGGGGTCAGTCCCATAGACTCCCCATGTTAAATTGCCCAACTTTACAGCAGAAAAAAACATGCTTACAGCCTGGTTCAAAAAATGATTTTGGTCTATATAGCTAATTTTGCCCTTGATGACAACAGTGAGGGGGTGAATTTTTTTTTATAACTTAAATTATATTAAGCCATAAAGTTCTGCATAATTAAGGGCGCGCCACTTGAGTGACAGGTGGATTGCCACCGCTGTCACCACCGTCGAGCTAGGTGGGCGTGGCTTCAGCAACCAGCTCCCGCCTCTTTGCCCATCTTCGATTATCCGGGAGTGACGCACTGCCAGATGGCGACGGCCGCTCCGCCCACTTGAGCTTTTGAGCTTCAAAAACTCTCTTCAGAAACCTACGGGTGACGTCACGGACACTATACGTCCATGTTTTTATACAGTCTATGTTTAGGACACGGTGTTAGAAGGGGTTGATAATGAATCACGTTTGATCCACCGTAAGGGCTGGAGAGTTGGCTTATAACCAAAGCACTTAAGTGTTCCTAGGGGATTCAATAAAAGCATCTTAAAAGCCAATCTTCTAAACATGACAATGATAACGGGTAAATAATTTAAAAAGTTCACCATGAAATGGATATACTGATTTTAAATGTCATCAATTATGCATTTTCTGAAAAAAAAGAGAGCTTTTCTCTGCTCTTTCATAGTTGATTGCCTAGTCCAGGTTTTAACTTGAATTTGCCTCTCTTGTGGTCTCTGATTTTCTTTTGTTTCTTTTTAAAGGGTTTCTTATGTATTTGAACTATGCTAAACACTTAAGTGATGATGGACTTTTTTCAATTAAACCGTTTCGGCCTGCAAGCCAAACGAGGTTAGACTGTTAAATGTTTTATTATGGAGGTCTATTTCATTTATATGATATGAAAGATTTATTTATTATATTGGTGGAATTTTAAACTTTTGTCAGTTTATAAGATATTAATAAAATATAAACTTGAAATGAACTCTGCTCGTTTTACCTAGTCAGTTTTTCGCGCGGTTTATGCAAATGAGCTCTGAGGTTTGGCGCCACAGCTAAAGATCCTGTAAGCGCAAACAGACATGATTTTAGTCACTTTAATTCAAATAATCTAGGACTTCTAATACAGTTTGGTCAACATGTGTATACTCAACCCATAATGAAATGGATAATGCAGTTCTGGTGTCTTCAGCCTATTCGATTGCGTTACTTTATTAATTTCACGGAGCTTCCGGGACTCGCGTGTGGCGTGAAGAGAGTCACGCCTCTTCCAGAATTACCCGCCAACTTCCAGACTAAACTCCGCGCCACACGACTGAGACACAGCCACACACATTCACAGCGGACTCGGGCACAGTATACACTCACACCCCCTCAAATCACTGCGAGCTCCACACAATGCGCTCCAAGGTACAGTAAAACATATCAGCTCTTGATTTCTATTGACCTGAAAGTACAGCTGCTGTTGTGTGTGTGGGTTTGTGTTTATGTATGAATGAATGAATTCATGAATGAATGAATGCCCATGCATGCATGCTCTCGTGGGGTGTGTGAAGTTTCTTTCAACGCTATAAAAGTGAAATTAACTGCTCAAAAGATTAATCACGTTATTTATCTGTTTGGGACATGCATGTTTGTCCCATAAAAAAAAAAATCAACTGTTAGCTGGTTTATTAAACTTGTAGGCGTGTGTTTAGTGGGGGCAGGGGTCGCCCCAATCTTTACAAAGCATCTAATCAACATTTGTTTATAATGAAATATGTATCAGTATCCTGTTGTTGACCCAGGAAAGTTTAAATACAATTTCTCAATAACTTGATCTTGCAACAAAATACTGCATGTACAAATAAATAAATACAAAACTTACGTGTCCACAGCTCTATACTAGAATTCATGAGCCTCAAGACATAGGAAGAGCGTGTACACCCCCCCCCCCCCCCCCCCTCTTCCTTCTCGACCCATCTGCCTCATAAATTTAACATTCTGATATTCCAGACTTTACACACTTTATGATTGCCATTGCCCTTGCCGTGTAGAGTAGCTATTAGAAAGTTCAGGCCATGTTACTGTTTCCAAGATGCATGTCTCAAACTGACCTCCACAGCAAGCAAGCCAGACTGAGCTGAGCAGGTTTATCATGAATGTGCTGTATGTTGTTGTGCACAGAGGCAGCAGGCGAGGTCTCCCCGCTCCACCAGAATGAACCTGCGCAGTTACAGGAGCACCGCTGTGCTTCCTATGGAAACCTCCTCCTCGGACGACAGCTGTGACAGTTTTGGATCTGATGGTTTTGGGACCTCGGTATGACATGAACTTTTCCATACATTAAACTGACCTTGCAGATGCCCAAAAGATCCAAGACCGTTCTCTATACCTCCCTCTTAAAGTCATACCTCCCTCTTGAAGATCATGTTTTGGTTTGTTTTCTTATAGAAGAGACAGACGAGAAGCTCTGCTCCGAGTGCGAAAGTGTTTAGCGTTTTACCCGTGACGGAGGAAGAGGACGCGTGCAACGGTTTTGAGAACGGCCTGAACGACGACGTGACCGAAATGGTTCGTAACCACTGGAAACTCTTCAGTCTCTGCTTGTTGCTTTATCGTATACTGGCTTTTGAAAGGATGAATGTGTTCAATTAATCAAGTGGTTTTTCCTCACAGAAGATGGACTCTGATTCTGAGGCCTGTTCGCCTCCCAGAAAAACTCGCAAATCGTTCACGCTCCGAGTAGCCATGAAGTTCCCGAACAAACGGGCCAGTCCTTCAAAGCCAGTGTCGCCTGAGTCCAAACCTGAACCTAAAGACCCCGAGTCTGACTCTGAGGGAGACAACTTCATGCTGAAGAGAGCGCTGAACATCAGAGAGAACAAAGCTATGGTGAGGAACTCTACTTCTACACACCTGCATCCTGCGTTTAATTTAGGTATTTTTTTAAAAGGTAACTCGGTATGTATCCAACCCTGGATATTAGTATGCATTCATCTATTGCAGTTTGAATGTCATTCTTATGATGATTAGTTTGAGTATGAATCCAGTTTTAACAGAATAGCGATCTCTTCCTTGTAGCTTGCTAAGCTAATGTCAGAGCTGGATAAGGTCCCTGGACTCAATCCCAGGAGGGCTGCTTTGTCACAGGGCAATACGGTAAGACTTCAGAGTACTGTCGTTAAAAAACGATGACTAAAAATTGTATTAATACTACTGATGATACAATTATACTAATAATTTCTTAATGTCTACAATAGTTACTATGAATAACTTGTTTATGCTAATAATATTGATTAAAAATTACATTGCTAATAAGAAATAATGCTTAATAATTTTATTATGAGCAATACAATGCTACTGATTTAGATTATTATTAGTTCTTGTTTTACCTTGGTTTGACTGAATTTTCTCCTTTTCTCTGTACAGCCTCGTCGTGTTCCTCGCCGCTCTCTGGATGCCGGCGGCGCTCGCCGGAGAAACCCAGAGCGAACGTCCCGTCCTCACACACGCTCCCGGTCACTGGTGGACGGACCACCCTCCCCTGCTCCAGAGGATGACCCTGAGGACCAATACAGCCTGGTCCGCACAGAATTTTTTGAGCCAGAACAGAAATTATTTTTCCGACGCGATGATGCGAAGATAGAAGAGTGCGCTTACTCTAGTTAAGGGATAGTTCCCCCCAAATGAAAATTCTTCATTAATTAACTCACCCTCGTGGCGTTCCAGCGGTAAGACCTTCCTTTTGTATTTTGTTCATCTTCGGAACACAAATTAAGATATTTTGATAAAACAACGGAACAGAGGAAAAAAGCTCTCGACCCGTCCATAGAACAAAACAAACGCCAACTGTATGTTCCCAGATCCAGAAACGCAGAAGGACATCGCGATACAATCAGGTCCAGTCTGAATGACATCAGTGGTCAACTTCAGTTTGCGAAGCTACGAGAAACTTTGTGTGCAAATAACATCGAATTTATTCCTTCTTGAACTAACCCTTTAAATATCACGACTTCTTTTTTTTTTTTTTCGCTTGTGCTGGAAATTTATAAAATTAAATGTATTATTGAAATACCGTGTTCAACCTCGGTAAACGCTTCACATAGTTGGGGGTGGGTGATTTGTTAAATATTACAATTAAAATAACTTTAGATATCATATACTTAGTATAATATATATCTATTTTGACGCATGCCACAAAGCTGCATCTGCGCTATGATATCTCCAGTGCTTCAGCAGCAAATCATTACAAGTAACGCTAGTTATGTAATCAGATTACTTTTTTTTCAAGTAACTAGTAAATTAACACTTTACTTTTTAATTTACAAGAAAATATGAGTTACTTTTCCAAATAAGTAACTTTATTGTGTTTCCATTTATTGACGGCACCTCTCCTGTTGGATCTTGTTTCTTTTTAGTGCTTCGAGAGAATTGAGAGAGTGAGTGTGCCAGAGGGTATCAGCTGACGCGCTATTCATTTCACTCTCACTTTTAGTGTGACTTTACGCTTCCAAAAATAGTCAAATATCGTATCGTTTTTCATATAACTCAAATAAGTTATATATAAATATACAGGCTGCATCTAAAAACAAAAAAACGAATATTGTGAGTTTTTGTTTTTTTTTTTTGTAACTTATTTCAAAAAAGTGAAACTTTCATATATTCTAAATTCATTAAAACATTCTCAAAAGTGTTTTATTTTATTTCGATGATTAGCAGCTTGTAGCCTCATGAAATCAAAAACCCAGTATCTCAAAACAATATTCGAATATTTCCTAAGATCATATCAGAAAAAAGCGATTTGCAAAACAGAGAGTAAGAAGACCTCAAGTTCTTTAAAGTAGGTTCATTATACTGTGTATCAATCACTTGTGTTGACGAGGCTTCTTTAGCCACAAACTCACGCCGATCAGTGAGGTGTTGCCATGAAGACACAGCCTGTGCGTCTGAAACTGGGACTATTAAGCTTTCAGCTCGATCCCACTGTTCCCATACTATTCTCTTGAAAATAGAGCCCTATAGGGGGTGAGGTTCAGGTCAGGCATGTTGCTGGCCAATCAAGCCCCAGTATATCAGATGCGTAGCAGAGCATGCCGAAAGTGGTTGTGACACTTGCGGACGAGGTGCTTAAAGTCTGCAGGACGAAAAAGGACTCAGTCTTCCAATAAACACAGCTTGTCAGACAGATGGAAGCACACTAAAGTGCCTCCCAAATCTCCTCGGCGTCCATGGACGCATTGAACTTTGGACTTGCGTGAAACACGAGGCGCAGCCAGCAACACAGCAGACGTCACAGCAACCCAAATCTATCACTGACCGTCTGGATTGCGAAACCTTCACACTGGACTTCAAGCAACCCTTGGATTGCTCGTGCCCTCTCCAGTTTCCTCCGTACCTTGTTCCAAATGAACATGCAAAGTTTACTGTTGATCTGAGAGCACTGCGAAACAGTCCAGGTTTTTTCTCCTATAGCAGGTAAGATGCTTCTGTCGTTGTTTCTGTTTCAGAAGTGGCTTCGTAGCTCTTTTCCTGAAGACGTCTGAGCATGGTGGCTTTTGATGCACTGACTCCAGCTTCAGTCTACTCCTTGTGAAGCTCTCCCAAGTTTTTGAATCTGCTTTGCTTGACAGTATTCTCAAGTTTGCGGTCATCCCTGTTGCTTGTGCACCATTTCCTACCCAATTTCTTCCTTCCAGTCAACTTTGCATTAAATATGCTTTGATACAGCAATCTGTGAACAGCCACTCCTTTCAGTAATGACCTTCTGTGACTTATCCTCTTTATGGAGGGTGTCAATGATTTTCTTCTGGACCATTGCCAAGTCAGCAGTCTTCCTCATTATTGTGGTTTCAAAGAACAAGAGATAACTGGAATTTATACTGTAG
Source organism: Sinocyclocheilus anophthalmus (assembly GCA_018155175.1). Taxonomy (NCBI): domain Eukaryota; kingdom Metazoa; phylum Chordata; class Actinopteri; order Cypriniformes; family Cyprinidae; genus Sinocyclocheilus; species Sinocyclocheilus anophthalmus. Next base: position 179,328 of record JADLZN010006691.1, on the reverse strand, counting down.
GGATGGTTATTTAATGAAACTCAAATATAAATATTCTAATATTTTGAGATACTGAATTTTTGACTTTCATGAGCTGTAAGCTATAATCATCAAAATTCACCTAAAACAAAACAAACTTTTGAAATGTTTTACTTTACCTGTAATGAATCTAGAATATATGAAAGGTTCACGTTTTGAAATGTTACAAAAAAAAAAAGAACTTCAACGATATTCTAATTTTGAGATGCACCTGTATAATAACAAAATATATATACAAGTATAATATAATCAAATAAGTTTGTTGTTAAAAAATAAGCAAGCCCAACTCTGCCCAAACTGAGCGTTTGAACAGCAGTGCACATGCCGTCTCAAGCTTCCATAATTTGTCATGTGAAGTTAAGGTGAGTGCCACTGGATTGATTTTTACTTTTTATTTTCCCTCCTGTGTGTGAGCAGAAAGAGCCACGTCGGCGCAGCTATAACAGCACTCTGACGATTCCTCATGTCGTGAAGCCTGTGGAGGAAATCACTCGGGCTGAACTGGACAACATCTGCGTCAACGTCAGAGAGAAGATTTACAACCGGGCCACCGTAAGTCTCCTTCAGCATGAAGCTTTTACTATCACAGCACCGGTTCAATACCCAAGCCTTCATTTCTCAGCTTGTTTGAAGCGCTGCAGACTCTTCATGAGCGTGTGGGCTGTGCTTTTGTCCGACAGGGATCCACCTGCCATCAGTGTCGGCAAAAAACAACCGACACCAAGACCAGCTGCCGCAACCCAGAATGCGTGGGAGTTCGTGGGCAGTTCTGCGGGCCTTGTCTCAAGAACAGATACGGAGAAGACGTCCGTGATGCCCTCCTGAGCCCGGTTAGTGACGTTTTCCATTCAGTCTTATGCACATTGTGAAAGCAGAGAAACAGTTGTGACTAGCTAGTTTGTTTCCACAACAATGCATAGTACTATGGTGGTTAATCAGTGAGTTACGTCATTGTACGGGAAACACACCCCAGATCAGCTAGCATTTTTCTAAGTGGTTGGATGGTGTTGCTGAAATGTTGTTTTCTTCTAGGAGTGGCTTTGCCCCCCGTGCAGGGGCATCTGTAACTGCAGTTTCTGCCGTGCCAGAGAGGGCCGCTGTGCTACAGGTGTGCTCGTGTACCTGGCCAAATACCACGGCTATGACAATGTCCACTCCTATCTGAAAAGGTAATGGGATTTTGTAGTAACTTAATTTTTGTTGCACTATAATATGAATGCTGTAACTATAAATATGCAGCTGTGTTCCAAAAATCTACACTACCAGTCAAACGTTTTTAAACAGTAAGATTTTTTATGTTTTATAAATAAGTCTCTTCTGCTCACCCCACCAAGCCCTGCATTTATTTGACCAAGGCTACAGCCAAATGCAATAAAACTTTGAAATATTTTTACTATTTAAAATAACTGCTTTCTATTTGGATAGATTTTAAAATGTAATTTATTCTGTGATGCAAAGATGAATTTTCATCATCCATTACTCCAGTCCTCAGTGTCTCTCAGGTGATCTTAAGAAAATTCTTTCTCATCCTTTGATCAATTTAAAGCATCCTTGCTAAAAAGTATTAATTTCTATAATTCCAAAACAATTGTACTGAATCCAAGCTTTTGAATGTTATAGTGTATAATGTTAAGAAAGCTTTTTATTTTCAGATAAATGCTGATCTTTCTATTCAGAGAATCCTGATGGGGAAAAATGTACTCGACTCTTTAATATTGATAATGAAAAATGTTTATTGAACCGTAAATCAGCATATTAGAGTGATTTCTGAAGGATCGTGTGACGCTGAAGACTGGAGTAATGATGCTGAAAATACAGCTTTGATCACAAATAAATGACATTTTAACAGATATTAAAATAGAAAACAGTTATTTTAAAATGTAAAAATGTTTTACAATATTACTGTTTTTACTGTAATTTGGCATGAAGAATTTGGAAAAAATGCAAGGCTAGGCGTTCCCCTCGCGAGAATTATAAAAAAAAAAAAAAAACATAAAAAATCCTTAATGTTTTCAAAACTGCTAGAGTATTTGACTAGCCCCTTATCTAGCACTGCTCTACATTTAAAGCCATCGTAGCTGTTTTGGGAGTTATTTTTCATGTTTTGTCAGTCACTTGGCTCTCGGGTGAATCTATGAAAGTGTGACCGTGACCTCTGACCTTCCTCCACAGTTTAAAGAAGGAACTGGAGGAAAGCGAATAAAATAGTTGCCACGTTCGACAGAGTCCAACCATAACTGACGTCGTCCTCAAGTGTCTTAATTATGTGTGATTCTCGGAGCTTTAACCCCTTAAACCTGCTGCAGGTTCAATTTGAGTAGACCGTTATGAGTTGTCTACATGAAGTCCTTAAGTTTGCATTGTTTTAAATGTGTAATTTCTCAGAGGGAGTGGTGTAGTGTATACTAGGGGTTGTGTTTTATCTCTGTAATTGTATTGCGAAACTTTGAGAAATTGTGCTGCATACTTGCATTACTCTTTGCTGTTTTTAACCTGATTTTATCCAGTCGTAGGTTCTTTAGACCCGTTATAAAAACAATCTGCACAATGTTACTGCCTGCTCATACTTGAATAAAAAATTTGCTCACTTTTTTGCTGTCCAATGGAGCAAAGGGCAAAATTGTTCACTGTTGTTTGTTCTTTGAAAATCTCTTATACCTTTTTAAAACAATGTTGTGAGTGCTAAGGCTTACATGTTTCCATTACATCTTAATAGATGTGTTTAATATAAGTAGTGTGTCAAAGCGATTAAGATGCATCCAGAATAGTTTGTTTGAATGGCTTCGTGATGTGTTACTTTATGTGATATATATATAAATACACACATTGCATTATATAGAAAAACTGTGTTATGTTCATATCCTAGTTATAAGTCTATATAATATTATAATTATATGAATTTGTAAAATATATACAGATGTGTGTGCATTGTTTGTGTATCTATGCATAATAAATATACACTAGTACACATGTACACAACGTTTATTCTTGGATTGCGAGTATATTTATTTTCGGTGACGGCATATATATTTTTTATCTTGCCTAAGTCGGCTAATAATATTTTAGTGCGGTGTCCGGGGTATGAGGGGTAGAATATCCAACGTGTGTTAAAAGACCGACAGTCTTTATTTTACTGAGTTTTTATTTTTCTACTTTAATTATAAAAAATACTGCTTCTACTTCAAAAAATTGGTTTTGTTGAGACTTTTTGGCAGTTAAATTCTCAGGACAGTTGTACTAACTTGATATTTTCCGTTTCATGAAAACATAAAGGAAATGTGTTTATAGACCGTGACACAAAAAAAATTAGCATCAGGGGTTCGAGTTCCCATATTTACCAAATTAATGGAAACCTCCTCTTACATCTAACATCAGAACAGCCCCTACCAAACATTTCATATTACAGCAGCGAGTCCGCCTCGACATCTATTTCAGCAGAAATTCAATCAGAAAGGAATATTGTGGTGATTTGAGCATGCCCTTCGCTCTTGCCCCTCTGCCCCTGTGGGTTAAGAGGGCATAAGGAGGGGGGCTATTACCCCGACCCCCTAACAGGAGCCCTGCAGAGGAGAGCGGAGCGCTGTGATATACTGCAGTCTGCTCGTGTCCCTCATTAGAGAGCTGCCACTAATGGTGTGGAAATAATTAGCAGACTCTAATGGGAAATCTTATACCTGTGAATCATTTTTCCCCGTTAAAGCTCTTTCACGACCCTCCGCTCACATGTTCTTTGGTTTTATCCTTCCTCTAATTCAGATCGCCACAGACTTAACGATTTTCTGACTTTAAACCCTGCTTTAGTATTATGCAGCTTTTGGGCATTCATAGCATGCTGTTGTATGTACTGTATGTACCATTACCATCATTGTACCACTAATTAAGTGTGCTGTGTGAAGCTGTGGACAGTGATAGACAACGCTATCTCATGACCAATTTGTACGTATTTTACGAGGTGGCTAATTCGTACGAATTCATACAATCTCACTCATACGATTTTGTACGATTTATCTAGACCCCAATTATGGGTAGGTTTAGGGGCGGGGTTAGATGTAGGTAATTCGTACAAATTCTTACGAATTGACTTTATCGAATAAATCGAATTTACGAACTCGTAAAATACGTGCGATTTAGCAAAAAACTTGTGAATTTGTACAAGTGAGGTCGTACGAATTAGCCACCTCGTAAAATATCTACGAATTGCCGTGAGATGCTTTCTTACTAGTGCTGTCAAATGATTAATCACAATTAAATCGCATCCAAAATAAAAGATTTTTTACATAATATATGTGTGTGTACTGTGTACATTATGTACAGTGGGTACGGAAAGTATTAAGACCCCCTTAAACACATTTTCTAAACTGTTATATTGCAGTCATTTGCTAAAATCATTTAAGTTTTTTTTTTTTTTTTCCTCATTAATGTAAACACAGCATCCCCATATTGACAGAAAAGCACAGAACTGTTGACATTTTTGCAGATATATTAAAAAAGAAAAACTGAAATTTTTGATCTATACAGCCATGAGTCTTTTTGGGAAAGATTTCAAGTTTTTCACACCTGGATTTGGGGATCCTCTGCCATTCCTCCTTGCAGATCCTCTCCAGTTCTGTCAGGTTAGATGGTAAACATTGGTGGACAGCCATTTTTAGGTCTCTCCAGAGATGCTCAATTGGGTTTAAGTCAGGGCTCTGGCTGGGCCATTCAGGAACAGTCATAGAGTTGTTGTGAAGCCACGCCTTCGTTATTTTAGCTGTGTGCTTAGGGTCATTGTCTGGTTGGAAGCTAAACCTTCGGCCCAGTGAGGTCCTGAGCACTCTGGAGAAGGTTTCGTCCAGGATATCCCTGTACTTGGCAACATTAATCTTTCCCTTGATTGCAACCAGTCGTCCTGTCCCTGCAGCTGAAAAACACCCCCACAGCATGATGCTGCCACCACCATGCTTCACTGTTGGGACTGTATTAGACAGGTGATGAGCAGTGCCTGGTTTTCTCCACACATACCGCTTAGAATTAAGGCCAAAAAGTTCTATCTTGGTCTCATCAGACCAGAGAATCTTATTTCTCACATCTTGGAGTCCTTCAGGTGTTTTTAGCAAACTCCATGCGGGCTTTCATGGGTCTTGCACTGAGGAGAGGCTTCCGTCGGGCCACTCTGCCATAAAGCCCCGACTGGTGGAGGGTTGCAGTGATGGTTGACTTTCTACAACTTTCTCCCATCTCCCGACTGCATCTCTGGAGCTCAGCCACAGTGATCTTTGGGTTCTTCTTTACCTCTCTCACCAAGGCTCTTCTCCCCCGATAGCTCAGTTTGGCCGGACGGCCAGCTCTAAGAAGGGTTCTGGTCATCCCAAACGTCCTCCATTTAAGGATTATGGAGGCCACTGTGATCTTAGGAACCTTAAGTGCAGCCGAAATTTTTTTTGTAACCTTGGCCAGAACTGTGCCTTGCCACAATTCTGTCTCTAAGCTCTTCAGGCAGTTCCTTTTGACCTCATAATTCTCATTTGCTCTGACATACACTGTGAGCAGTAAGGTCTTATATCGATAGGTGTGTGGCTTTCCTAATCAAGTCCAATCAGTATAATCAAACACAGCTGGACTCAAATGAAGGTGTAGAACCATCTCAAGGATGATCAGAAGAAATGGACAGCACCTGAGTTAAATATGAGTGTCACAGCAAAGGGTCTGAATACTAGGACCATGTGATATTTCAGTTTTTAATAAATCTGCAAAAATGTCAACAATTCTTGGTTTTCTGTCAATATGGGGTGCTGTGTGAACATTAATGAGGAAAAAAAAATTAACAAATGATTTTAGCAAATGGCTGCAATATAACAAAGAGTGAAAAATTTAAGGGGGTCTGAATACTTTCCGTACCACTGTAGATAGAATACACATACATGCATGGATATATTTTAGAAAAATGTGTTACGGCCTATATTAAATATAATGATACAGTATCTAAATGATATTAATACAAATATGTACATATAAATATAAAATAAATGTAAATAGTTTCAAAAATATATGCGGTAGTGTGTGTATTTATATATACATAATAAATATACACAATACACATATATTATGTAAACAGAAACTTTTATTTTGGATGTGATTAATCGCGATTAATCGTTTGACAGCACTATTTCTTAACCAAGTGTCCACCAGTACAATTGAATTGTTAGTAATAGTCTTGTTGAACATCACGAGATCTTGATCAGTGGTGCAGGTGGATCAAGGGGCACCTGCAGGAATTCATCTGAGGGTATGGAACAAAATGGAAGATTTAAACACTAAAAAGTTAGACATCAGCTCATTTTACAAATGTAACTCTTGAGAGAACTGTTAATTTTCCTGATTATTAGTTTTAGCAATCATGTAACTCTTGCACTTCTGTAAGACTTCAGACCAGACGATCACTGAGGTATCAGTCCACATAAGCAGAACAAGCATGTCTGTACATGTCTAAAATGTTTTAAAACAAGAACTGCAAAACGCAACGAAATGGACCTCTATCTAGTATGTTCACATATAGGAAAACAACAGAAAAACAGAGCGCGTATATACATACACTTTCGCTGGGAATGGCCCACATTCACGTGAACCCAATAGTAAAGGCCTAACTACACTCTAAAAAATGCTGTGTTGTTTCAACCCAATGTTGGGTCAAATATGGACTAACCCAACTGTTGGGTTAAAACGTTAATTTAAAAATGTAACCAAAATTTAACCCAACAGTTGGTTTAGTCCATATTTGACCCAAAATTGGATTGAAACAACCCAGCATTTTTTAGTGTGTACATTATCTCGAAGTTACCCTATTGAAAATGAAGATGGCTTAAGCTAGCACTTTCATCCAGCGTTTGTTTGTCCTGTGTTCTTAAGTATCGAAACCAGTGTTGGTGGGAGGTAGTGACAGTAACTAGTTACATGTAATGGAATTATGTAATTTAATTACAAAAAAAAATGAAATTGTAATCAGTTACAGTTACTGAGAAAAAAAAAAGTGTAATTAAATTACAGTTACTCATGAAAATGTTAACAATTACAAAGCACTCAGCACGCACAGTGAATTCTTGGACAATTGTATGTTTATTCGATAATTTGGTTTACGTATATGCTTTTTTTTAAGATTAACTGTTTTTTTCTCCAAAGCATTGTTGTGCCAGTGTTTCCTGTCATAGCATTGCAAAGATTTGATTTCCAAAACAGTATCATAGCTATTAAACTAAACATTATGATTTTAAATCTGTATTTAAACTCAGAACAATCTCAAAGTAAAAAAAAGGTGTTAAAGTCTGATTTTGTGGTGGCTGTGCTTATAAATATAAATTGTTATAATCATAATTCAAGTGATGAAGGATTTCGAAAAGTCTGACAGTAATCAGTGTTGAGTGGGATAGCAATACTGTAAGCTTAACCCCGTCTGCTTAATGTTTCAAAAATGAATAAGAGAATTTAGAAAAGTAATCAAAAAGTAGGCCAATCAGTTACATTACTTTAATAAAGTAAATGAAAAGTTACACTACTTATTACATTAAGTAGGGTAACTTGTAATCTGTAAACTATCACATTTCCAAAGTAACCTGCTCAAAACTGTTTTACTGCTCAAAAAATGTACTTCTCAGAAATATATTTAAAATGACATTTAAGTATACTTGACTCATACTTAGAAAAAGTCTAAATATATTTTAGCTATAATTGTGCTCCTAGAATCAGTGTTTCATTGTTATACTGTAGGGGGCGCTAGTAAACCTATTCTGTACAGAAGAAGAAGAAACTGAAACAACAGATGCTTCCACATGTAATCAAACACGATCATCAGACATAAAACAGCATCAAAACTGTGTAACATTGTGGAATAAAATATCGACCAATGAAGCGGTAATACTGACTGTCAAGCTTTGGGGTGTTGATCGACTCCATCTACGTTTTGATTATCATTCTGAATCCAATTCATAGTCTTTTTCAGCTTTTTGTTCAAAATGTTGTTTATTTCTTTATTTTTTATTTTTTATGAAACATATCCACATTCAAGTGTTTAAAAAAGAATTCATGAAACTAGAATAAAATGTTTTTGTTTACAAGCAGATACCCTGTTCTTTTGATGTTTTGTATGTTCAGATATTCATGTAACAAAATATATACAAATTAATACCTAAATAGGGACGTAGTAGTGTACTTAAGTATACTTAACTTGAAGTATACTACTTTTTGGTAAGGGATGGGAGTAAAATGACACGTCTTTTCTGGTCTCCTCTGTCAGTGCAGGCTAGTTTCGTGCCCATTTCCCCCAGAATGCTCAGTTTTTAATTCTGAGAGTAAATCTGCAGGAAACAAACGCTTCAAAGGTATTTATTTGCATAATAAAGATGCACTCGAAAATACTGGTATTAAATACCAATGATCATCCACTTTAGGGTGATGAATATTTAGGGAAATAATTGTTTACGATGCTCGAGCGTCGAGCTGATCTGGTAATCAGGCTATGAAATACAATATTTATTCATTAGAGCGAACTTAATGAGGCCTCGCGGCGCTAATTATGAAAAGCAGCGTAGCGCTAAATGAGCGCGAGAGAGACGGCTTGTGCGAGGGAGCACGGGCCTTTCTTACCTGTTTCCCGCGCTGCGGGGTCAGTGTTGGGCATCTGCGTGATTATATGTGAGGGCCCCATAAACACTGCAGCATTGCAGCACAGTTTGGCAGAGGCAGGAGTGGCCCTAACTGCTGCTGTATCCGTGATTAATAATTATGTGGAATATTGAGTATTTATTATGGGCCCTTTTCATTGCGCATTGTTCAGATGTGTGCTTCTGTTTGCCTGTTGAGAAGAGACACCAGAAGAGCAAATTGCTCACACAATCTCCCGCCGTTAAACATTGATTGAAAGAGCAGGAGGAAGAGAAGGGGTGAAATTAGATTTCTAGCTAGAACACAGAGTATAATAAGATATATATTTCACTTTAATAAAGGGATTAAAGAATTTGAATGCACTAAAATAGACTAGGATGCATCTTATGCTCCTTTAGGTTTCACATTGGCAGTGAATATCTTCTATTCACGGAACACTGCCTTAACAACTACATCTATTACTGTTAACAGTTTATTACTGTTTACTGTTATTATAACAGCAACAACAACAACAATAATAACCAGCATCACTATCATCAAAAATAATCAACAATAATTATGTTTTTTCACTGATAAATGTAAACAATTCTTAAGAATAGCAAGCATTATTACAGTTTATGCAGTGTTTACTGTGCACAGTTTGCAAATTTTCTGTATAGATGCATAAAATGTTTTTTTTTAAACTGTCCCATGAGTTAAACTTTCCATTTGCAATGTGACTATGAACAAAGGCAATTACAGTCAAAAATGTAACCTTTATTTTAATCATATATTTTTTCACAGCAATAACAATAGGCTAATTATTATTATTTGGTAGTGTTTATTATTATTATTATTATTATTATTTTAAATAGGAAACAGCATGTACTGTATTCAGTAAAGAGCAAGCAAATAGTGCATTCTGAAGTATTAGTCTATTCTGAGTCCAGAAAAAGAAGTTAAAAATCATGACTGATATTACTTCTGGTTCATCTGTCACACTGGAAATGGAAGATCAGGTGCATTGTGGGATACACTGTTCCATGAAGTATGCTCTGTGGTAATACCGAGCATTTTAGCAAATGCATTCATTCATCTGACATGCATATTATTGGCATACTATGCACAATGTGCGTAATGGGTGCTGCAGTAACAGTAGAGTGCTGTGGAAGCAGAGCAGGTCACAGCACTCTGGACTGGATCGTCTGAGGATGCTGGGACTGTATATGACAAGTCCCCATCAGCGCTATAGTCCAGCTCTGCGTGCTGATGCTAACAGCAGCTCATGTCAGAGGCGTTATCAGAGAGAGACGCCCGACTGCAGAGGTTCCATCTCACAGGAAATTGCCAACTCACCCTAACAAAAGAAAGCACAAGTGCACTCACAGTGCAGTCCTCAGAGCAAGCCAGATAAGATGACATTATAAATAGTGAATTTCTAAAGACAGGGGTGGTGGGTCTCTCTCTCTCTCTCTCTCTCTCACTCTCGCTCTCGCTCTCTCTCTTGCAATTTGAAAAAGTACCTCACATCTTGAATAATATCAGGGATGTATGTGATAATATATAGATTTAGAAATAAGATATTTTTTAAAGTAAGTGCATTTGGGGCACAATCTCATTTACAGCCACAATCTAAAATTTGAAACACAGTTATATACAAAGCATTACTCAGTCATATAGTGCTAAAATATTACTGTCTACAACGTACAGCTCAATAGAAATAAATATACAGAGAGAGCTTTTAAGTTTGATCTGGGCTTTGATTGATTCCTGAGGTGTCTGTGTGAGGAGCTGCAGTGTTGCTCCTGAAGGGGGAGCTCTGATACAGGACACTCTCTGAAGAGCAGTCTTCACACCTGTGGCACAGAGCTGGACTGCCTGGACATTTAAACCCTCACCCTTTAGCGGGGGGGGGGGGCTCTGAATTGTGTGAGGCTATAAACCTCTATTGTAAGAATCTAAAATTAACATCACGACCACAACGAAGGCGCATTTCAGCGGCCACCAAAAGGGAAATGATATTTTAGGGTAAACAGTTTGCTGGTCAATGAAAACCCACAAGGAGGGGAATACTTGAGTTGGATCCAAAAAACAAAAAAAAAGAAAAAAAAAAAAAAGGTAAGTAATATCAAACAAGAAATGTTTAAAAAGACTGTTATATTTATAGAACATGCTTTCAGTTGTTCAGTTGCAAAAGCCTCTAAAACCTTTAAGTGCCATCTGAAATTAGGTTCAGTAATTTGACTCTAATAGCAATGTATAGGTCCTTTTCTATGCAATTAAAGTGAAACAACTAAAAAAAGCCAATTTAATAGAAAAATTTACCGATCGGTTTACCATACAGGTGTAAGAAGACTTTGCATGTCTGAACCTCTTCATATATATAGATGCCATCACATACATTTACTTCTGAGTCTTGTTTTCTGAGAAACTGAACAAAAAAAGTATCTAAATAAAGATAAATTAAAAAAAGTAGCCTATCAAGTAAATCACTTTTTTGCAAGTACAGTAAAAGTTATGGTTATTTCCATATATTTCCATATTCTATTGGTTGGGAACGAAGGTGTTCAAGCCTAAGGCTATTTTTGTAGAATGAATTAAAAAGTATTGGATAAAATGCAGATCACTCAAAATTATAATTTTTTTGTTTGCAAACAAGAATATAAACAAGACAAAGCACAACTTATAGAGTTGTGAATGTCAGATGCTCAATTACATAAAATATCATCATCAGTTTCACAGTAATTAAACCTAGTAAGAGATGATAATTATTATTAATCAATCTGATGCGCTACTGCAGATCTATGTTATAAGCTTTTTAGATTCTGAATTAGATTAAACAAGAGTTTTTTTTTTTTTTTTTTTTTGTTTTTTTTTTTTTTTTTTTTTTTTTTTTTTTTAAAACGTGTAAACGTTAACCCTGTCCATACTTTATATTAGGTGGTCTTAACTACTCTGTATTTACATTTAAATGAATCATTTGATGCAATGCACGTTTTTACATTGCACTTATATTTTTTTAAATACCTGCATGTAATTACATCTGTAATTAATTACTGTAATTATTTTTATACTTACACTGTTGACCCATCCCTACACCTTAACCCATTCTTAAACCTACCAATACCACCAAACCTGTCCCTAACCTTACCCGTATCCCATCTCAATAGCAGCAGAAGTGTTTTGTAATATAATGTGAACACAATTTGTGCATTGTACTTATTTTTTGATGTAAGATCATATTAGTTAAGGCCACCTAATATAAAGTGGGACCTGAAGAACAATTCTTGCAAATGATAAGTAATATTTCTCATGTTGTATTTGTGCATGAATGCGGTGACTGTGCTGGGCAGTGTGGAGTTATGCAGGAGTGTAATGTCTGAGCGTAAGAGAGAGCGAGTGCAATGGCCGGGTTTTATTGAGCTCATCCGTTACTCTCTCAGCTGTGATGTGAGGCACTCGTAAGCTTCATTAGTTTTTACCTCATTAATCTGCTCTCTCATAACCTGTAACACACAATTCACCTCAGTTCATTAGACCACACGGCCCTCACCAGAGGCCTTAATTCATATAAAAATACACTATATGATGAGGATTGTTCGAAAGCAAACAAGTAAACATTTCATTCGCTTCATTTTAACTCAGTTACTCAATTGTTACGAGTGTTTAAAGAGATATTATAAACATTTGACTAATTTCAAATAATTAAAATTGATCTAATAATGATATGAGAGGTGAGGTGTCCAAGTCACAACAACTACTGGGGTGCCTCAGGGCTCAGATCTTGGACCACTTCTCTTCTCTGTCTACATGGCATCACTAGGTTCTGTCATTCAGAAACATGGCTTTTCATATCACTGCAATGCTGATGACACTCAACTCTACCTCTCATTCCATCCTGATGATCAGACGATAGCTGCTCGCATCTCAGCTTGTCTAACAGACATTTCTTGTTGGATGACGGACCATCACCTTCAACTCAACCTGGCTAAGACAGAACTGCTTGTGGTTTCAACAGACCCATCACTTTATCAAAATTTCACCATCCAGTTAGGCTCGTCAAACATAACTCATTCAAAAACAGCCAGAAACCTTGGAGATGTGATTGATGATAAGCTGAATTTCTCAGAACACATTGCTAAAACTGCCCGGCCTTGCAGATTTGCCTTGTACAACATTAGGAAGATTAGACCCTTCCTATCAGAACAAGCTGCACAACTCCTTGTCCAAGCTCTTGTTCTATCCAGGCTGGACTATTGCAATGCTCTCTTGGCAGGCAGGTCTTCCAGCCACTTCGATCAAACCTCTACAATTAATCCAAAATGCCGCTGCAAGATTAATCTTTAATGAGCCGAAAAGAACGCACGTCACACCTCTGTTCATCAATTTGCACTGGCTACCAAAAGCTGCTCGCATTAAATTCATGGCATTAATGTTTGCCTACAAAACCACCACTGGTTCTGCACATATTTACCTAAATTCATTACTTCAGAGCTATGTGCCCTCTAGAAGCTTGGTTTCTGCAAGTGAACGGCGTATTATTGTTCATTTCAAAGAGGCACAAAATCACTTTTCACAGACATTAACTGTTCCCTCCTGGTGGAATGACCTTCCCAAATCAATCCGAGCAGCTGAGTCATTAACCATCTTCAAGAAACGACTAAAAAAAACAACATCTGTTCCATCTTTATTTGACCCTCTAACTCTAGCACTGTCTATTCTATTTTAATTCTACTTTACCTATATATACCTTTATCTTCTTTTTTAATAAAAAAAAAAGACAACAACACTAGTTTTCTGTTGTTTTTTCTATTCTATCTACTGGTTCTTTGTTGTATGTGTGAACTAATACAGCTATATCTATATATATATATATCGATATAAAACATTGCTAAGTGTACCCTGCAGTTAGGCTAAAACGCGACTTGTCATTTGCACGTATATATGTTGCTCTTGTGTAGTTTTGAGTGCTTCTATGTCATGTGTAAAGTCGCTTTGGATTTAAAAAGCGCTGCTAAAATGACTTAAATGTAATGTAAAATATGAAGTTTTGGCAACAGTCTTTATTAAAATATAATATACATTAACAACAATATAAAATGGAAAAAATTTTGTGTTTTAAAGAAGATGGGTTTAACAATATATATTATATATAAATATATATAATATATATATATATAATATATATAATATATATATATATTTCATTATTTTATTCAATTAATTTAATTGCTTCTAGTTGATATTTACATGCATTGATTAATTTATTATTATCTAGTCACTAACGGGTGATGGCCCTTTTTAGTCATCTTTGTATCACATACTCAGACAGAATATACAGAAATATTTTTTTTCCCACATTTCAATTTTTTTTTTGTGTTTTTATATATAATTTGTTTGGAAACCTCTTAATTTTTTTCAGATTTTTTGATCCCAAGCCAATTAGGGATTTTTGACCTTACATACCCTAATTTTATTTCCACCTAACATTGTATAAAAAAAATAATGGTTGTTTTCTCGTGGTTTTTTGGTGGTTTTGTTGGTATAAAATGATGTACAGAGGTTGGTTCAGTGCATTGGTACATTGCTCGAATATACTTCAAAGTTTTCTGTAGGTTTGATATAATAAGGATTCTAATTGAATGTAACCAATGCCTCTGCTTTGAGAACACAAGTTGGTTTCTGGAAAACAGGGCCACAGAGTGTTGACTGAATTCTCCCAAAATCCCAGAAGTAATGCATTGTTTAAAAACCCCTAATATATCCCAGAGCTAAAATAATTTAAATAACCCACCTGAAACACAAACCCCAGTAAAAATTGTCACAGCGAAAAAAAAAAAAACAAAAAAAAAAAAAAAACAAATGTAATTGCAAAATATCAACATTACACCCTGGAGCTGATTCTTAACCAAAACATGCTCTGGCTGGTTAGGTTCTGTCACAGAGGACCAGGCTGCCACGCACACATTAATTTCTCCTCTCTCAGAGGCAAGAAAACAATTAGGTGTCTGGAAACGCATTTCACCATCAGCCACTTGACACAGTTTTGGGCTTATCACAGGGGCAACTGTCTGCGGAAGGGCGAGAGACACAGTCATTACAGTCAGACTTCTAGGAAAAGCTCAGGATTTCAAAACATTTCAATTAGGAGTGATGCTAAATAGTCTAATGCAGTGATTTTCAACCAGAGTGTCGTGATCCAGGTCTGCTCTGACAGCAGGGGAAAACAATGCAAATAACTGAATGCAAACAAGCCACGTAATCATACATTAGTATACAGGAAAGCTAAATAATTTAGCTTAATTTCTGAAGGAAGGGGAAAATGCTTCCAGTATATTTTACATTTGACATCAAAGGCCATGTGTCCAATCTGCAGTATTTTGGTACAAATTCATCTGTCACATATTAGAAATTAAACAGATACAATCATCTTTGAAAACCATTAATAAAACTATACATAAAAATATAATACATATAAAATCCAAACGTAATTGTGGGATATCGAGTCACATTGCAAGACCGATATTTATTGTTGCAATTATGATAAATTTTGCAATTGCAACAATATAAAGAGGCAGAAACAGGCTTCCAGCCCTGTGCAGTTTGCAAACTGCAAAAAAAGCTACATTACGAGAAAGAAAATCGCAATATTTATCATTGTAATACATTTTACAACGGTGAGATATAAAGTTACAAGTCCTTATTTCTTTCTTTCTTTATTTAGAAAAATTCAAATGCGAGAAAGTTACACTGTGAGATAAAATCACATTACGACATGCAAGTCAAAATGATGAAAAACTAAATTTTGGAATATAGTCACATTGCAATATTGATATTTCTCATTGCAATTGTGATACATTTAAAAAAAATTGTGAGATATAAAGCTGCAATTATGAGAAACAAAATCTAAATTGTGGCACATGAAGTCACATTGCAAGATTGATATGTATTGTTGCAATCATGATACATTTTGCAAATGTGAGGCACAAAGTTACAAATCCTTCCTTATTTTTTTATTCATATTGATGTGGAATAGTATAATATATTTATATATATAAAAGCAGTTTTGGTATTGCGCTGGGATCGTCACATGATGTAAATCTTGGTAGTGAAGCAAAACCAGACTTAGTCTTAGACTTCTATTGTGGACTTTTTAGACATCATGTGTGTGTGTGTGCTATCCCTCCTCCACCTGTGTTCTCATTCAGCTCTCGGCACCTTTCAAAACAAGGTGAGGTTAGTAGTGATGCTGCGTTTGGATGATCAAACAGAGCGCTATCACGTGTGTGTGGTGACAAGGGCAGTGCGTACAGATATTCTTTAATTGTGGCAGGCCTTACTGCCCCTGCCTGTCAATCACAGCGCTTTGAATTGCACAGAATTTGCTCCATTCCTTCAGTTAAATGATGCATCCAATTAAAAGCGTTAGAATTCATGATCTTCACTCAAGGTTAAATGAAGGCACTCGCTGCTGTCACTGAGGGTGATTAAACGCTGCCTACATTAGCCACAGTCGGCACAAAAAAATTCAAATTTGGGTCTAAAGCTCGAATCTTTATTCATTATCAGACACACTCGCAGTATAAACGCGTCACATTTTTCCTCCTAATCACCAAGTTCATTCTGAAACTGCCCACTGTTTCTACACTGAAAAGGATGTGATCTTTAAATTGCACTACTTTACACACACACACACACACACTCTCACTCCCATGCACTCCCTCCTCACTCCACTCCCTCACTTCCATCTCACTCACTACACCATACACCACACACACAACACACACATTCCACCCACACCACACAACACACACACGCCACACACACACTCGCTCACTGTCACTCACTCTCACACACACACACACACACACACACACACACTCACTCACTCACTCACACACACACACACACACACACACACACACACACACACTCTACACCCAGACACAGTCACACACACACAGTCTCACACCCACACACACACACACACCCAGACACACACACACCACACACACACACACAACCCACACACGGACCTCTTCTCTCACACACCCATCTCACACTCTCTCACACACGACACACACACACACACACACCCACACACTCCACTCACACACACACACTCACTCAACATACACACACCGACACACACACACACACACACCCACAACACACACACACACACACACACTCACAAAAACTACACTCTAACACACACACACACACACACTCACTCACATTCAACACACCCACACACCCCCCCCCACACACCCACACACACTCACTCACTCACACACACACACACACACACACCCACACACTCACAACTCTCACACTCTCCTCACACACAACACACACCACCCCTCACTCCACACACACACACACCTCCACTCACTCCTCACTCGACAGACACACACACATCACACCCCACACCCACACACGACCCTCCTCCACCACTCACTCACTCACTCCATCACACCCCACAGACGCTACTGCACTCACTCACCACACACACACAACACATCACAACACACACACACAGTCTCTCTCTCACACACACTCTCACTCACACTCACACTCTCTCACACACACACACACACACACACACTCACACTCACACACTCACACACCCTCATCACTCTTTCACTCACTCACTCACTCATTCACTCAGTCACTCACACACACTCACACACTCACACACCCAAACACACACACACACAAACACAAAAAAAACACACACACACACACACTCACACACTCTCTCTCTCACTCTCACACTCTCTCACTCTCACACCCACACACACACACACACGCACTCACTCTCACGCACACACACACACACACACCCACACCCACACACACACACTCCCTCACACTCACTCACCTCCCTCACACACACAGACCACACAGAGAGAAGTGCGGACACTAGCGTAGATGTTCAAAGGCCCGTCATGGGGAAGATAAGGCAGGTTTGTCACACCAGCTCAGATCAAACCCCTGCACATCTGAAAGGAAATTTTGAATTAGGAAGAATGTCGAATTTATATAATAATCACGATTATTTCACTAGGGTAATTAAAACAATAATTTACTTCTTGTGATTGTTGACGAAACTCAAACAGTAAAGACTGGTGCTTCCAAATGCTTCCATGGGTTTGATTCCCAGAGAATGCATGAACTGATAAAATACATACCTTGAATGCAATGCAAGTCATTTTGGATAAAAGCATCTGACAAATGCATAAATATAAATGTAAGAAAATCAAGGTTGATTTAAGAAAAAAAAAAACAGCCGTTTCGGACTAACTGTTGTTTATTTTAAAAAAAGGATTCTATTTAATTCAAGCTTTTGGTTTTCATGTGCATGGTACATTGGTGCATGTTATTTAAAAAAATGAAAAAACACTGACCCACTGAAATGTCTTTGAATGTCACTGACATTTTTTTTACATTTAAAAAAAAATAAGTCTAAATAATGCAGCCTTGCTAAAAAGTTAACACACTAACTGTGAAATAGAAGTAGCATACTTTTGAAAAGAGTACTTATATAGAAATAGCATAAAATTAGATACAGGAAAATTTAAAATCAAAAGAGCATAACTAAATGCAAACTGAATGTAATGTTTTTGGACACTAAACTGTATGTTATTTACAATAAAATGAAATGTATTATAAATAAAATGTATATTAAATACAGTTAGCTACTTAAAAGTGCTTTTTTGACCTACGTCAGTAGGACTTAAGTACATCCTTATATTTAATTTAATTATTCTTTTGTATATGTTTAAAATGTACCACCTAAAGGTAAACTAAAATATATTCTGATATAATTAAACTTGTATGTCATGTTTTCAAATATATCTGCAATTACACATTTGTAATGAAGTTTCAATTTAGTTCAAATATATTTAGTTTAAATGTAATACAGAATAACACACAACGGTTACAATTATAATCAAATACGTTACATGTGATTTAGCACGTCAAAATAAGTGCACGCTAAAATATTATTAAAATGTTTTAATGTGTACTTTAAAGTAAAACTTTTCATTTGACAGCATTACAAAGTGTACTTAGTTTAAAAGTGTAGGCTACTTAAGTGTGTTCAGAAACAGTATCATCAGAGTGTAGTTTTTAAAAAAACAAAAACATTCTTTTAAGATTTGAAGCACACTACAAGGGCACATCAGAACAATAATGCCAGCTAGTGTTAATACAATAAAGGTTATGCCAATAATAACAAATAGGATAAAATAAGAAAAAAAATGTCATTACCACATTACCACAGGGATACAATGAGACACCCGGGACACATTTTCCACAATCAACTGCAAAGCCACAGAGACGCACGCACAGGTCACTGTTCACTAGTCAATCAATTCAAGTCCTGCTTTGCATTTAAATGATTCACTCTTGAATACGTCACATTATTATGGCAAATGCAATATTATGTCTGTGATTAGAGATCTGTGTTGATATTTGGGATGCACTGAAATCCGTGAAAAGGTAAAGAACGGATGAAAAGAGCCCTGTCCTCACTCACCTTCTCTAGAAATAAAGGCACGATTAGCTTCATTTCAGCAGCACACACAAACCCTTAGACTCCATGGGGGCTGACCTGTCAAAGATTCTGGGAGTTTCACAAAAGTACAAAACATTCAGTGGACTAGAAAATGACAAAAATGAGGCATGGCGTGCTGTGACGTGCATTCATTTGCTGTGCTAAGATAGATTGTTCATATGCGTGCGTGTGGGGGGATATGTTCTGTGTTGAGGGGTGATAAATGCGACAGACTCCAGGAGGACAGCGGTGAATTATGACCTTAAGATAAAACACAAATCAGCCAGTCCACACCACAACACTTTCCTGCAAACTTTACAATTTAGCACTTTTAATTAGCTCTTGAAGATTATATTTTTGTCATCTACAATAACTGAATAAACAGATGAATCAGTAATCACTGACACTTTACTGGCTATTAAATAAGACAAAACAAGAACAGTTTTCCTTGGGAATAAAGAAGTGTGCTTAATTCTATTGAATGCACCCTTGTGTACTCAAAATCTTAAAAGTATTTTATAATATAATATATATTTAATTAAATACCATTTAAGAGAGCACATTTGATGACTATTTTTTCGTAAGCGCACTTAATCCACTTTTAAAAGTGCCCTTGTAAATACTCACTTCCAAACAAAGTTTTCCTTTACAGTTACCTTTAAATCTATTTCATACTGTATTTAAGAGTACACTTATTTTGATGTGTTGACTAATATACTGAAGCACATGTAAAGTACTTGGTTATAATTTTAACTGTAGTGTGCTATTTGATATTACATTTAAAGTTTAATATATTTTAAATGTACTAAACTGCAATTTGATCATAAAAATGTGTAATAACTTTTTTTTAAATGACGTTTCAAATGAAGAGACATTGAAGTATATTTTAGTACATTAAGCAGTACCCTTTATATTTCAAAAACAATAGAAGTAATTATGAAATTACATTTAAATGTGTACTTAAGTTCTTAAACAAGATAAAAAAATCTCTCTAAAGTTCAAATAACTGCATTTAATGTAAAAAACTATAATACATTTTCAATTAATTATATAATCAATTAACATGCAATTAATTGTGCTAAACATTACATTTTCAGTTTTAAGTATTATTACATTAACATTTGTCTAGTTTATATGTTTCTATTTAGAGAAGTATTTTAATTTTCTGTAGTAGTACTGTTTTTTTAAAAGTAGGCATGAACTGTACTTCTCTTTCAAACAAGAATTTCCTGACTCATGTATTAATTTGAAATTGTTATTGAAATAAACAAGGAAGAATACATAATAAGAATACTAAGAATGTCCAAGCTGCTCTTTTCCATCCAATGAAAGTGAACAGTGGCTGGGGCTGCCAAGCCAACAATACCATGAAAGCATCATAAAAGCAGCTCATATCCCTCCTGAAGCCATATAATAAATTAGTGGGAGGAAAAGCCCAACATTTAAGTCATAATTTGCTGAAAATCTTCCTCTGTGATGCATCTCTCAAATCCCATTCGCACTTGTGTACATTCAAATGTGAGACGTCCAGATACTTTGTAAGGATTCCTTTATATTTAACCCTAAGTGTAGGGGGATAACATTACAGTCAGTGAATTATCTGATTTTTAAAAAAAACTAGACAATATTTTAGTGGTGAATATGAATGAAACTGACTTTTCACACCATCATAATAACTCACTCTCACTGCTATAAAGCAGTGCACGTCTCAAATCTGTTAGGCGGTTTTGATCGTTTTACTGGCTGACAGAGCGTCTTTTCCACTCAAGGGTGCAACATTTATAAATAACATTTTGGGTAACAGGAACACGACACTGAATGCAACTAAACAGCGAGTGTTTACCCAGAGAGCATCGCCCAGAGGAGCCGAGCTCAGAGCCCAAGCAGCAGTGGGTCTCATTTAAACAAGCCTGAGACAGCAGCAATAAATACTGCCGTCCAGCTCGCCTGCCCTTTAATGTATTCAATTCAACCGTTCCTCTGGAGGACCAGAAACACCACACACACACACCCACACGCACACTCACACACACACACACCCACCCCACACCACACATACACACACACACACACACCAACACACACCCACACACACACACACACACACAGAACACACACACACACACAACACACACCACACAACACACACACACACACACACACACTCACACACACACACACACACTCTCACTCACACTCTCCCACACACACACTCACACGCACACACACACAAACTCACACACACACACACTCCCACGCACACACACTCACACACACACAGAGAGAGAGAAAGAGATCACACGCACACGCACACACACACAAACGCACGCGGCTGTGGGGGAATATGATGAGGATCTGAATGCTCTCAATACACTTCATCATAAACCCTCATTGGAAATTTCTCTCAACAGGTTTCTCCTAATTAACCCTCCCAAAAGGTGATACACTCTCACGCAGACGGGAAAAATGATCAAATTCAATGAAAGTTTGAGGAAATGGCAGGGAGCGGAATGATAGAAAGCTGTTTACAAAGACATTGTGGCGGTCTTGTGGAGGGTCCTTTCATCTGGTTGGAAGGCAGGCAGGTAAAGAACAGGTATACAATAGTCCCTGTGCATGAGAAAAAACATAATTACATAGCTGGATGTGACATCGCTTCAAATGTCACCGAACTACAACTTGGATGGGATAAAAGATAAAAGACAAACGTATAAACTTGACGGTGATGTTTCTGGCCCCCCGATGTCAGTCTCTCGGAAAAGCGGATAAAATAATATAAATCTTACAGTCATAAGCGGCAGGTGAACTCAGACATGAGATGGCTGGTGCAATTATGAGAAATATGTCTGTGACAGAATTAATCTAGTGTCCCTTTGTACTTCCAGCTAATTTTCCATGCAGCCCCATTGTGTTTCAAAACCCCACTGAATTTGTATCTATTAAAATGAATCTCTTATTACGGTGCCTACATGGCTCTCCTCTGCCCTCACATTTTTTTCCATAACAAATCAACTTAATCAAGCTCATTAACTGTCATTATTAGACATTTATTGTTATCTTTCCATGAGCTCTCTTGCAAGCGTTCCCCTCCCCACGACGTCCCGCCACACTGCGGGCCCACTGGGCCCCTGAACACACACACACCCACACACACACACCACACACGCACACACACACACACAAACACTCTCGTCTTCTTTGTCTTGCACTAAAACACACACACACACACACACACCCCAACACACACACACACGCACAACACACACACACACACACACTCCTGCTTCTTTGCTTGCCTAACACACACACACCCACACACACACACACCACACACACAACACACACACCGCGCACACACACAAACAAACCACTCCGTCTTCTTTGTTCTTGCACTACAACACCCCACACCACACCACCACACACACACGCGCACACACATCAACAAACACTCTCGTCTTCTTTGTCTGCACTAAAACACACCCACACAGCCCTTTTACTCTTCAGGTTCCGCATGAATTTACTTCACTTCATGCACACATCCATGATGAAATACATAATAGATAGACAGAAACCTTTATTGCCAATTCAATGACTAATACTACAATCAAAGTGTGAGTTCCCCCCAAAAATTAAGTCTGTCCTCATTTACTTTACATTTACACCGCATGGAGTTTGTCTGTCAAACATGTTTCTTTTTCCTCTGCGCCACCCCAAAAGGAAGAATAGGCGGTAGTATTGACTTCACATAGGAGTAAATATCTTAAAGTTACTATAATGAGAAGTAAAATGGCTACAGTCAACAGTTTATTGGTTTCACAACTTCTTCAAATCTTCTTCTGAGTTCAACAAAAGAACGCATACAGGTTTGGAACAACGAGGATGATAAAATGTGAAGAATTTGTCATTTTTGGGTCAATTATTCATTAAATGGGAGTGTTCTTGTTCATGAATCTGCAGGGCTCTTTTATCCAAAGGAGCCATGCATTTACTGTGATCAACATGGGCATTGCTAAGCCCATGCCTTCGTTTGAACTAACACGAATGCATTGGCCAAATCAATTTTGTCTAAATGTTTCTTTTTCTTTCCTCCTAAATCCTCAGATTTTTAGTCTTGAAAGATTTCAATAGAAATGTTGTTGTTGTTCATTGGCCAATGACTTTATTGACAGCCTTTAGAACGCAATTGTTAGACAGATGTTGAGAGCTCTACATCACAGACAGACACACAACGTTGACATGAATCTCGGTGAAGACTTTTTAGTCTCCCTTTGTGAAGAAGAAGTGTGCTTATTTGTATTGAATGTGCATTTGTAGTGTTCTTCAGGTCTTTTTTTTTTACTGTAATTGCAGATAATATAACATTATTGAAATAAGTCATTAAGAGGGTTCCATTTCCGTTTCTTAAACATGTAAGTACCTTTTGAAAGGTGCACTGTGTAATACTGATCATATTAAAAGTTTTAAAGTACATGGTTCACTCGGTAAAAATAAAGGTGCTTTGTGATGCCATAGAAGAACCTTTTTGTCATGGTTCCATAAAGAACCTTCAACATCTGAAGAACCTTTCCGTTTCACAAAAGGTTCTTTGTAGCGAAAGAAGGAAGGTTCTTCAGATTATAAAAAGGTACGAAAGAGATGGTTCTTTAAAAAACCTATGACTGAATGGTTCTTTGTGGAACAAAAAATGGTTCTTCTATAGCATCGCTGTGAAGAACATTTTGAAGCACCTTTATTTTTAAGAGATAGATAGATAGATAGATAGATTTTACATTACCTAATGCTAATTTGATGTTATGTATTTTATGTTTTGACTAACATATATAATATATATATATATATATATTCTTATCGTTTCTGTCTTCTATATTATTTCTTATATTCTAAAAGTAATCTTTTTAAAAGTATGCTAAAGTGTAATTTGTTTTACAAGGACCAAGAGACTTACACTGGATTATTTTAGATTCAGTTCATTAATTCCTTGGGAATCAGACCCAATTTTGTTGTTGCTCTTTCGAGGTTCAGGATTCATAAAGGAGTTCTCAATTTGATGTATCTCCTAAAAATCTTTAGAAAAAAATAAAACAGATAGATAATTGTCACGGTGTGCCTACTGTGAGGAGCGAGGAGCGAGGAATGAGGAGAACGCAGGAGAATCATAATCAACAGACTTTAATAAACATCCATGGAAAACACATGTATGACAAAAGGCTGCGAGTCACAGGATCGACGTTCAAGACAGCACAGAGAACTCAAAACAGGATTCACCTTAAATATACAAGACATGACGAGAGGAAGGCGAGAAACACCTGGGATCAATAATACATAATAGGAACAGGAAACAGGAAGGACCAAATATGGGCATGGAGGGAGAAACTAGGACATGGCGAACAAAACACACGACTAGACAGAGATAATAGTCGGAACATTACTGAGTACGGGTGTGGGAGCTCTGGAAAGGCCGTCTCAGGAAAGCTTACCAGGGGGACGGACATGTTGCCAGGGCATATACTCTTGGTCCGTACCGCATGAGCGAATCAGGCAGACGTAGGAACCATGGCGGAGGAGGCGACTAAGGAGGCCATGTCGGCGGAGGAGGCATACTAAGAAGGCCATGAGTGGAGCAGGCAGACAAGAGGCCATGGCGGAGCAGCAGACTAAGAGTCGATGGCGGACATGCAGACTATGGGCCAGGGCGGAGTAGACAGACTAAGTATGCTATGGCCGGCCAGCGACTAAGAGGCTATGGCGGAGCAGGCAGACTAGGAGGCCATGGCGGAGTAGGCAGACTAAGAGGCTATGGCGGAGCAGGCAGACTAGGAGGCCATGGCGGAGTAGGCAGACTAAGAGGCCATGGCGGAGGAGGCAGACTAAGAGGCCATGGCGGAGCAGACAGTTCAAGAGGACATGGCAGAGCAGGCAGTTTAGGAGGCAATGGCGGAGCAGACAGTCTAGGAAGCCATGACGGAGCAGGCAGACTAGGAAGCCATGAAGGAGCAGGCAGACTAGGAAGCCATGGAAGAGCAGGCAGACCTAAGAGGCCATGGCGAGCATGCAACTAAGAGGCCATGGCGCGAGGAGGCAGACTATAGGCCATGGCGGAATCAGGCAGGACTAAGACCATGGCGAATAGGAAGGGCGAGAACTGAAAGAGGCCTAGGCTGAGCAGGCAGACTAGGAGAGGCCATTATGCGTGCAGGCGACTAATAGGCTGCATGGCGGAGCCAGGCATACTGGAGCCCATGGCGAGCAGCAGCCTCAGACGGCCTGGCCGGAGGGAGCAGACGAAGAGGCCATTGCGGAGCAGGCAGACTAAGAGCCAATTGCGTACAGGCATCTAAGGCCATGGCGGAAGGCAGACTAAGAGGCCGTGGTGGGGGCGGACGTACCAAAGGCCAGACAAAGGCCCAGACTAAAGGAGGGGGCGCAGTAGGCGGAGCAGCAGACTAGGAAATAACTCGGAAACTGTCTATACCCTAGCCCCTGGGCGTCATGACTTGGGAACTGTGAGCGGCCCGGGGGTTAGGCTGGAACAGGTGGTGACTGGAGCCCTTTCTGTTGCTGAACTCTGGAACTGTGCAGCCGCTGTCCATGGGACTAAACCTCCAGTGGACTGGAGCCCTAACTCTGTGCTGTGACTCTCACACGGTGGAGCCCTTCTTGATGCTGGCGTCGGAAAAAGGGGGGGCGGGAGACCATGGTACAGGCGCTGAAACTAAAGTCTGGTACTAAAAACACTGACTGGGGACTGGAGCCCACTGCATGCGGGGCTAAACTCGTGGAATATGAGTCCTCTCTAGGACTACTCACAGAGAACGTGTGGTAGCCCGTCTCTAGGCTAAACTACTCGGGGACTGGGAACCTCTCACTCTCGCTCTTCGAAAGAAAAAGCGTCCGGCTAAAACGTTGGGACTGGAGCCCTCTTTGGGCTGGATTCGGGACTCGAGCCGACACTGGACCGAAAATTTGACGGAAAATCAAAACACTTTCAAAACCGGAAAAAACAAACGGGGAGAAGGGGCGCCGCTTACTGTTTTGGTGCTGGCTTCTGTCACGGTGTGCCTATTGTGAGGAGCGAGGAAGCGGCCCGGATGGAAACCAGGGAGAAATCATAATCAACAAAAGCTTACAATGAAACATCCGAGTGGAAAAAACACGTAGGACACGGGATCGACATTCAAGACAGCACAGAGAACTCAAAACAGGAAACACCTTAAATATACAAGACATGACGAGAGGAAGACGAGAAACACCTGGGATCATTAAACATAATAGGAACAGGAAACAGGAAGGACCAAATATGGGCATGGAGGGAGATACTAGGACATGGGGAACAAAACACAAGACTAGACAGGAACAGAGTCTGACAATAATATAGCTCAGAATACTTTGTCTTAGAAATGTTTGGGCTCATATTGAAGAACTTCATTGTAGACAGTTGGTATCTTGGTAAATCAGAGAATAGAAACAGTGTTGAGATCTCTTTTGAAATTATTACTTTTATTCCAGAACAAAAATAGATTAAAAAAAAAAGATAAAGTCTCAGTTGGTTTTCTATTTGATTTCTTTCTGGAAATTTCTTTTCTGGCTTCCAGCAAGAAACCAGAATTACAGAGAAGTTGGTGAAGTTAGTTTACTGTATAAACATGCTATCAAGGATTGTGGATTCTTGTTCCTGACAGATGACAGCTTCCTTCCTCTCTCTCCCACACACACGCTCATCCAGCCTGCTAATTAGAGTCATCTCTACTGTTGTGAGCTATTTAGTGTGACTGATTATTGCTGACACTACTAACATCTTCCAAACCAAGATCCCAGAGTTACACAGAGTGCATGTGAGAGTGTGAAAAAAGCCCTTTATTTTGATTTAAAATTAAGATGCTGCATAAAGATTCAAAATGAGATGTTCCTAAAATCAGTCTATTATAAGATCGTGAAATAAAACATCTACACTGCTGTTCAAAGGCTTGGGGTTTTATGATTTAAAATGATTTTGAAAGAAGTATCTTATGCTTCAGTTGTGCTGCCTAATATTTATTTTTCAGGATTCTTTGATGAAGATGAAATGCCAAAAACATTATAAACAGTCTTTACTGTTACTTTTGATCAATTAAATACTTGCGATAAAAATATCATTTTCTAAAAAAAAAAAAAAAAAAAAAAAACGGTAACACTTTATGCTAAGGACCAATTCTCACTATTAACTAATTGCTTGTTAGCATGCCTATTACTAGCATATTGGCTGTTTATTAGAACTTATAAAGCACATATTAATGCCTTATTCTGCATGACCATATTCTAGATCCCTTAATCCTACTCCATTCCTAAACTTAGCAACTACCTTACTAACCATTAATAAGCAGTAATTAGGAGTTTGTTCAGGGAAAACACTTAGTTAATAGTGAATATGTGTTCCCTATTCTAAAGTGTTACCAAAAAATCTTTCCACCCCAAACTAACTAACTGTAGTGTAAATGTGAGATAACATCCCAATATCTCAGCTGTTTCTCCAACACAACAAGGTGATTAAACGTAAAAACTAACAAAACAAAAAAACATATGAGATCACTTTAGCATATTTAGATTCGAAACAACCATTTCTGAAAAGTTATTTTACATTGGTATTACACTGATTTTACCAGGTGAGCAACTGGGCAAGTTTACAACATCACAAAAGCAATGCATAGCCGATTATGTTAAGAAAACTTAAAAATGTATTAATTTACAAATCATCTTAAATGTGCTTTGAAGTCATAACATAGTATAGTGCAAAGAAAAACGCCAAAATAAGTCTGATTTGTAACAATCTGTGTGAAAAGGAATGGAAGTTGTTTTACTGCCACCAGTGTTCATTTCAGCTGAAAACTGCAGTGAACTGTATGCATACAGGTACATTTCTGGAGTTTTTCAGAAATGTATGTAAAGGCACTTTTCCCCCTGATTATGTTGCAACAAATCAAAAGTTAGAAGCAATTCCCTCTTTTAGCGTTACATTTAACTTTCCATCAAATGATAACCATATATGACAGAGACTGTTAAATAGCAGTTCCCTTAAAACCTGAAATGAACAGGTTTTCATTTTTTTAAACAGTCTTAATTGCATCGCATTAAGCAGTTTCTTGAAAAGTGTGCATAATTGCATTACAGTCTGGAAGGTGGAGATATGCAGAAGATAGTCTTTGCAGTTTCAAAAAAAAGAAGAAAGAAACCCTATGGATAGAGGTTGAGAAATATGCAAATGAGAAAGATATTTGTTGCTCGTTAATGAGGCAGACAAGCAAAACTAGAACGAGAGAGTTTCAAACTCAAACGCACAGCAACAGACATGTTTAACCCCTGCTAATCTTACACATCCCAGAAACACATAAATCCACCATTAATCTGTCCGCGCGTCATTAAATTGACACGTTTAGTCACGCAGGACGTTTGTGTTTCTTTGAACCGTTTGTTACTCTGTACTGATTTCAAATGCCAAAGCAGATGCTGGGGACAAATAGCATGTGACTCCAACACTCAAATGCTAGAGACAAATACCAAGTCATTCCAGAAACATTTAAATAAAAGGGTTCCCCTGAAAATGTGCCGATAAAGAAAACTTAATATTACAGGTCTCGGAGTTTGATATTTATGTGCTACAATACAATCCAGCATGTTCCCAAGTCTCTCCAACACATTTTAGAGAGACAAACTTTCCGGTAAACACGGCGTCTGATTATATCCCAGCAGTTCTCTCGCCTACAATCAGGAGAAAAATATACCGGCAGGAAAAGTGACACGTGAAATTGTAGGATTTTTGTCAAAAAGTCTATTTACAAATCAGTTCAATAGAGAGTGTGTACGAGAACCCCAGCCATTTCCTTCCCAGCAAGACTCGCTACATTACACGAGCTCATTTTCATCTCTCCATTTCAGACTTTAATCAGACTTTAACTGCCGCAATATGAAAGTGTCTTAAACAAAGGGCTCTGCTCTCTACAATAACACTTAAAAAGGCCCTTTGTGTGGCTTTTTCCCCCTGCGAACAATAGCAAATTATATCGGGGTAAGAAATCTTTTATAATGAATCACACATTTGCTGATTGCAAATAATTGCGTTAGGCGTGCGATATTGGCGGGGTCGTGGAGGTGACTGTGCCTCGAGTAATGTGAGGATTTGATCTCTGGCCCTCGCTGATGAGGTCTATTCACAGCAGCGCTGACCTGCCACTTCACTATGATGAGGAGAGTGTTGGTTAACGTTTGGAGCGAGGTGCGATTAGAACAGAAGCCCCTCTCAACCCGTCGCCCCCGCGCTCCCGTGTGCCGTACCTGCTCGTGTTTCTCTGTGACCTCGGAGCGAAACCGAGTCCGCCGCCGAGATGCACGCGGGACAAAGAGGCGCTCAATTGCCTGCTCAAACAAACACAGCACAGGTTAACCTGTGATACGGTGAGAGACTATGCAAAAGCTGCTAAATGTGTGTTTTCATTAATAAAATGTGCATTTAAAAAGGCCTGTGTGGCCTACTTGTGCTGCTTATGAGTTCAAATCCAGCCTTTGACGTATCCTGATGATCCTGGTACTGGGAATGAAGAGCGGCCATATCAAAACTGACTCTGCTGTTCTGTTGCAAAAGCTTCAACCTAGTGATTCAGAATATTCTGCAAATAAATACCGAGTATGGTGTGTGCCATTGTGAAAACAAGTGCGCTTTAGCATTATTTACTACGGATATAATATACTTTAATAGAATATACTTCAGTGCAAACTGAATGTAATGTTTTCTGACTGAACTGCATGTTATTTCTGTGAACTTCAAAGGCAAGGCATTACGTTACATGTTACATGTACTTACTATTATAATAACAATAAGTTATGCATAATGACATGCAAGTAACCCTCAGCCAAACCCTAATCCTAACCCTAACCATATAGTAAGTACATGTAGTTAATTAATATCACTCTGTACTTAAATGCATATTTACTTTATTAATTAGATATTACTTTATTATAAAGTTTAACCCTTTTTTTATTCAAGTGGGATTGTTTGATACAAGTAGGACCTTCAGTAGGATTGTATAGGTCATGTTTTAAATCAATTTGCAAATATACATGATGAAGTTGCAATTTAGTGCGCTTAAAATATATTAACTTTAAGTGTGCTTTAGTATATTAGTCAACAGATCAAAATAAGTGTACTTATTTAAAACATGACAAAAGATTATTGAAACATAATAGAAAGTATATTTTAATGTAAAACAATTAATTTGGCAATATTACAAAGTTCACTTAAGTGTGTTAAGAGACATAGTCATGACAGTATACTCTCTGCAGTATACTCCACTTAAGTGGCCTTTTATTTAATTGCTATTATGTTATCTCCAAGTATCGTTTTTTAAGAATATGCTTTTAAGATTTAAAGTACACTACAACTGCAATTAAGTGTGCACTTCCTTTTCCACAAGACACATCCAGATGTCAAAAGTCCTGCATTTTATCATCATGCGTATTTGAAATTGACTCTCTTATTTCGACTCTGTTCTTTGGTGTTTATTGTACACAAATGACAGTTATGAAAGTGTTTAGACTTAAAATCAGTGTTTTTGCAGAAAAAGGGGGGTTGATTCATAATTCAAAGTTATGTCTTCAAGTGCTGCAGCTTCAGTTCAGTTCAGCTTCAATCTGATTACTTGTGCAAGAAATTATTAAGAAAGAGAAAATATGAGGTTGCTATTCATTGATACTCGACTTACAAATGTCATTCAAAAAGAGATTTCCAAACCAGTGTTGCAATCAGTCAGAAGACATATGAGAGCCTATATAAGAGCAAATCTATGCATTTCGAGATGGCAAATTTTGAGATTATTTTGAGAATGACAGAAACTGAGATTTGTGTGCTTCTGCTAAGGGGAAGATTTTCAGGGGACAATGGCTGAAATTGTATTGTGTTCCTCACGCAAAACTATCATGTGGCCTCATAACACGAGTAGAACGGACAACTTTTATGATACTTGTATGGTGCTTTTGTCATTTTTGAAGCATGACAGTAAATATCAGTGCCTACTTTCCTTGCATGAAAAAGAATAGCTCCTTTATGTATAAAAGACATAAAATCAAATGGGCATTTTTTTTAACCCTAAAGGTCTTTGGAAAGAAATAAAATCCTCTGACACTAGAAAGATGTGTTGGTGTTGCAGGATGAAAGTCACCATGACTAATGATATCTTATAAAAGGGTGTTCTGGGAGGTGTAATATATGAGTATGCTTTAGTTTATTCTTTCCAGAAACATTTAATAGCTCAGTCACTGCATAAACAGTTCAGTTATATATTAACGTGAATTGCAATTGTGGATCTTACAAAACCAACACATTCTACTATGTACCGCCTCACTTCCCAAAAAGAAACAAAATAAATCAATACAATAAATGATTACATTGTGACATGCTCCTTTTGGATTGTTCTGTAAAACAAAACAGCATTCAGATGCATTTAACTGCATGATTGTCACTTACACACACGGTAAACCTGAAGCTCTCCTCTGATAACCGGCAAACAAATGTGTGTGAATGAGCTCTGAAAAACTCTAAATTAACTCTCCCCTGGTTTTCATGTGCCATTGTTTCCTCATGTGCAAATGCCACAGAATTTAGCGCAATATGACAAACACTGCGGTGTGTGTCAGCGTCTGTCTGACCCTGTCATTTGGCAACCCTCAGATATGAAGTTTTAGGCTGGCAACAGATGAACATGGCTTATTTACAGCGCTCCAAACATAATAAATACAAACAAACATAATCGAGTCATTGAGCACATTGTTCTCTGTCTGAAAGGAAATATCTTGGGAAATCGTCAAAGGAACAAAACAAAAATAAATTTGAAATGAATTGCTCTTTAATTACTTCAGGGTATGCTGAAATTCTCTCATGGAATGTGCCATAAATGTTGTGGTACAACCACAGGATTATTTTAAAGAAAGAAAAAAAGAAACAACAGGGAGGATCAGCACCTCAGGGAGCCCACCACACACACACACTCACCGCTGGAGCTCTCACCACTTCCTCCATTACAGAAATGGTTTTGAAATATTTATGAAAAGCAACCAGCACATTTACGTTTAGCTGGAGCTCTAAAGGGCCTTCAGTTTCCTGTGAGCCTGCTGTAGTCAAAGATGCCAGATTATTATAGCGATAGTCATGTGTGCAGTGTTTTTGAGTGACAGCCGCTGTACATTTTATTTAATATTTCTTTTAATTAATAATTAGTTTACCTTCAGACACTTGTATTGTGTTAATTTCAATTTATATTAAATGCAAGTAGTTAAACTTATGAGTGCTTTTGACCCATTTAAGTACGACTTAAGTTTAATATATTATATATAATGTCTATTAATTAATTACTGTTATTGTCTGTGAAATATGGCTAAAGTAGGCTGTGGAATATGCTGCCAAGCAGTGGCAACTAAAATAAATGTATCGTCAATTTCTATTACAATTTGATGTTGTGATTACTATTTTGTAATTAAGTTAGTAATGATAAATTCCATGTACATTTAAACTGTATTAAATTTATATGTAATTCTTAATTATTAAGCAATACTTAACAGGTGCATTACGTTGGCCCGACAATCAAAAAAGTTTATGTCGTTAAAGCAGTGTAACGGGGTGGAAGGAACACGCGACAAGGAGAGCTCAAATAAATACCCCGGAGGGTGGATTTATTCACAGGGAAAGTGCTCAAGTGAGTGCGCTGGGTCCTGAGGTGAGTCGAGACTTCTCCGTGCGTGAGTCGGTGCTTCTCCGTGAGCGTGATCCAGTGTCAGTGAGTCCGTGCGGCGCTCGTGCGTGGGCTGCTTGGTCACGGGCTGGTTTCTGTAATGCAAAGGAGACAACACGTTAGCTGTCTGCTTCTGGGAGACCATCTCTTCTCCCCTTCCTCGGGCTTCACGCGGCTTATCTGGCCGTGGGCTGATGACTCTCAGCTGTGACCAATCAGCCCGTGATGAGCGGGTGCAGGTGTTCCTCGTCCGTTTCCAGGGCAACGCTGATGTGAGCTCGGGACGCTCGTCACACTCCCCCCCCCTAAGCGTTGTCCTGGTTCTGTTGGATAGATACGTTGTTAACAAGGGGGATATTGGGGGTGGGTGGGGAGTGACCCTGACAGACCTGCGAAAGCTGCCCAGATCAGAGAGAGGCCATCCGCGTTGGCATTCGCGGCTCCAGCCCGATGACGTACCTCGAAGTGGAAGTCCTGGAGTGCGAGGATCCATCGTGTCACTCTGGCGTTGGTGTCTTTAGCCCGGGCCATCCATTGCAAGGGCGCGTGATCCGTTATGAGGGTGAACTTGCGGCCCAGGAGGTAATAACGCAGCTCCAGGACTGCCCACTTAACCGCCAGAGCTTCCTTCTCCACGGTGGCATAATTTTTCTCGGGCGGGGTCAGCTTCCTGCTAATAAATAATACGGGATGTTCCTCACCGTCCTGGATTTGAGACAGGACCGCTCCCAATCCTACTTCGGAGGCGTCCGTTTGCAGCAGGAAGGGGCATCCAAAATCCGGGGCGCGCAGGACCGGCTCAGACGTGAGCGCTCGCTTCACTCCCTGGAATGCCTCTTCAGCCTCGCGGCAGGCCACGCGCTCCGGCTGCCCCTTCCTGGTCAAGTTTGTCAGGGAGGCAGCTAAAGAGGAGAATTTGGGGATGAAGCAGCGATAATACCCCGCCAACCCTAGAAAGGCTCGTACCTGGGTCTTCGTGCTGGGGCTCGGGGCGGCGTGCACTGCCTCGACTTTTTTTTCCTGGGGCTTGATGAGGCCGCGTCCTACTTGAAACCCCAGGTACTTCGCCTCGAAGGACGCTAGGTGACATTTGCGAGGGTTGGCGGTGAGTCCAGCCCTCCGTAGTTCCAGCAGCACCCCCCGCAGACGGTGTAGGTGGTCCTCCCAACGCTCCGAATGGATCACCACGTCGTCCAGGTACGCAGCGGCATACTGTTGGTGCGGCCGTAACAGGACATCCATCATCCGTTGGAACGTGGCTGGGGCCCCATGTAGGCCGAACGGAAGGGTCCGGTACTGCCAATGGCCACTAGGAGTAGAGAAAGCCGTTTTAGGTTTTGCATTTTCAGAGAGGGGTACCTGCCAGTATCCCTTCGTGAGGTCAAGAGTGGAGATGTACCGGGCCCTTCCCAGGCGATCTAGGAGCTCGTCCACCCGAGGCATGGGGTACCCGTCAAACTCCGACACTTCATTTAGGCGTCGGAAGTCGTTGCAGAAGCGGAGGGTGCCGTCTGGTTTGGGAACCAGAACAATTGATCTGGACCATGGGCTGCGCGATGGTTCAATCACCCCTAACTTCAACATCTGCTGGATTTCCGTCTCAATAGCCTGCCGACGAGCTTCCGGGATCCGATAGGGCCGTTGCTTAACAATGACCCCTGGGGGTGTCCGGATGTCATGCCGGAGCACCTGGGTCTGCCCGGGCGTTGTGGAGAACACGTCGGAGAACTGACCGATCAGATGGTGTAGGTCGGTTTTCTGGGCCGCGGAGAGGTGGGGGTTAACCTCCACAACCACGGGCTCCGTGGTGGCAAGAGCGGCGAGTTGGTCCCTGGTCCCTATCCATTTTTTCAGCAGGTTTATATGATATAGTTGGTTCGGTTTTCGCCGGTCCAGTTGTCTCACTCGGTAGGTCACCGGGCCAATTTTTTCTAACACAGTGTACGGACCCTGCCAGGTTGCAAGGAACCTGCAGGCGGAGTTGGGGACCAGGACCATCACTCAATCCCCGGCTTGGAACTCCCGCGGTTGGGCGGCCCGGTTATAATAGCGTTGTTGGGTTCGTTGAGACGCGGCGAGGTGCTCCCGGACTAACGGCATCACTCGCTCGATCCTGTCCCTCATCCCGATAACGTGCTCGATGACGGATCGCTGGGGCGTGGGCTGCTGTTGTTCCCAAGCCTCCTTTGCCACATCGAGCAACCCTCGGGGCTGTTGGCCGAAGAGGAGCTCGAACGGGGTAAAGCCGGTGGACGCCTGAGGGACCTCTCGTATCCCGAAGGGTACGTACGGCAGCATCAGATCCCAGTCCCGCTTATCCTCTGCTACCACGCGTCTCAACATCAGCTTCAGGGTCTGGTTGAACCGTTCGACGAGCCCATCCGTCTGGGGATGGTATACGGAGGTCCGTAACTGCTTCACCCGGAGCAGCCGGCAGAAGTCAGCCATTAGCCGGGACATAAAGGGGGTACCCTTATCGGTCAGGATCGCCGCTGGGATGCCGACTCGGCTGGAGAGCAGGAAAAGTTCCTGGGCAATGGCTTTGGCGGTGGCTTTTCGGAGGGACACGGCTTCTGGGTATCGGGTGGCATAGTCGACGATCACCAGGATGTGTTCATTTCCCCGGGCAGACTTAGGCAACGGCCCTACAAGGTTCATCCCGATGCGCTCGAAGGGCACCTCTATGATGGGCAGCGGTATTAGTGGGCTGGGGGGAGGTGGCCTGGGGTTGGTCTTCTGGCACGTGGGACAGGCTTGGCAGAACAGTTTGACTTCGGCGTCCAGCCCGGGCCAGTGAAATCGGTCACGGACTCGCTGTATGGTATTGGCCGCCCCAAGATGTCCCGCGAGCGGATGGGCGTGAGCCAACTCCAACACCGTTTCCGTCTTCGTGCGGGGCACTACGAGTAGCCGTTTTTCCTCCCCCCTTCGCTGGGCGACACAGTATAGCAGGCCGTTCTCGACGACAAAGTGTGGGAGAGGATGGGGTCCCGGCCGGGTCTCCGTGCCCTCTATTGAGCATACTTGCGTCCAGCAATGCTTCAGCCGGTCATCCTCGCGCTGCGCGCGGCCGAACGAGCCCCCTCCTTTTACCTGCTGGAAAACATCATAGTACAGGTTAGCGTTCTCGTGGGGGGACTCACCATCTCTCCCACTGTCCGAGGCCAAGAGGACAGGGCGCCGACGAGGCCCTTTCGCCGGACGCCGCGTTCGGCGGCTCCCCTGCGGGCTGGCAGTCTGCGCTGCGGCAGTCAACAGGCGGTCAAACCCTGGCCAGTCTCTTCCCAGGAGGACGGGCACGGGGAGGTCCTTTACCACCCCGACTTCAACCGGCCAGGCCCCCGGGGCGGCGGAGATCGTCACGCGGCGGGCCGGCACCTGTCGCATGTCCCTGTGCACACACGTTATGGGTAAGACCGACCTCGTTTCGTTGCGGGGTGGAAGGAGGTGAGCTTGAATAAGGCTGACCGAGCTGCCCGAGTCCAACAGCGCCCGACACGGCCGGCCGTTTACCTCGACCCTGACTTCCGGGGCTCCCGCTGGCAGGTCCCGATGTACTATGCACCCGGCCAGCCATGTCCGTGCAGGAGTGGAGGTGACTTCGGTCGGCATGGGCTCATCCCGCGGAGTGGGAGCCGCCGGCCTGCTTACTGGTCGCGGGGTGCCCCCCAACGCGCGCTGCTCCTGGACCACCCTCCGGGGAAAAGGCGGCACTCGCTCCCCAGACTCCCGCCCGGTGTGCCGCCTCCGCCAGCTCCATTGCCTCCACGAGCTCCAGGGTTGTAGCGGGGTTCCGCATCCCCACGGCTTGGCGGTAGGTCCGTGGTAGAGCTCTGAGGAGTCGATCGATCACCACGCGTTCCGCTACGTGGGCGGCCGTAGGACC
This sequence comes from Sinocyclocheilus anophthalmus, assembly GCA_018155175.1. Taxonomy (NCBI): domain Eukaryota; kingdom Metazoa; phylum Chordata; class Actinopteri; order Cypriniformes; family Cyprinidae; genus Sinocyclocheilus; species Sinocyclocheilus anophthalmus. Next base: position 142,499 of record JADLZN010006691.1, on the reverse strand, counting down.
CCCGTCCAACAGCCAGTGTTGCGCCAGACGAGACAACTCGGCGGCCTGGGCACGGGCGGGCAAGCGGGGTTGATAGACCCAGTCATGGAAGTATTGGGCTGCGCATACCGGAGACAGCCCCAGCCGGGCCAAAATTTCCCTCTTCACTTCCTCGTATTGCGTGGCCACCGGGGTCAGTAAACTGAAGAAGGCTCGCTGGGCTTCCCCAGTCAAGAGGGGTGCCAGCGCTCGTGCCCAGTCGTCGCGAGCCCAGCCCTCCGTCGTGGCGGTGTTCTCAAACATCTGCAGGTAGACTTCTACATCATCATGGGCGGTCATTTTGGGCAACAGCTGGGCCGCCTGTACCCGGGGATCTGGTACCGGTACGCGCTGGCGGGCGGCGGCACGGAGGGCGGCAACCTCCTGCTCAGTTTCCCCCTGTCGAGTGGCGAGATGCTCCACTATTTGCTGCTGGCGGATGCTGACCTCCGCCAGCCGTTGGAGAATTTCATCCATGCTGTGGGGGAGGAGTAGCTGCCTGGGAGGGGAAACACAAGAGAGAGAATAAATGGACCGAGATCACTTGTCGGTGTATCCTTCCCCACTTGCCCGCATTCTCCACCAGTGTAACGGGGTGGAAGGAACACGCGACAAGGAGAGCTCAAATAAATACCCCGGAGGGTGGATTTATTCACAGGGGATGTGCTCAAGTGAGTGCGCTGTGTCCTGAGGTGAGTCGAGGCTTCTCCGTGTGTGAGTCGGTGCTTCTCCGTGAGCGTGATCCAGTGTCAGTGAGTCCGTGCGGCGCTCGTGCGTGGGCTGCTTGGTCACGGGCTGGTTTCTGTAATGCAAAGGAGACAACACGTTAGACTTTCCCTATGGGAGACCACCTCTATCCCTCCTGGACTTCACGCGGCTTATCTGGCCGTGGGCTGATGACTCTCAGCTGAGCCCGTGATGAGCGGGTGCAGAGGTTCCTCGTCCGTTTCCAGGGCAACGCTGATGTGAGCTCGGGACGCTCGTCACACATGATAACAAATTAAAACGAATGATTTAAAATGTGCTTTACAGTAAAACTGTTAATTTGACATTATTGCAAAGTGCACTTTTAAAATGTGCACTTAAGCATGCTAAGAAACGGTCATAAAGTGTGCAGCGTCTAACACTATGTGGTCATAAAGTGTCTCTCTTTAAATACACTTAAGCGGCCTTTTATTTCATTATCTGAAAGTACAGGGTTTTTTTAATGTTTTTTTTTTTAATTTGAAGTACAGTACAAATGCACATTGCATACAGTTAAACACACTTCTTTTCACCAAGTTGGGAAAAAGAAGAATATCCAGCACTTTAAATACTTTTAAATAGTTTACTTGTCGTCTGGTTTTACTTTCTCTGCAGTGTTGACATATTCAGTTTGCAAATAACTAATTGGATGAGATCACATATGAGTTAAGCACAAACAGCCGACAACCGAACTACAGCATATAACTTGGAAGTGAAAATATGAATTAGTAATATTGTATTGAACATTGCCAACAATGTATCACACTGCTGTTCCTGAGAAGCTGTGCATTAAGGATTTTTTAATGACAGTTAAGAAGGTTCACCTTAACCCTGATGAATAAATAAATAAATAAATAAAGCAATCAATCAACAATGTCTATAGTCTTAGTCTGTATGTAATCGCTTGTTTCCATGAATGTTTCCAGAGCACGCCATCATGATCCATAATGTGAATCTATGATTAGCTATCAGGATCTACATGACCTTTGAAACTGATCCAATGACGAAAAATCAAAAAGCCACTTTGATATAAGTGTACAGCATAAAATGACTTATTGGGCATTGATTTTAACAATGTGTCGGACTATTCATCCAAGAACAGGCACATTTATTCAAATAAACCTGGAGAAAGACAGAAACAGAAAATCCATTCTTTCAATTCTACTTCAATTTTTTACATTTTGTTTTTGATCTGTATATCTTGAATCAGACGAAGAAAGAAAGAAAAGCTGAGAGAATGGTTTAGAGCAAAGGAGCAAGGCCAACGCTCACAACATTTCCCCTGCTCCTTTAAAGGGATAGTTCACCCAAAAATGAAACTTCGGTCATGCGTTTTTCTACAGGGTGACACGGAGGAGAAGAATTGTTGAATAAAGTCATTCTTTTTGTTTTCTTTGCGCACAAAAAGTATTTTTAAAATTATAAAATTACAGATGAACCCCTGATGTCACATGTGCTAGTTTAACAAAGTCCTTACTACCTTTCTGGGTCTTGATCGTGGTAGTTACTTTGCTGTCATTGCAGGGTCAGAAAGCTCTTGGATTTCATCCAAAATATCTTAATTTGTGTTGTGAAGATAAACAGAGGTCTTACGGGTTTGGAACGACACGAGGGTGAGTAACTAATGACAGAATTGTCATTTTTGGGTGAACTATCCCTTTAAGAAAACGTTTCAAGCTAAATCAGTGTGGATCCACAGTCTATTTCCACTTCTCTTCCCATTATTTCCATGTTTTCTGTGAGCGATGACTCTGTCAGCCTGAACAGCCCCATCTGAAGGGATCCGGCTCCAGAGGCCTGAGCAATTGAGTGACAGCAGAGAGAGCTAAAACTCTGAGCGCACGCACTATTACCGGCCTTTCGGGCCACGAGCGGGGAAAAACAACAGCAACAAGCGATTATTAGCTTGAAATGCAATTTTATGCATTATAACTCCCTTCTCCTCAAATGGTTTTGAGAGCAAAAAGGCGCCTGACATGTGATTACCAGTCAAGGAAACAACCCTGTCGGTGCCATATTTCCCCAAGCGACCGGGTCCTGCAGGTTCCCCCTTGGCCCTGTCACCGCAGACACCCAGGAGCTAAATCCGGGTGACGTTCTTTGATTTTTAACCATTACAGAGTTTTCATAGAGCTGCAGTCAATTTATTTTATTTATTCTAATGAGCAGCATTAGCGGTAACGTGGTTAGCGGTGCTCGGGCTCATCGGGTCGTTAATCACACTCTGCAGACACTCGCAAATCAACTTCTAACAGCAAGCACTGAATCAAGCTCAATGGAGCATGCACTCCTTCACAATTTATGATCTTTCAAATTGCATCTTTTCAACCATTAAATTGCAAGATACCATAAATTTTTATCTCCTCTACTTTAGTCCCGGCATTCATTCTGGTCTGTGAACAGCAGAGCAGTAGTAAATTCAGGGTAGTTAGAAAGAATTTAAGCTCTGTCTCCTGAAAGGAAACCCAAGCGTAGGGCCAAGGCTGTTAATTTGCCATTGAGGACAAATACCAGGAGTGATAAAGTTTAAGAGCTCAACAGGGAGCTAAATTTAGTCAGTTCTCCACAACCTTGGGTCCACTCCCTGTCTGTGATGTTTCAGGTCTTGTTAGATTCCATCTGTCAGATACGACACAGGGTTTGAGTTTAATCTACACTAACAGAAATGTGTTCTTCACAAGAGCGGGCCACAAATTCTCTAATGCGAGGCACTTTTCATGACGCATGATATTGATTATTGTAACGATTATATTCTATATATATAATAATGATTATTCTGATAGGGTCACGGACAACAGAGAAAAACAATAACAAGGTGTGACTGTACAGATGCTGACAGAGTTTTGTCAGCCAATCATGAGTTGAAATGGCAAAATTTCTAAATTATTTTTACAGTCTGTATACACACAAGTAAATGAGGAACTAAACAAGGGACAGTAATCAATCAACCAACCATGTTGATCTAGTCAATCAATCAATCCAGCAAATATTCGTATACAAATTAAGTACTGGGACAAGATGTGTAAACTGCTCACTAAAACTCACAAGCATTCGTGTAATCTACATAGAAACGGTAATGTTGATCCACATCACCAGATGACAGAGCAGCGTCTAACACCATTGTGGTTTTGCTACTTAAAATACACAGGGCTAATGCTAGCTAAATAATACTGAATGCACTTTTAACACAAAGGAACAGAAAACACCTCTGTCTTATTTTGTTGTTGACACAGTGGTTTTAAAAGCATTTTGTTTTCTTGTACCATTTTGTGCTGGTCCACTGCTTAATGTGTAATTTAAAATCTGGGTCTAAACCAGCTAGGAAACTCCGATATTGGAGAAAAAAGAGAAATTGAGTTGAGTGGAAGTTCCAAATAAATCTCTGCTACTAAAACAAAATCTGAACAAATAACGATTTATAGCTCCTGCATGAACCAAAGGGGCCAAGAAGTTGCTTCTCAGCTCATAAAGTTCGGCTAACTACCTTCTAACTCTTGAGACTCCCATTCTAGACGATGGCATTCGAGAGGCCATTGAATGTAACCTGACGAAGGTGGAAAACAAGCTACTTACCCACACCATACTGTTCTGAGGAATTGGCATAATTGTTTCAGATTACATCTCCTGTGGTAGAGAGCAGTAAGGAACACACTTGTCAAACAATATGGTCAGATTAGCTGTTTCTGATTGGGTGCGTGCTGAAGCGATCTCCCTCATTACACACCTAAGAAAAGAAACAAAAGATTGCTTTAAAGTGAGTTAATTATCCACATAAAGAACAGAGTGACAAAGCCAGTAGTTGGGCTCCAAGTGAAGGGTTAACCCTTACACTCCATGCATAACTCTCTTTAGCCCACTTCACGGCGCAGGAATCAAGCCAAGCGACTGCAGGGAGTCGAGCATGAGCAAATCCGTACGCAGCTGATTGCTACAAGAGTGGCGGTCTATAATGTGTGAGAGCGGAAACTGAGCAGTTAGAGGACATTTACACAGACTTCTCTGCAAGTTAACATGCACAAACTACAGGTACTGTACGAAGTGTTGACTATAACAGTCGTTGTGACTATAAAAGTTACTGTGAAAGCCTGTTTCTGCCACTCAATTAAAAAAAAAATTGTGACTTTTTATCTCGCAATTCTGTTTTTGTTTCTCAGAATTGTGTGATATAAACTCACAATTCTGACTTTTCTTGCAATTACAAGTGTGTAATCTCCCGCTTCTGACTTTCTCCTAATTCTGACTTTTCTGGCAAGTACAAGTTGGATCTGCCAATTCTGACTTTTTTTTCTCAGAATTCTGACTTTTTCTCCCAATTCTGACTTTTCTTGCAATTACAAGTTTGTATCTGCCAATTCTGACTTTTCTTGCATCTCCCAATTCTGACTTTTTCTCCCAATTCTGACTTTTCTTGCAATTACAAGTTTATATCTCACAATTCAGACTTTTTTACTTGCAATTGTGACTTCTTTTCTCAGAATTGCTGTGATATAAACCCGTAATTCTGACTTTTTCTTGTAATTGCGACTTCTTTTCTCAGAATTGCATGATATATCTGTATGTTGGAATATAGGCACATGTTTACATGTTTATATGTATATTTAGGTGGTATGAGCTTGATGTATAGTAAGACTAACAACACTGCATTCATGTGTTTTCATACGTATTTGTATATACTTAATAACTGCAGAAGCAAGATAACATAAAGTTAAATAAAAGATGTTTTATTTAACTTCGTATGAATAAGGAAAATGTGGAGGATCTTTTTAATTTTGCCAATACTATTGTATGGCATATATCCCCCCCCCCCCCCCCCCCAAAAAAGGGCATGATATAATCGCAATTCTGACTTTTTCTTGCAATTACACATTTATATCTCGCAATTCTGACTTTATAACATGCAATTTTTCTGTAATTCTGACTTTTCTTGTAATTTTCCTGTAATTCTGACTTTTCTTGTAAGGTATCCACAAATGGTAAAAACAAAAAAAAAACTGCAAAAACAATACCAAACATCACACTGAGGCAAATGAGGGCATATATACACGCAAGTAAATGAGGAACTAAGCAAGGGACAGTTGAACATAATCAATGAACCAATAACTATGACAACTAATTATATATCTTGCAACATATCTTGCAATTCTGACTTCATAACTTGTGTGTTATAAAAGAGAAAAAAAGTCAGAATTGTGAGATAAAAATTACCTTTTTAATTTTTTATTCAGTGGTGAAACAAATGTTTACTGGGAAACAAATGTTTTTGATAATGCCTCTAGAATATATGCCCTGGGTATGGGTTAAGTGATTTATGCACAGGTTAAGTGTCTTCACTGAAGTGCTTTTAGAGCAACTAATAAAGATCCAGCACGCTCTCAATGTAAAGGCCCATCAAATGTCACACATGTTATGCTAGCAAAATTGCATTTCAGTCTGTTCAGAGACAGACGAGGACTATTTTAACATAAAATGCAAAGCAATCATATGATAGCGTCACTGTAAATGAATACCTGTGTATGGAGTTCATATTAACTTGTCAACTGTTGCCAGAAGTCCAAGAAGTACAATTCACAGAAGAGCACGAGTGCTGCCGGCAATGTTCTTACTGCAGGAAACACACAGACGCAAAGTGTCTCAGAGAAAATGGCGACTTAGTAAGTCATGACTATGAAAGTGGAAGAAAAGGTAAGAATGCCAAGACATGGGTAATTGTGCATCAACGACTTTAAAAGAAAAGTATTTTTCCTGCATACATAAGATCACCTTTCTCATCAAACAATCTTAATTCTCTCATAATGCACAAATGTGATAAAAAAACAAATGATAGAAAAATAACTTTGAGTTTTTAGTTAAATGTAAAGGTACTTGTCAGTCTGTGTTCCCGTGTCTTGTGTTTTTCTCCCCATGTTCTCCCCATGACCTAGTTTCTCCCTCATGTCTGATTATGTTCATTAGTTCCAGGTATGTCTTGTTAATTCCTTGATTAGTCCCATAATTTAAGCCCTGTGTGTTTCCATGACCAGCGTCCAACATATTGTTCGTCTATCCCCTTTGGATAATAAAGATTGTGTTCCAAGAATTCCCCTAGTCTCCTCGCTCCTTCACAGTAGCAGCAGATCGTGACACTACTACACATGGCAGCATTTTGCCTTTTTGTATTACTTAAGACAAAAAACATGACATGTGTTCAAAATTGTAAGAGTTTTGCCTCTGATATAAACTCGCAATTGTGAGTTAAAAAGTCATAATTGCAAGAAAAAAAAGTCAGAATTGCGAGACATAAACTCGCAATTGCGAGAAAAAAAGTCAGGATTGTGAGATAAAAAGTCGCAATAACCCTTTTTTAATTTTTTATTCAGTGGCGGAAACGGACTTCCATAATCAGCTGCTTTTTAATAGTAAGTTAGTTGTTAAGTTTAAGATGGGGTAGGATTATTGGATCTAAAATATGGTGATGCCAAATAAGGCATTAACATGTGCTTTATAAGTACTAATAAACAGCCAATATGCTAGTAATTTGCATGCTAATAAGCAATTAGTTAATAGTGATTATGTGTCACTGATATAAGTATTCATTCATAATCTAACCAAACCCTAACCTTAACCCTATAATAAGCTAATTATATTACTCTGCAATTTTTATTGTGTAATTACACTGTAACAATTAATTTATTAAGTACATTTCCTAATCTAAAAAGAAGTACTCAAAAACATCCCCAATGATATAATAATTTATATTTTACCAATTATGTAAAAGTATCAGAATCATTTGAATATGGTATTCAACACAGGAGCTATACACTGGTGTATATAGTCTTGTGGGATGCACTAAAATCAGCCATATCCCACACACAAATACCATAGGGACAACTACATTGTGTGCTGTGTGTGTGTGTGTGTGTGGTGTGTGTGTGTGTGTGGTGGTGTGTGTGTGTGTGTGGTGTTGTGTGAGTGTGTTGGGGTGTGTGTGTGGTGTGTGTGTGTGTGAGTGTGTGTGTTTGTGTGTGTGTGTGGGTGTGGGTGTGGTGTGGTGTGTGGTGTGTGTGTGTGTGTGTGTGTGTGGGTGACTATGGACATGTGCAGTGTTTTCCCAATGAGGGATGGTGGAATTTGCATGGTAAATTGTAAGTGGCAAAACAAATAATAACGAAAGGCATAAAATCTCACAAACACTGAATTGATCAGACAATTACAAACCATCTGGCTTGTTAAACCCAATCTGCTGGCCTCACACCAGCTCAATCTGCAGTTACTGACGCAAGACATCTCTGCATCTGGGGAACAACTACACACAGGTGAGTGAGGATGTGAATGGGGGGTGCAAGACACACACACACACACACACACACACGACGCAACACAGACAGGACAGAGACGCGCACACCCACAAGCACGCCCCGAAACACACACCCATTTTGATTTCCAAGAGTTTGTTGACTGCTGGAAAATGTGGTGGACAATGGTCAGTTTTTTAGTATGTTATTAAAATACAGTGGATTTCACTCATTATTGGTGTTTAGGTTTGTGCAAATAATAATACTATTTTATGCATCAGACCACAACATACTGTGGTGACTCAGATCTGAAGTACGTACTGATTGTCCAGTTCTGAGCCAATCAGGCTAATCATGACAACATTAACTATTATTGTTTTCCATGTGAAATGACTATAAATACACGGAGAGTTGAAAGCAAGGCCTGATGGTCAGTAAAAGTTCCTTCGGCTTTACCATTAAAGAGATTCTGTAAAACACCTATGTTATCATTTCAAAATACACTTCTCTCGCTGCTACTGATACTGCGTACACCACAGTACCCACATATTTAAAACATGTATTAAAAATAATTTGCATGCACGAACAGCAACATTAAAGGTTTTAAACTTGGCACATGAACTCAATACTTTGTTCAGTAAGTGGTGTCCTGTTAGCATCATCAAACAATTATGGTTATTTTAATCAAATTATGTGTAGTTTCACAAACCAAACAAATAATGAGTGAGACATGAATTATGTAACACATGACAATGAAGCTGTGGAATTGTATAATTGTTATTTTATTAAAGAAATAGCAATGAAAATAATTAAATGATAGATAAGAAATCAGGCTTTTACTTTGGAGGGTCAGTTGAGTGCACTGCATTGGGGAATACAAATATTGGCAAACGTCGCAAGTTGCAAGTAATCATGCATCAAATTGGCCATATAATAATATATAAAGCTATTTTGTTGTTGTCAAGAAGGTAGATTATCTGAGTTGGACCTAGATATAAAGCACATGTAAAGGAACTGATTCTATTTTTAAACTATAGTGTGTTAATTCAATTAGAAATATTTCATTAAGGACATGCAAGTTTCAGTAGAAATGACATTAAAGGCTGTGTAGTTACCCTACTCAGTATGAAATTACATATAAAGATGTAATTAAGTCCTTTCAAAGTGGATCAAAATCACTCTAAAATTCAGCTAATTGCACTTAATATAAATTTAAACTATTATACATTGTCAATAAATTGTAATTAACATGTAAGTCTGAAAACATTACATTCAATTTGCGCTTAAGTATAAAAAATAATGATAAAAAATTAATTATGTAATTAGTACTATTTTTAAAAGTATACTAAAGTGCACTTCTTTTTCACAATGGTAATGAAAAGTATGCATATGCACAGTATACATACTCATACTCAGTATACATACTGGTTTAATAAATGATAAATAGTAAGTGGAATACTATTCCAAACATGCTCAGTGTCTCAATGGCAGAAGGATGAAAAGACGAAAATAAACCACGTAACGATTGACGCCTTCAGACAGATGATGACACCTGAATGCCTTTGAAGATCCTTCATATATTTTTCCTTTCATAAAAGGACAGAGGAGGAGAAAGACAGAAGAGTATGAGAACAAAATTGCAGCAGCCACATTTAAGTGTTAAACGAACAGTGATCTGAATAGCAAGCGTGTGTGTGCGTGTGTGGTGTGTGTGTGTGTGCGGGTGTGTGTGTGTGTGTGTGAGTGACTGAGAGAGTGAGTGTGTGAGTGAGGGTGTGTGTGTCGTGTGGGGGGGGGGGGGTTGCAGCTGTGGTGTTGTAATAGGTGGGGTAATTGTATGATGACAGTGTGTCTGTGTGTTCGCTGCTCTCCTGGGTATTGTGATCATCTTTGACAGGTGATGCTGCTCCTCCAAGAAACAGCTTCATCTTAGAGCGGCGCTTATTTTTCCATATAAACACACACACAGGCTCTGTCACCAACTGAGCAATGCATTCTCACATGTACACAATGGAGATTTCAAGCACTGTGAGCTCTTCCAACATCAGCAGAACTGCACAAGAGAGATACTAATGCAAACATGCTGTCAGAGGGGGACGCCACATGCACAAAATGCATATTTTACAAAGTCTTTATCTCAGTGTACATCATTTCTCCAAAGTGCCATTTGTTTCTTTCAACGGAAAACCTTAAATGAGGAAAAATTACTGAGTACACCTACACAAGGGTGCAATTAGCCATTTTGCCACTGACCTTCAACTTCATAACATTCAACCCCAAACATTTAACATAACAGGGTTGAATGGCTGTTGAAAAAACTGTTTTGAAAATGCAATTATTCTTTTTTTTGTGATATTTATTACAAGCACATTGAATCTGAGTGCTACTGATTGATTCAATAGCATGATGCACTTTTTGTCTGCATCTATTAATTACATTAAAAATGCAATTCATACACACAGTAAATTACTTGAATATACCTCTTCTATAATAAGCATGCTTTCATTTCTGAATAAAAACTTATTTGATATTTGTTTGGGGGTCATAACGTCAAAGATATCAGAGAGATACAACAGTCCTCATATCATACAAAAGTAAAAAGCCTTTTGATAAAACTTTTATCGAGCAAGTCAAAGTCATGTGAAGTGAACTAACATGCAAAATAAAACAAAACAATCATTGATTCTAGTAAAATATCAGACAATTTGAACTTTTTATGACACGGCCAGATGAAGATATAAAATGTCATGTGGTGACTTCTTTAAACGTCATGATAGTTATAAATTAATATATATATATAATATATACAGTATATATATATAATATATATATATAAAATACTGCACAAGCGGTGGGGATGAAGCACACAGTGCCAGGGTAATCCAGAGGTGAGTCTTTAATTATCAAACCAAGAGTTAAACAGAAGGACATAGGAGTAAAACACCACAACGTAACTTCAAAGCAAGACAAATGAACTGAGGAAAACACAGGGTATATAAACACATGGAACGTGAGGAAACAAGTGGCGAACTCAATCAGCGCGGACAGTTAGGTTGCCAATGGCGGCGCAGCAGTTCAGGTTGCCGGCGGACCTGGTAACGGGAGGCCATGGCGGAGAGCAGACAGTCAGGTTGACAGACAGAGTGGTTAGATCGGGAGGAGGCCATGGCGGAGCAGTGAACAGTTCAGGGCCTATGGAGAGTGGTAGAAGGGAGGTCATGGTGGCGCAAAAGACAGATAGGTTGCCATGGCGGCGCAGAAGTTCAGGGTTGCCATGCGGAGTGGTTAGCTCGGGCGGCCATGGCGGAACAGCAGAGTCAGGTTGCCATGTGCGCGCAGACCTCTAGTTCAGGTTGCCATGGTGGAGCTGGTAGCTCAGGAGGCCATGGCGGATCCTCCGTGACCTTAGCCAGCTCGGCCAGGGTATATGCCCCCCCAAAAAATTTTCTTGGGGAAAACTAGGAATTCTGGGGGGCACTCTGGAGGAGCGGGCACTTGAAGGAGCTATGGAGGAGCGGGCACTTGAGGGCGCTCTGGACGGGATTCAGGGACTGGAGCCCTCCTTGGGCTAAACTCGGGGACAGGAGCCCTCCGTGGGCTATACTCGGGAACAGTAGCCCTCCGTGGGCTATACTCGGGAATTGGAGCCCTTCGTGGGCTATACTCGGGAACAGTAGCCCTCCGTGGGCTATACTCGGGAAACAGGAGCCCTCCCTGGGGCTTAACTCGGGAACAGGAGCCCTACGTGGGCTAAACTCGGGAACAGGAGCCCTCGCTGGGCTAAACTCGGGGACAGGAGCCCACCGTGGGCTATACTCGGAAAGGCGTCACTGGGCTGAATTCGGGGACTGGGAAGCGCTTATGAGGAGCTGGCACTGGAGGGTGCTCTGGAGGAGCAGGCACAGCAAGGCGCTTTCGAGGAGCTGCCACTGGAGCGAACTCAGGGGCTGGAGACGATACTGGAGCGAACTCAGGGGCTGGAGCAGACACTGGAACGAGCTCTGGGGCTAGAGCCGACACTGGAGCTAGCTCTGGGGCTGGAGCCGACACTGGAGCGGACTCAGGGGCTGGAGCCGACACTGGAGCGAGCGCTGGGGCTGGAGCCGACACTGGAGCGGACTCAGGGGCTGGAGCCGACACGGAGGACTCTGGGGCGGGAGCCGACACGCGACCGGACTCGGGGCTCGGCGGGGGCTGGACCTCTTAGTGGCCGGCGGGCTCGTCTTCGGAGCAGCGAAACGTATGGCGGTTTCCATGCCGTGGGGAAAAAAATGGGAAAACAAAAACTATTCAAAGAGGCGGAAAACAAACACGGGGGAAAAGATGCTGCTTACTTTCAGCTTTAAGGTCTTGCTTTCTGTCACGATGCGGTGGGGATGAAGCACACAGTGCAGGGTAATCCAGAAGTGAGTCTTTAATTATCAAACCAAGAGTTAAACGGAAGAACATAGGAGTAAAACACCACAACATAATTTCTAAGCAAGACAAAGGAACTGAGGAAAACACAGGGTATATAAACACATGGAACGTGATAGGCAAAACTGAAACAGGTGGAGAACTCAGTCAAAACAGGTGAAAGGAATAAACGATGATTAACTAAATGAGGACAGGAACTGAACCAAACAGAGACAAACACATGACAATACTGTTCAAAAAATCAAACGTTTAGGGTCAGTAAGATTTATTTATTAAAGAAATTAATGCTTTTATTTAGCAAATATGCATTAAACTTATCAAAAGTTAAATAAGGAATTCTAATCTTACAAAGATTTCTATTTTTTTTTTTCTCATTACTTTTTAATCATCAAATAATCCTGAAAAAAAAGATTCTCGTTCGAAAAAATGACAAAAGCAGCACAACTGTTTTAAACACAGATAAAAATAATGTTTCTTGAGGATCAAATCAGCATATTATGATTTCTGAAGATCATGTGACACTGAAGACTGGAGTAATGATGCTGAAAATTTAGCTTTAACATCACAAGAATAAAACATTACATTTATATTCAGAAAAAAAAACAGTATTAGTGTAGTTAATAATTTACACTATTATTTTTTCTATACATTTTTGAGATATATACAGTGGGTACGGAAAGTATTTATACCCCCTTAAATTTTTCACTCTTTTTTTGTATTGCAGCCATTTGCTAAAATCATGTAAGTTATTTTTTTGCCTCATTAATGTACAAACAGACCCCATTATGGACAAAAAAACACAGAATTTTTGACATTTTTGCAAATTTATTAAAAAGAAAAACTTGAAAAATCACATGGTCCTAAGTATTCAGACAATTTGCTGTGACACTCATATATTTAACACAGGTGCTGTCCATTTCTTCTGATCAAACTTGAGATGGTTCTACACCTTCATTTAAGTCCAACTGTGTTTGATTATACTGATTGGACTATATAAAAAAAGCCACACACCTGTCTATATAAGAACTTACAGCTCACAGTGCATGTCAGAGAAAATGAGAATCATAAGGTCAAAGGAACTGCCCGAAGAGCTCACAGACAGAATTGTGGCAAGGCACAGATCCGGCCAAGGTTACAAAAACATTTCTGCTCCACTTAAGGTTCCTAAGAGCACAGTGGCCTCCATAACCTTAAATGGAAGACGTTTGGACGACCAGAACCCTTCCTAGAGCTAGCCGTCCGGCCAAACTGAGCTATCGGGGGAAGAGCCTTGGTGTGAGAGGAAAAGAAGAACCCAAAGATCACTGGGGCTGAGCTCCAGACATGCAGTCGGGAGATGGGAGAAAGTTAAAGTCAACCATCACTGCAGCCCTCCAAAAGTCGGGGCTTTATGGCAGAGTGGCCAGACGGAAGCCTCTCCTCAGTGCAAGACACATGAAAGCCCGCATGGAGTGGTGAGATGGTGAGAAATAAGATTCTCTGGTCTGATGAGACCAAGATTGAACTTTTTGGCCTTAATTTAAGCGGTATGTGTGGAGAAAACCAGAAACTGCACATCACCTGTCCAATACAGTCCCAACAATGAAACATGGTGGTGGCAGCATCATGCTGTGGGGTGTTTTTCAGCTGCAGGGACAGGAAGACTGGTTGTAATCGAGGGAAAGATGAATGTGGCCAATACAGGGATATCCTGGACGAAAACCTTCTCAGAGTGCTCAGGACCTCAGACTGGGACAAAGGTTTACCTTCCAACAAGACAACAAGCCTAAGCACACAGCTAAAATAACAAAAGAGTGGCTTCACAACAACTCTGTGACTTGAATGGCCCAGCCAGAGCCCTGACTTAAACCCAATTGAGCATTTCCGGAGAGACCTAAAAATGGCTGTCCACAACGTTTACCATCCAACCTGACAGAACGGGAGAGGATCTGCAAGGAGGAATGGCAAGAGGATCCCCAAATCCAGGGTTAAAAACAGATTTTTACATCCTTTTTTTTTTTTTTTTTTTTCCCAAAAAAGACTCCGGGCTGGAGAGATCAAAAGGTTGCTTCTACTAAATACTGAGCAAAGGGGCTGAATACTTAGGACCATGTGATATTCAGTTTTTCTTTTTTAATAAATCTGCAAAAAATGTCAACAATTCAGTGTTTTTCTGTCAATATGGGGTCCTGTGTACATTAATGAGGAAAAAAAATAACTGAAATGATTTTACCAAATGGCTGCAATAAAACAAAGAGTGAAAAATTTAATGGGGTCAGAATACTTTCCGTACCCACTCTATATATAATAGATATGATATAAAAATTATATATATATATGAAAGATATAGTATATTGGAACTATTTAAAAGTTTTTCAGAACCATATGAATCCAACATATGACCAAATATGTGACCATATGAAACGTGCATTACAATGTACTGTATCACCCACAAACAGCCTGAGCAAAGTCCTGCTATATACAAAAAGTAAACAGCAGCATGAGTAAACAAACTGCCCCTCTCTGCTTGAGGATAACCCAGCATTGTGCACTTTTTCTCACCGCTCTGCATAAACACAAACGACAGTATGGCAAGAGTCATAAAACATGGCGTGTGCCTCAATACCTGCAGCATGACATCCACTCCCATATCTGTGTATTACCACAGAAAGACTTTAAATGCTTTCTGCGCTCACGCGACAGGACACAATGCTACAAAACGAGAGCGAGGCCCAAATCTGATCGCATCTATTGAGAGCCGTTTTTGAGATGTGTCTGAGGAGGTGCTCATGCATATTTATGGGGCCGGGAGGATTTGCAAGTGAATACAAAGGTGTGTGGATTAGAGGAGGAGGCCTGTACGCCAGTGTCCTGCTGCGGCTCTGCACTTTATCTGATCTCTCTCTGGGAGAGACACACACTACGGCCTTATCTTCACCCACACTCTCAGAGTTTACAATTTCTTGCTTCACTGGAGCTTGAGCAGGGCTTGTTAGAGCAACAAAGAGAGAGAGGGAGAGAAAGAGGTCTATGGTGAGCACAAAGCGGCACTCATCTCTCTGGACAGAGTGTTTCCGTTCCTGATAACGGCGAGCTCGCGTAGCACGCCGAAATACTGACAGATCTCACGGACTAAACTGACCCGCTGGCTAATGATAACAGCCGAGCTGCTCCATAACGCCTGGAGAAAGCTATCTGCTGGCATGCCCATTCATGTCAATAGTGGCAGTTGCCTGGAAGTATGTGATTTAATATATACCATCTTTGCTCACTACATTTCTTTTTTTTTTTTTCTGAGTCAATCTCCTAAGCTGTAAATGCCATGTGACTAATCACTCTTGAGCTGAAGGGAATGACATCATGACACACTGACTGGCTGATGGCAATGAAAGCGTACAATCCCAGACCCTCCCACTTTTACCATTGCCCCTCATACTGTTTGGGCAGTAATCACAAAAATAATTCTATTTTCAATTGCATTATATCATGATGTTTAGTATTGCTTGTCTCCAGTACAAAGAAAACCATTACTGCTGGGGATTTTCAGCCCCAAACATTTAACATAACAGGGTTGGATGGCTGTTGAAAAAGCTATTTTGAAAAAGCAAATTTTTTTTTTTAATGATATTTAGTACAAGCACACTGAGTGGTGCTGATTGATTCAATAGCATGTTACACAGCAGTTCATAATCATGAAGATAGTCTTTTTTTATTTAAAAGAATCAACTAATTAAACAATTTAAGGGAAAGTCAAAGAACTAAAATTGATTATAAACTATTATCAAATTATATTAAACATTTTTTTTAAATATTTAAAACAAAGCAGAGTATATTTTCATGCAATTTTGACTTTCCACACAATTCTAAGTTTATATCTCGCAGAACTGTGTGATGTAAAACCAGAATTGTGTATTATAAACTTGCATTTTTTGAGTTAATATCTCTTAATATCTGATTCTCAATTCAATATCTTTTTTCTCATAATTTAGCATTTACATCTTGCAAGATCTCACAGTTCTGAGTTTATATCTTGCCATTCTTAGAACAAGGTCTGAATTGTGAGATATAAACCTAAGACGTTAGATATACTAAGATGGCGCACTCATTTTACTATGAATGACAGAAAATGCATCGTGCAGTATGGTGGAATAAGTTGTAAATAAAAGAGCCAATTGCAAGTTGCTAGAACTCGTCACATCACTGCAGCTGCCCTGTTAGTGGTCCAGCCTGAAATAAGCTTTTTTTAATGTTATTTGAGCAAAAAAGAAAAGAAAAAAAAAACCTTACAGATGTTGTTGCTGTTATTTAAATGTATGACCATTTTTTTTTTTCAAAATTCAGGATTTCCTCATTCAAACTTCTATACTATGCCGAATCTGAATCCATACTCGGCTTGTGTGAACAGAAAAGCCCATCTTTTTACATTTTTACATTGACGAGCACTGTTAGACTGCTGTTACTTTTTAAAGGGGTGCTACATGCACTTTTACAGGTTGTTTGAACTGAAATGTGTGTTGGCAGTGTGTGAACACAACCACCCTAAAAATCCACCCGGTGTTTTTTTTTTGTCTCGTTAAATGATTTCCCCTTTCTCAAATCGAGCCGATCCCCTCCCACGATAGTTTGATTGACAGTAGCGTTTCAGCACAGACTGGACTGGTGTCTTATCTTAGACACGCCCTGAGTTAGCTGTCATCAGTCTGCCATTGTTTCACATTGCTGGAGCAGATGTAGACAAGAATGGCTCCATAGTGATTGAGGTGTTTGTTGTTGGATGTAATAATGAACAAAGCAGTTGTCATTTACTCCCGACATCTGAGCTGCTGAAGACGCAGTGGATTATGTTTGTTTCTGAAGGGAATGCGCCCCCGATCTACATAAATGCGTCTATGTTCGTGCGAATCATTCGTGATCCAGCTTCATCTACAGAAGAAGTGAGTATAATGTTTTGTAATGAATCTTTGCAAATCGCCTTTCATAATAATGTGCTAATTAGCAAGTTTCCCCATGAATGCGGCTAAAGTAAACAGTCCATCAGAGAACAATTGGAAGACAGGGGCGGGGCCAGCAGAACTCATTAACATTTAAAGGAAAATACTACAAAAACGGCTTGATCTGAAAAGAGCTGTTTTTGACAGGGTAAAAAGGTGTTTTTTACACTACCATTGAGAATTTTAACCAAACTATGTTACAGACTTTTCATTAAGACCCTAAAGAATCATATCAACTTGGAAAATGGGCATCATATGACCCCTTCAACACGTTTTGCTCAGCAGCCAAACGCACAGATTCAGGGGATATATATATTTCTAATAGACCAACTCCACTCCCATTATTATCAGCAGGTACCATAATGGTGAGTAACTAACTAATATCGTGGCATGGTTTAGTTACTATAACAGGGGGTGGGCAAAAATTGGCACTTCCAGGACCACTGTCCTGAAGAGTTTAGCTCCAACCCTGATTAAACACACTTGAACAAGCTAATCAAGGTCTAAGGGTTAATAGAAAGCTACAGGCAGGTGAGTTTGTTCAGGGTTGGATCAAATCTCTGCAGGAAAGTGGCCTGGAAGGGCCAAGTTTGCCCCTCACTGATCTATAATATATCCCCCAACTTTTCAAATCATTCCTACAACTTAATGCAGAATACAGAACTGCTTATGAATGGGCGTCAATTGATAAATGTACTTTTTGCCCTCATAAGTTGTAGTTACAACATTGACCAGCAGGGGCTAACTGGACCATGCTAACCAGCTAAACCCTTTGAAAGCAACATAAAGACATCAGACTTGAACACACTTTTCCTTTCTTGTGCTCATGTGTCAGACAGGTGACCCTCTCGCCAGACCTAAAAGCCTACTTGAAAAGGTCGGGTCAAAGGTCGTACTGGTGCTAAATTAACAGAAGATGAACAGAAAGGAGACACGAAAACAGCAATATCATCGAGGGGCGCTTGATAAATTATATGTAATGGGGACGAGCAATTCCTAATAACGCCCTGCCCATCCCACATCAGGAAGGGTCTGCTGGTGTCACCGGCTGCAGAAGGTTCGAGCGCACGGCAGAGATTTGTCTGTGAGGTAGGCAGAAATGTAGGAGGCTGTCTAAGATTGAGACATTCTCCCACTGTGAGTAAATAGTGACTGGGCCAATTTCATCAGACACAGAAATGCTCCCGGTGACAGCGCCTGCATTGTTTTCCCCCCAACTGCATGCTGCGAAATTCTATTTTCAGTTTTTCTTGCCGCAGTAATTATCTGCATTGTTGGCATGTATAAAGAGAATAAAGGGCATGAATGTGTCCCGGTCAATCGCATTCTGTCAGTTCAGGCTGAATTGGGTACACACATGCGCGGTGCTTGCCAGATCGTAATAACGAAGCCGCTTGCATGGAACGATTTCCCCTACGCACCTCATCAGCGACGGAGAGAGTCTGTCAGCGCACTCACAGACTGACACGGCTTCCGCATCTGTGTCTGTTATTAGCCCGTCTCTTAAGACAAGCTCAATTATCTGACACTGCCCGTAATTTTCACCCCCCCCCCTCCGGCACAATGTAAAGTTCCTCTGCTTTATTTCTCAAGCTGTTCGTCTGGAGGAGAAAAACAAGGAGAGAGACGAGAGTGGGCGGAGGAGAAGACTTGACGAGATAAACTGAGGGAGGGGGAAAAAAACAAGATGAGTCAAAAACTAATTTGATGCTTACTTTACAAGAATAAAGAGTTTCGGAAGACGCTTTATCAAATATATGTGGAGGATATCTGAATGATAACATGATTGATGTGTATCAGATAAAACAATGACTTTGCCGCTCTGATTTCTTTGGGCCAATTTGGATTTAAAATGTTGTGTTAAAATTGATTTTCTTCACTTTTTGTTGATTATAGGCGAGGAAGCATTCTGTCATTATCTTTTTACTTGAGTTGTACCTTCTGTTTAAACACCTCAGAGTGATAGTCAGTACAACAGTACTGTTAGAAAGGATCTACTGTGTATTTTTTATGTAGTTAATTTGTAATTCATTCTTGAAAATAAAGGTGCTTCACGATGCCATAGAAGAACCTTTTTTGTCTAAATGGTTCCATAAAGAGCCGGTAACATCTGAAGAACCTTTCTGTTTGACAAAGGGTTCTTTGTGGCGAAAGAAGGTTCTTCAGATTATAAAAAGGTAAGAAAGAGATGGTTCTTTAAATAACCTTTGACTGAATGGTTCTTTGTGGAACCAATCGCTGTGAAGAACCTTTTAAGCACCTTTATTTTTAAGAGTGTTGTTGTACCAGCTGTTATGGTTATCAACCTTAAATTAATCAAAACACTACATAGAACATTTTTAAAAAGCATTTGTCACACGGCAATGAACTAGTATAAAGGCAAAAAGGGACTACATATGGTGGGATTCTGAACGGTCCCTCTCGAAAGGGACAGAAGGCGAGGCCCAAGCATCGCCTGACAGTTTCACCTCACCCCAAAGCGACACCTGCTAATGCCGCTCTGCTCGGTTGCTAGTTGCTGTGGGAACCGGCAGGAAGCGGTAATGATGGCAGGTCTAACACAGCATAAGAGCAGTAACGCGTGTAAGAGAGAGTAATCATCTTGATCCCACTTCTCCCACGGGAACACGCTAATGTGCTAAGGAACGTGTGCTAATGCGCTATAGTCTGTCTGCAGAGCGGCAAGCGACTGTCAACAGTGAAATCTCGCCCATTTAGAGCCTGGCCTAATGTGAGAGATAAGCCGACAACAGCAGGAGGGAGACGACGGGAGAACATCTCTGAGAAAATAGATTCGGCCGGTCTCGGGGGTTGCGTCGTGCACTCGAGACAAGGGAATTGTGCGCGAGACGAGCTTTCAGAAGAAAAGTGTTCCTTCATGTAAAACACCTATTCTACCATCCACTTACTCGCTGGCATTTTCTGCGGCGAGTGAGCGCGAGCGGACCTTCGTTTGGGGTCAGTCCCTTAAAGAGGCCTATTCAGTAATCACAGGTACTCTCGAGACGCGCGACTCAAAAGAAAGAGCTGTTTTTTGAAGTTTCCTTGCTCTTTGTGCGTCCTGACGGATGAAATACAGCGACCTTGGGAGTCGAATGAATCAGTTTGTGTCTGTCAGTCGCTGTCGTAGCGCCACCCAGCTGTACCGCGAGCACAAATGGTTTGGAGATTGTTCTGGCCCACGGGGCAGCGGCGTAGCAGCTGATGGCGTTGCAGGAGCGCCGAGGAGGCCCACCTTGTTTTCCTGCCAGTGGATGGACGACTGTAATCAAAGCAAGAAAGACTTCTGTCCAGATTACAGTCTTCAATCAGTCAGCCTGCATGGGAAATGATATGTACCTCATTCTCCGTATGGATAGTACTGCCTCTCGCGCATTACCTGTGTCAACCTTGCCAAAGACATGATGGGAGATATGGAGAGCCATCGGCCACCTGCCATTCGAAAGGGAAGGGGTTAGTTTTCATTTCTCTCAATGAGTTCTCCCGGCAACTGTCGCCATGGGGACCCCGTCCTGACCTCCGTCAATTCAGGCGCTGACACCATTTAATGTACATTTCCACAAAACGGAGACGATTCTCGGCTGTCTCTTCGCTGAAAGAAGCTCGCTCACTCGCTCTTTTTCGGTGAATGACTACGCTGGCAATTTCTCTGAGAGAGGGCACTGCAAAAATTGAGCTTTCAGAGGGACTAAATGGAAATATGGAAAATAACTACATACATGAGCGGTGCATGTTAGGATACATACTGATGTTGGGTCTTGAAGTAAACAGAAGGTCTCCTTGACTGTTCTAGGCATTAAAAACACTCATAATCATATTCATGCCTCATTGTCTCAATGTCAGAAGCAAAAAGTAGATTTTGTGAAAACAAATGCAAGTGGTACTTGACAGTGCGGAGCTAAATTTTGAAAGTAGGGTTGCTAAACTGTTTTGTGTGATTTTTAGCATATTATTAGTCTTCTTAGTGGTTTTTAGGGGGTTCTGTGTGTTTTCAGCATGCTGTTAAGGTGTTGCTGTGTTGTGGTTCGTAGGCCATTGCTAGGTTGTTCTTGTTGTTTGCTATACAGTTGATAAGCTGTTCTGAATGTTTCTAACATATTGCTACAAGGTTGCTAGTGTGTTCTGGGGTTTTCTAGGGGGTTATTTGCTAAGCTGTTCAGAGTGGTTGTTAGCATAGTGTATTACTTGTGTATTCTGAAGTTCCTAGAAAGTTACTAGGGTGTTCTTGTTGGTTTTCAAAGGTATGCAATTGCTAACCTTTTAAGGAGTGCGTTTCCCAAAAGCATTGTTAGCCAACTATGGTCGCTTGTTCCATCTTTATCAACATAGTTCAATAATTTGGTGTTACCTGATCCCTTAGATTCAACGAACATACACAACAGCAGTGGTCACACTTTATTTTAAGGTCCAATTCTCACTATTACCAAACCATTAACTATGACTTTTGCCTCAAAAAACTCCTAATTTGCTGCTAATTAATAGTTCAATCAGGACTACTCTGTTTGAGTAAGATTATAATAGAGGACCTGAACTTTATATTTGGCAGCAGGCTTCGCTCTGAAGGTTTCAGATTCTGAGCTATCCACAGGCAAACCTCACTGAGGTTTGAACCCCCCTGAAGCCTAAGCAATTGCCAGATATTTTATATGCAACAGTTGTATATTCCAGTAGTGTAATACAGTACTGTGAATAAGTTTGGACAAATTTAGCAATTAGCTGGAAAGATGATATCTCCATGGGCAAGCAGTTAAATGATCCTCTATCTGCATAAGGAGGAGTTGGGGATGGTGGAGGGTAAGCGCATGTCTATGCGGCAGACTAGTATGGATGAACTTATATATCTTATTAGTTGTAGTGGGAGGAATTACGATCAGCTGATGCTGCAGGCATGCCGTAGTCTGCCTGAACTATGCTTGAGCTCCATTCGTTGCTCAAACTAGATTTAGTAAGGTGGTTAAGTTTAGGTATTGGGTAGGATTAGGGATGTAAAATATGGTCATGCAGAATATGTGCTTAATAAATACTAATACAGTAAACAGCCAATATTTAAATAATAGGCATGCTATAAGCAGCTGTATTGGTCCCTATACTAAAGTGTTACCACAGCAGAGCTAACATGTAGTGCAATCTATCTATCGTTCCATTCATATTCTGTACATATATACACATACATAATGCTCCAATAACACAGAGAACACGAAACGCAAAATAGCTTTAAAAAACTTGTGAAGCTGTCCTCAGATGCCAGATCATTATTTACAGCAATAATCTGACATTCGTTTGATCTCAAACTGATTATTTAGCAGAAATAATCACTCAACCACATGCTTTACATCATTAACGACAGTTCTAAGTTCCTATGCTTTCAGGAAACAGTCGTGACTTGGTAGTTTGTTTCTGCATCATAATATGATAGTTAAGCAGCGAGTTACATTTGGGAAATGCACCCTGAGTGTATTTTAGCATGTTGCTACGGTGTTGCATTGTTTCTAGGGTGTTCTTGGTTTGTGTAAGGGTATTGCTAGACAAGCTAGCTTACATGGTTGGAATAATACAGTAGCATCTCAAATAAATTAATTAGCATAAGTTATTACTCCACCACATGTGCATGACTTCATTAACGACAGCCCAATATTGTTGAACCAATGTGGATCAAATGACGGAGATGCAACCTTGTTCTGGAAACTAGCTAGTTACTAGTGCTGGGCGATATACCAGTTCAAATGGTAAACTGGTTTAAATTACTCACACGGTATGAATTAAAAAAAAAAAACAGCATACCAGTACAAGTGACTAAGCAATGTAAACAGCCTCCTGAATTGAGAGGTGATCCCTTTTAACTGCATACACTTCTAACTAATGGTTAAAGAACTATTAATAATACATAACTCATTTTTAAATGTGCAAAATAAACCATCTGTAAACGGCCGTTAAGCGAAGCCAGAGATGCTGAAGACGCAAAGAGGAGAAAATACTGTAGTAGGCAGAGCAAGATCACTGTTCACGATGCGCGAAATATTGGAAGAAATTCCTAAATACTGAATTGAGGTGGCAGTTTATATGAATGAATCTCAAAACTCTTTAGAAAAGTTTAGATGGTATTTTCTTTTCATCCTACTTCTATATAATGCATATTAATGTAGTATTTAAAAGCACAGCACTGCTTTGTTTACAGCGATGTATTGCTGCTGTTCCACAAGCGCCACCTGCTGTCAGAGAGTGGATCTGCGTTCTCATGCCACCTCTGCTGTTTCTGTTTCTTGCAGATATGTTTTATTTAACATAATTTCACAAAGCTAAGGTCAAACCATTTTGTTTTTGCTTTAAATTTTAAAATTGCAATCTAATTGACATCAGAAACTCGTCAAAGCATGGCCATGCAGTTGCTTAGGTGTTCTGAGTGTTTTTAGAAAGCTATAGGGTGTTGCTATTTGTTTTGAGTGGTGGTTGGTATGGTGTTTTTGGTAGGTGCAATGTACCATTGTTAGTCTCTGGATATTTTTAGCTTCATGTTTTGATTTGCCAGACAGACCAAACGTCTAATCAGTTATAAAAGTAGTAGCACACCTTTCCTTGTCATGTCAGACAATTTGAGACAGGTATGAATATCCTATTATAGTATCGCTTCAGTATGAGCAAGAGTAATACTGATGCCTGCCTTAATGAATACAAGAATATAGCAAAAGAAAAAAATCTGATTCTGATGGCATGTGTCTGAATGTATATTGCATGTGTCTGAATGTATATATGCAAACAGTACAAACAGTACACGCTCTTAAAAACAAAGACCCAAGATGGTGGCAAAGTATCGCTTAAACAACTCTTAAACAAGCAATGATGACAAAGAATAAACTATTTAAATTTTCCTCCCTGGAAGAGTTGAGACATACAAAACCTGTAATTTCCTCTGAAACAAGAAAGCACCTAATTAGACCCTGTGAATAGAACACACCTCTCGGCCAGAGCAAAACACTTCAAGCAATTGCATCCCGGGGTGTTTGTGTTCTGTCCCCCCTCCTTCCATTTAAAATTCTGGATCTCTCAATCTCGTGTCCACCCAAACACCTCAGTTTAATGCAGATTACAAATAATGGCAGGAAACTTCCAGGCAGAGACAATCCAGAGCAAGGCATTCTGGGACTGCAGGGGCATCGTTTGCATAATACCCACCTTGCTTCAGCTTCCAGAGGTTCCCCACCACCTTCAGACTCATGCACTTAACACACACACCAACTCGGACCACTCCCATAGAGATTCAATGAGCTATTCTTTCACACACACACCCTTGAGCCCTGCTGGCACCATAGAGGGAGGTCACACAATTGTCTCTGCTTGGAAAAAAGAAGGAAAAAAATCACTGACCTACTGCAAAATTGGCCATATTCAGCTGTGGGGGAATATCAGGTTATTGAGTTGGTCCATGCTGAGTCTACTAGCCTGCGGAAAACGATCAGCTTCAGCATACGCCAGTTCTGCAGCTGATCAAGGACACGCGTGTGCGGTGAATGCAGAGAGCTATCGCTCCCTAAAGACACTTAGAGGAGAAAGCAACTCTCAAACTCTGCTAGAAGCGGCTTGACTCCATCATCCAAAGAAACAGAGCACCACTACATTCAGATAAGACAAGCATAATACTGTGTAGATAGATTTATGACAACCCTTGTGAAAAAGGTACACTTTGGCATACTGTTAAAAAGAGTATTTGTTATTTAAATAATATACTTAATGATTTTTTCATCCCACTTAAGTAGAACTTCTTTAGTAGTACATCTTCATCAAAAATCACTATTGTCTTCAAAATATGGTTGAAGAGTACTGACAAATATTTCTGGTATTTATAAGTCATTTCTTGTATTTAAATATATGTCTACTTGATGAAATTGCAATTTAGTACATTTAAAACATTTTAATTTTAAATTTAATATTAAATAACACAAAACAGTTCAAATATATTTATGACTATATGTTATAATCATGCACTTAACATGCTATATAGGATGTTAGTCAATACATCAAAAATAAATGTACTAAAGCATGACAAATGAAATATTTAAATGTACTTTCAATTACTTTTTTACATTTAACTTTTTAAATATGTACTTAACAGTCATGAAAATGAACTCTAAGTACACTTAAGTATCTGCTAATCCAATTTTCTAAAAATATACTTTAAGATTTGTATATTTTAATACAATAAAGTGCACTTCTTATTCACAATAGAACATTTTACAGCATGTGGGCAATTACTTAATTTTTTTTAAACATTAATAAAGGTCTTTGGTTAGATTCTGATCTCCATTTCAGATCTTTATTTTTTGGGGGACATAGCCAGAAATTTGTAGTTTAAAATATTTGTGATTTATAAATACAATATAGTGCTATAAATGTATTCAATAAGAGCATGACTGTGAATAGAAAAAGAGGCTTTTACCAACTTTAACTACTTATCTATTCACTAACTACTCATTCTAACCAGACAAACTTTGACCGATCTGACAAAAACTCATTTAACAACTTGGATTAAACATGGATTAAAGCAATGAAAGCACGCCGATTTACTTCATTCCAGATAGAAAGGAAAATAGAAAGGAAATAAAATAAGTGTTAGTGCAACAAAAGACACACAAACAAATAGCTAGTATTGGTACTAATCACAAAGTATGTGGTATAGTCAAAATAATAATTTATATAGATTATTTTATTGAACAAAAATGTGTATACAGTGCAAGGTGAACAAAAGAGCTTTGTGTTCGACAAGTTCAAATGAAATCCAAATCATTTCAGAGCGTTTTTGATATAACTTTCAGGTTCATCCCCAATTTGCAATCCCCCGGATTTTGTATTCTCTTCATCTACAGAACTAAGTCCTTATGACTGTTTTTTTTTGTAACCAATCAATAGAAAGGAAATAAAGTGTAAGTGTTAGCGCAATGGAAGACACACCAACAAACCATGATTTGCTACAAGGGTCAGAAATAAACCCTGGCATATTTTACCTTTGTTGAGGCAATTTGTAATTACTTTATGTATCTGTGTTGGTTTTTACTGTATGTCAAATACTTAAATTTAACCAGTTACTTTAATCACTCACAGCAAGACTGTTACCAATCAAATGTTTTTCAACATCAACAAAAACTTTACACTGCATTTATGTTGATTGACACGGACTGTTTAATGAAGCTTGTGTGTAGGCAGTAGCCTACACACACACACACACACACAATCTCCATAATGTAAAGAGCCTACACATAACAGGAAACATTAAGCATGTCATGTTCTGGCTACTGACAAATCAAGCTAAGAACTGTTTATGTTGCTTTTTACGCATTGCGAAATGGGTTAGACTATTTCACTATGAAAAATAAAACAGTTATTCATACTGGAAATAAATTATATTAAGAGAGTGAGCAAAGAACACTGCAAAATTTGTTTCTTACATCGTTTCTGCACTTTGTTGTTTATGATGAGAGAATTCGCGAATGCAGATTCAGAATTCAGTCAGTGAGAGCGCGCTCTCCGCGGAGACGAATCAAGACACCTGATTGGGCGTTGCGTTTATAAGCTCAACAGAAATGTGTGTGATTGGTTATAATGCTCAACACTGCAAACCATGAGTAAAATAATGCAAATTCATTGTGAGAAAATCTATACTGTAGCCTAAATGTATAATGCCGCAATCGACAGTTCCTTCATTTCACATTTCACCTTAATCGTGACAGCCGTAATAGATCTGACTTAACTGTGCAGGGGCAGTTTTTGTCCCCTTATCATGAATTTGGAGGACATTTGTGATCGTTAGGGCATTTTTTTGCATCCTGTTTGCTACTTGCTTGAATGAGATGTGCATTCCTTTTCCCCAGAATAATAAGACTGTATACGCTAAAAAGTTCGTTTGATCAACATTTAGGAGAAGTTCATGGCTCATAAACAGAGCTAGGCTAAAAGCCATAAAATAGCTAACACATTTCATTGTATTTTTAGGTCAAAGTCTCACACACATATGCACAGAGGGTACACTCTAAAAAAATGCTGGGTAAAATATGGACAAACCCAGCGATTGGGTTGTTTTGACCCGATGTGGGTTATATCCAGAACTTGGTAAAACATTTAACCCAATTGTTGGTTGAAAACAACCCAATCGCTGGGTTTGTCCATATTTAACCCAGCACTGGGTTATATTTAACCCAGCATTTGTACACTCTAAAAAATGTTGGGTTAAATACAACCCAGTGCTGGGTAAAATATGGACAAACCCAGCGATTGGGTTGTTTTGACCCAGCGGTTGGGTTACTACCCAGAAGGTTGGGTTAAACATTTAACCCAAATGTTGGTTGAAAACACCCAATCGCTGGGTTTGTCCATATGTTACCCAGCACTGGGTTGTATTTAACAAAGCATTTTTTAGGGTGTACAAATGCCTGGGTTAAAATAACCCAGTGATGGTAAAATATGGACAAAACCCAGCGATTGGTTGTTTGGACCCAGCGGTGGGGTACTACCCAGAAGGTTGGGTTTTTAAACTTTAACCCGACCGCTGGGTTAAAACAACCCAATTGATGGGTTGTGTGTAGTGTGTGTGTGTGTGTAGGCAGTGTGTAAACTGAGGACTATGTAATTGGATTAAGTAATCCGATTCCAAAATTAAGTAGGGCTACTTGTCATTAGATTAAATGCAGATTAGAGTTACTTTTTTATGGATTACATGATTACAAATTATTTACACAATGGTAAATGATTCATAATTTATTGATTCTCCCTAATTCCTCTTTTTCATTTTTTAAATGTTCCTTTCTAAAATAGCTTACCGCTTATATACATTCAGAAAGTCGTACAGTTTTGTGGGCATTCACAGAGATCAGTCATTAGTCAGGTGGCTACAGTGCATTTGACCTCTGGATTTACACACATTACATTTCAGGTGTTTCAACATTGTATCAACTACTAATGAACACAATGTTTATTTGAAGTATCACTCAGGGTTCTCATTTACACGTAATGTAGGCATTTTTTTTTTTTTTTTGTTTCCCAAACTTTTTTGGTCACCTGATCCTCTTTTCACCTAATATATTTACTTCAAGTACCCCAGAAATAAATATTTAATAATTAAATATCACATTTGCATGTTCACGGTTCTGTAACATGGTGGTAAACAAATCAAATAAATGATTTTTTAGGAAGTATTTTTAGGAAGTTTTATTTCAATTTATGTTATTTTAACATGATTTATTTTAATGACATTTTTTATGATTTAATTAATGATTAGCTTTTCAGTAAACTCACAAATCCCCTTATGAACCCCAGTTTGGGAAACCTTAACGTAACGTAATGTTGTTAATTACAATGAAAGGAATATATTTTCTTACTCTTTGTGTTTTTACATCAATATGGTTCAAGATTATCCTATTCCAATCAATGTGATAAATGAGGTTAGGTCAAAAGTACTCTAAAAGTAATCAAAAAGTAGTTTGATTATATTACGTAAAAATTAATAATGTAATAGATTGCGTTACTGATACAATTTTTGTCATGTAATTTGGAATCAGTAATGGATTACAATTTGTAAGCAATCTACCCAGCTCTGCATGTGCTGTTTAAGTTTACTTCCCCGTATTTATTCATATATAACATTAGCAATATAAACTGTGTGTGTGGTGTAATATGGACTTCAGCGACAGGATGTTGGTATCTGTGCATGCAGCAGGGATTCTCATGGCACACGTGTGAATATACATTAGGCCCGCGTATCAACACATTTACCAGAGCTGAGAGACACCATGGGTAAAAACATACGTGAATAGCACAAAGTGGCTGAATGAAGCACAGAGCAAATGCCACATGAATGCAGCTCTCAGAACGATTCTTAAGACCCTCCTCGCAAAGTTGTTGCTCTTTCAATCTCATTGAATAGTGGCCATTTTGGGAAATTACTGCCTCATATTTAACCACCTCAAAAGCGACAGAAAGGAAGAGAGAGAGCGCGCGCGAGAGAAGCAGTTAGACTAAATGGGAGAGACCGAGATGAAACCTCAGGCTTTTTGAAATGTGCTACATCCTGAGGTAAATATAATAAAATAAACCATTTCTACCAACTGTTCTCATTATGGTCCTGTTTCACAGGAGCCCTTGCCCTCAGGAATTTCAAATTGTGTCACAAATGCGGCTGAAAATGTCTTTATGTTATTTCTGTGTGGGCTTTCTGTCGGCCTGCTAAATCTTCAGTTATATTATTTATATATTTTGCACATGAATTGAAATAAAAAAATTGGAAGACAGGGTCCAATTACTCTAATTCGAAGTGAGAGGGCCGGTCCAGGACCAGCACTTCGCATCTCGAACCACAAACAGCTGCACAGATGAAAGAG
The DNA here is from genome assembly GCA_018155175.1 of Sinocyclocheilus anophthalmus. Lineage (NCBI taxonomy): Eukaryota > Metazoa > Chordata > Actinopteri > Cypriniformes > Cyprinidae > Sinocyclocheilus > Sinocyclocheilus anophthalmus. The sequence goes on along the minus strand of JADLZN010006691.1, from coordinate 112,718 downwards.
AATACATCAAATTACACTCAAATTGTGACCGCTAAAAATTCTCCATTGCTTTTTACTTTTAAACGGACTGTATTTTGCTACCGTCGATTCCCCTGAGCTCAGACCAACACTGGGAGAAGTGTCGTTTTTACCCAAAAACAGTATTATAACAGCAGCAGCTATACTTCAGCAAAGCTTGTACACACTTAGAAACAACAAGGTTCAAACATATTTTATATATACTGTGCATACATGAATGAAATGCAGATTGCTTCAGAACAGTTTTCAGTATAATTTCAGAATTTTAAACGAGATCCATTTATTTAAATTTGAATATCTGCTCTGTCATCAACAGAACCTATTACTCAAGAGTGGATACACTCTAAAAAATGCTGGGTTAAAAAAGGGACAAACCCAGCTATTGGGTTGTTTTAACCCAGCATTGGGTTGTTTTGACCCAGCTATTGGGTCAAAAAACAAATCCCCAAAAGCTGGGTCAATATAACCCAATAGCTGGGTCAAAACATCCCAACCGCTGGGTAAAAATAACCCAACAGCTGGGTCAAAACATCCCAACCGCTGGGTCAAAACATCCCAACCCGCTGGATCAAAACAACCCAATAGCTGGGTCAAAACATCCCAACCGCTGGGTAAAACAACCAAACGGCGGTTTCAAACAACCCACAGCTGGGTCAAAAACATCCTACCGATGGGTCAAAACATCCCAAACGCTGGGTCAAAACAACCCAACCGCTGGATCAAAACAACCCCAAACGCTGGGTCAAAAAAACCCAAAGCTGGGTCAAACATCCCAACCCGGGGTCAAACATCCCAACCGCTGGGTCAAAACAACCCACCAGCTGGGTTAAAACAACCCAACCGCTGGGTCAAAAAAACCCAACCGCTGGGTCAAAACAACCCAACCGCTGGGTCAAAACAACCCAACAGCTGGGTCAAAACAACCCAACCGCTGGGTCAAAACAACCCAATAGCTGGGTTTGTCCCTTTTTAACCCATTTTTTAGTGTAGATATAGTAAATTATATTTATGTTATGGAAAAGATAATTTTTCCCTTTGTCTTCAGAAAAATGCGTTCAGTAAACTCTGGTCCAAGTGGGTTGAATATGTAAGGCCAGACTTTGTGGAGGTATAAAACAAATGACCCTTCCCTCTTGAATGAAAAATGTCATTGCAATCTCCCTTGCATACCTTTTCTCTACCACACATCGGAAACTAGTAGACTTTCTCCCACAGTCTTCACCATAAACCAAGAGCAAACTTTTAACATCATTTAATATGGAGTTTGACTATTAAGTATACATCTAACCACTCCCCGAATAGTAAATATGATTAATGTTATTCATATATTTATTTAGTTAATTTTTTTATTTTTGTATTATGTAAAAAAGAAAGAAAAATGTAATGAGACGAATGTAACTACATCTGTTTTGAAATAAGTACTGTTGCTTACGCTGCTACATCAAAATGAATAATTAAAAAAGCTATTATTCATAATTGTAATACTATTTATTTATTTGTTCATTTTTTTATTTAATGGAAACAGTTTTTCATTGATTGATTGTAATATCCTTAACGTTTTTTTTTTCTTTTGTGTTATTTTCTCTTCTTTCAATCTGTTTTCTATAGATGTTTCTGGCATTTCTGTCACTGGATTTGCTCAGCTGGGGTTTAAAAGACAATAAATATTCACTAATATTATTGATTTGACTGCACTGACACTATCAGATGAGAAGAGGTTTGAGCTGGACTGAGCTGTATAATGATAATAACTTCACAGCATTAATGCTGCTATTGAGCTGAATTGAATCAACACAGAACTGAATGGAGCTGGAAATGACTCTATTGTCTTCTGTAGAGCTGCTTAAGTTATAGCTGAATTACACTTGCTAATGATTGACGAATTTTACACATTTATTAAACTGAACTGAATTAATTTGAATAATGACACTATTGTCTTCTGCAAAGTTGCCCATAACGGAAATTATTTACAGATTTGTTTCATAACTGATGAATTTTACAACATTAACACTATTATTTTCATGATTATTAGTGCAAAGCTGCTTTGAAAGCTCTGTATAAAGGACTTGATTTTTGGAATAATTCTGTTCTTCCTTTTTTTCCCTTTCTCCTTCATCTTTACGTAAATAAATAAACAAATAGAATTTCAATACTACCCCTGTTCACACAGTCAAATAAGTATATATATATAGATATATATATATAATATATAGATATTATAAAAAAAATGGCCCCCCTACATATGCAAAAAATATATTTTTTTTTTTTCACAGAATTTTAGTTTTTAATAAAAGTTAACGTATATTTTTGAAATGTAGTTTGGGCGTTAATTTGTAGTTTATGGTTTGTTGATATAAATAATGAAAGCTCTATATGTTGTCAATATAATCTGGCATCTTAATTGATTTATTCAAGGGTCTCTGGCTTGGCTGAGAGTCTCCGGTTTGCAACCATGTTTTAGATCAGTGGAGTCCCTTCAAAGCTGCACATTTCTCATGTCTCCTTAATCAAACACACCTGATTCAACTCATCAGCTCGTTACTAGAGACTCCAACTTGAAATGGGTGTGTCAGATAAAGGAGACATACAAAATGAGCAGTGTTGGGAACCAGTTTTAACACGACAATAGCAAAAGGCAATACTGCAAAACAATGGCAGCTGGAGAGTTTTGAGCTGCCCTCCCCATCCAGATCCCGCAGGAAAACAGGGGCGCTTTTATCTGTGCGGTCCAGCAGAAAGTGGCCCATGCACACCAGAGCAATTTCACTTATCAGAGCTGTAGCGTGGCCAGGGGTCCACGGCGGGCTTCCCATCGATCTCCTCGCACCGCTGCTTTTACAGGAATATATCACTTTCCTTCTATCAGAGGAACCGGACATCACACAAGGTCAGAAAGAAGTCATCCAAACAAAACTCAGCTATCAGCTGGACTTCTGATGCTTTTATCTGGCGCTAGAAAGGCGAGCGGCTCCAATATGAGGAAGGCCAGTTGGGCGAGCGACTGGAGGATTCTGGGTAACCTTCGGCAGTGGCTTGGAAAGGCGAGGATGTGATGATTCATAGGCCTTGCTTCAATATGCCCCGCTCCCCACCTGACTTCAGACACGCATGGCGCTATTACAATATTCAGATTACCGTGCACTGGAAATTAATTGGACTAATTAACATACAAGTAAATGATGATACCGTTAACACATTTCATTAACTCAAACTGTCATTTCATGTTCACCGTGCTCTCTGTACTGCATTACAATGAATTGAATTCATTAAATTATGCAAATGAAAGGTGGCAGGCTACGGCAACTCCATATTAACATTAATAGACTGTTTTCTCTGAATCTCTGCGACAAATCGTGTAGAATTCCGGAGCATGTTTTTTCGCTTTGATTTGACCGATAAAAGATTTCACTGGACACTTTTGATTATGTGTGGCCACAACCATAAGTGATGATGAGACAAAAGCAGTTTGCAATTTGAAACCAACATTCTTCAAAATAACATTACATACAGTGGGTACGGAAAGTATTCAGACCCCCTTAAATTTTTCACTCTTTGTTATATTTCAGCCATTCGCTAAAATCATTTAAGTAAAATTTTTTTCCCTCATTAATGTACACACAGCACCCCATATTGACATAAAAACACATAATTGTTGACATTTTTGCTGATTTATTAAAAAGAAAAACTGAAATATCACATCATAAACATCACGTCCTAAGTATTCAGACCCTTTGCTCAGGATTTAGTAGAAGCACCCTTTTGATCTAATACAGCCATGAGTCTTTTTGGGAAAGATGCAACAAGTTTTTCACACCTGGATTTGGGGATCCTCTGCCATTCCTCCTTGCAGATCCTCTCCAGTTCTGTCAGGTTGGATGGTAAACGTTGGTGGACAGCCATTTTTAGGTCTCTCCAGAGATGCTCAATTAGGTTTAAGTCGGCTCTGGCTGGGCCATTCAAGAACAGTCACAGATTTGTTGTGAAGCCACTCCTTCGTTATTTAGCTGTGTGCTTAGGGTCATTGTCCTTTTGGAAGGTGAACCTTCTGCCAAGTCTGAGGTTCTGAATGCTCTGGACTAGGTTTTCTCCCGATTCCCTGTACTTGGCCGCATTATCTTTCCCTCGATTGCAACCAGTTGTCCTGTTCCTGCAGCTGAAAAACACCCCCACACATGATGCTGCCACCACCATGCTTCACTGTTGGACTGTATTGGACAGGTGATGAGCATTGCCTGGTTTTCTCCACACATACCGCTTAGAATTTAAGGCCAAAAAGTTTTATCTTGGTTTCATCAGACCAGAGAATTTTATTTCTCACTATCTTGGAGTCCTTCAGGTGGTTTTTAGCAAACTCCATGCAGGCTTTAATGTGTCTTGCACTGAGGAGAGGCTTCCTCGTGCCACTCTGCCATAAAGCCCTGACTGGTGGAGGGCTGCCGTGATGGTTGACTTTCTACAACTTTCTCCCATCTCCCGATTGCATCTCTGGAGCTCAGCCACAGTTATCTTTGGGTTCTTCTTTACCTCTCTCACCAAGGCTCTTCTCCCCTGATAGCTCAGTTTGGCCGGACGGCCAGCTCTAGGAAGGGTTCTGGTCGTCCCAAACGTCTTCCATTTAAGGATTATGGAGGCCACTGTGCTCTTACGAACCTTAAGTGCAGCAGAATTTTTTTTGTAACCTTGGCCAGATCTTTGCCTTGCCACAATTCTGTCTCTGAGCTCTTCAGGCAGTTCCTTTGCCCTCATGATTCTCATTTTCTCTGACATGCACTGTGAGCTGTAAGTCTTATATACAGGTTTGTGGCTTTCCTAATCAAGTCCAATCAGTATAATCAAACACAGCTGGACTCAAATGAAGGTGTAGAACCATCTCAAGGATGATCAGAAGAAATGGACAGCACCTGAGTTAAATATATGAGTGTCACAGCAAAGGGTCTGAATACTTAGGACCATGTGATATTTCAGTTTTTCTTTTTTAATAAATCTGCAAAAATGTCACAATTCTGTGTTTTTCTGTCAATATGGGGTGCTGTGTGTACTTAATGAGGAAAAAAAATGAACTTAAATGATTTTAGCAAATGGCTGCAATATAACAAAGAGTGAAAAATTTAAGGGGGTCTGAATACTTTCCGTACCCACTGTATATATAATGTTATAAAAACATCTGAAATACATTTAAAACATTTACAAAAAAAATAAAAAATACATTGTCAACTATCCGAATCAATTTTCCACACAGCTGGATTTAATGTTCACAATAGACAACAGTAAAACAGACTCGGACCATGAAATGTGATGTGGTTTTAATATATAAGCCCCTCTAAGAGGAAATTGCTGTAAGTGTATATCTAAATTGAAAATGAAAAACGCATGGAGGGGAATTTTGTTCACACTTGAGCAAGTTCAAAAATAAACATTTCATATGCAATTTAAGGGGGTAAAACGGTGGGTTGGGTGGGTGGATGCTCGTCGTGCCTGCTCTTTTTATACATATTTTAACATTGAACGAGTCAGAGAAGCTTGTAAACGCACATGAGATGAGGACTATATCAGGATTTAGAGGGTAGGATGCGGTCAGAGACTCAGCAGGATATTCTGTTGCTGCAGTGACATCTACTGGACTTCACAAACAAAGGTCACACACACACACACACAGGAATTTCAAGAATTGATTGGTTTTTGAACATGAACAGAAAAATTAAATCAAAATTTGTAGTATTAATGCAAATAGTAGATGTATTGGACGTATGCTTTTGCCTATTAAAACTTTTATAGAAAGATTGAATATATGAACAGCTGTAGCTTTAAAAAACGTCACACAATTTGAAACCATTTCAAATGAACTAGTTAAGGCAACAAGGCAATTAAAAAATTAAAACATTAAAAAAACAAACATACATTATCATTCACAAAGATGTTTTAAGTAAGTCTCTTATGCTCAACAAGGCTGCATTTATTTAATCCAAAATACAGTAAAAACAGTAATATTGTGAAATATTATTACAATTTCAACTAATGGCTATTGTAATATATTTTGAAATGTAATTTGATCATGTGATCCAGTCTTCAGTGTCACATGATCCTTCAGAATATGCTGATTTGCTGCACAACAAACATTTTTTATATTTTTAGGATTCAAGTGTTTATTTAAATCGGAAGTGTATTGAAACAGTGCTGCAACTTTATTTTAGTCACTTGCATTCAATTTAATGCATCCCTGCTGAAGAAATGTTAATTTATTAAAAAAAAAAAAGTTTTATGACGTGGGGGGTTGATAATGTATGGTTCTTATGTCAACTATTTTTACTGTTGTGTGCAAATATGTGCATCAGCGTTCTGTGAAAATAAGACAACTGACAAGCACAGGATCATGTTTAGTCATTTTAGTGTGGAAAAACAGCTGCCCTCAGAAGTGGGCATTGTACAATAGTCTGAAGCTTTCTTGGCAAAATGACCAAATAAAAATATAAAAGTGGCGTGTTTAGGATGCTATTTATAATATCAAATTAGACTTCACAAACTAGGAAAAGACAAAAAAAGCAATTCTGGGTCACTGTGACAGAGCACCCCTTATCAAATCAGAAAACAAAATAGTGTTTGATTATCTGCCATTAACCTCGCTGGACCTTTTCAATCAAACTCCTGATCGTTACAAACTTGGCTACGGGAAAATCCCCAACACAAAAATTGGCAACGGTACTCAAAAGCGGTAGATAAAGAGACATCCTGATTAGCTGAAGGAATAAAAACAGATCAGCGGAGAATAATTGTACAGTTCCACATGGAAACAAAGCCATACTTGTACATGGACTGACCGCAAACGAGTGCGTCCTCCCTGATGGCCTGCAGTGTATTCAAATAAAACCTTGAGAACTCCTTACACGACGTTCATAAGCGAACTCCTCTGAGGACAATCGCTCTCTGTGATTGAAGGCGTCAGACTCACGGCTACAGTAAGCGAACGAAGGAGAGGGAGTTCAAAACCTACATATTGACCACCGTGAACGCCGCCAACATCACCACACGGTTAGACAGAGATGTGACCGCAAAGGTCCCACCACAAAACACATCCCAAAACCCTGTTAGCCTGTTGTATTGTTGTAGTTGAGCACACTGAGCTGCTCGTTTGGTCCTGAAACACACAAACCATCAGACGTAAATCAAGAGTTTTTCCTCTCCATTTATCAAATTTGGCAAACTACAAACCGCTTCATTTCATACAAATGATTCTTGATGCTGATTACAGTCCAGTTCTTTAAAAAAGTAAAGCCGAAGGGAGTTTTTTTTCCTTAGAAAAGCAGTTGTGGACACCACAAATCCAGGTTACAATGTATATATAAATATCACTTTGCTCAAAAAAGACTTCATTCGCAACAAATTCATATTGAAAGATCTGATCAATTCGTAGAGGTTTGAGAATTATGATACATAAAATGCTTTTAATTACATGATTGTTTCATATTTTTCCCCTTTGCCAGGCCTGGGTTTACCTACACAAAATAAAACTACATAAAATAAATCAAATGCATTTTCATGAGGAGCATCGGAGACATGTAAAGACACTATTGGACACCTTCGTGACTCCCACCAGCACAATGGCAGGCTTCGCCCCAAAGTTTTATATCTTACTCCTTATATGGAGAACTTACACCACGAATATCACTTACGACCTATAATTAAAATGAGAAACAGCTCACCCACAGTAATGGAAATTCTGCCATTACTTACTCCCCCGCTCCACGAGAACTCGTTCAGACCCAAGACGCTACATTCTTCTGAAGCCCATCCAAACAAAGCCCATGACAGAAATGCAGAGTCTGACAAAGTTATACAGCTGATGGGATGACTCTCACTGAATAAAAGCTTGCATTTTGGGTCGGTTTCTCACACAACATGATTCTCGTCACATGGACTAGTTTTTGTCCACTCTGGAGCTTGACAGACATGGAAGTGTTGTTGCATGGAAAGAAAACAATTTTCCCTCAAAGGAACCGCACGAGTTTGGAATGCCGTAATGGAGGGGGAAATAAATAACTTGAGATTTTCACTTTTGGCTAAGCTGCTCCTTTAACATCAGTCACCCGTCTGTTACACAACACGATTATTCCCATTTCAACAAGTACACACGGAAACAGATGCTTGACACCCATGAAGAACTCGAGCTTTCTACACGACAGCTTATAATACAATATAAGGCATTTCAGTGTTGTATGTGAAAACAAGAAATAATGCTTCCCCCATAAAAAGATGAACAAAACCCCCAAGAAGTCCTTATTGTAAAATATAATAATCTATATGTGTGTGTGTGTGTGTGTGTATATGCATTCACGTAAATGTACATATTTACGCAAAGGAGGGTAAATATGTAAAGGTATAAAAGCAAGGTAAATGCGTGAGCTTGGAATCGACGTATGAAGTCTCAGGTTGCGGGAGAAGAGGATGTGATGTCATACAGGAAGAGGCGGAGCCTTGGCAGTCTAACAGAGCGTTCACGGTGTGTCACTCGGCCGCGTCCCCGGCGGACACTGAGACGAACTGCAGAGGAATCTCGGCTGTGCTCAGCTGGTCCTGTGAGCTAGACGTGTTGACGGTAGCGCTGACCGTGGCCAGGCCCTGCATGGTGCCGGGCTGGATGTTGGTGAGGATGAGTGTGGTGCCGCCCGTCGTGATGATGCTGTCCGAGGACATGGCTCCGCCCACGCTGGCCACCACGGCTCCGCCCCCTCCCTTCTTGTTCTGATGCGTCTTTATGTGCTTGGCCAGGTGATCGCTGCGCATGAACCGCTTCGAACACTCTGAACACACAAACTTCTTCTCTCCTGATAATGGTCAAATGAGGAATGATACAGAAATGGGAAAAAGAACAGAGAAAAGCGGTTACAAAACCCTCTGCACAAAGCCTGCTCCAAAAGCTCAATTAAAGATATGCATTTTATTTAAAAAATAAAATAAAATAAAGCCAGTAAGTTTTTTTTTTTTTTAATAAAGTCTCTTATTTTAATATATTAAAAGCTCAGCAAGGCTTTATTAATTTGATCAAAAACATAGTAAAAACAGTAATATTATTAGTAATACATAATATTGTGAAATGTTATTGCAATTTGAATATATTATCAAATGTGATTTATTCCTGTGATCAAAGCTGTATTTTCAGCATCATTACTGCAGTCTTCAGTGTCACACGATCCTTCAGAAATCATGCTGCTATGCTGATCTGCTGATCAAGAAACATTTCTTTTTTTATTGTTATCGGTGTTGAAAATGTTTGTGCTGCTTAATATATTTGTGAAAACAATGATATATTTATTACTTCAGGATTATTTGATGAACAAAGTTCAAAATAACTTTTTGTTTCTGCAACAATAAAAAAAATAAAACTTTGCAGTCACTTTTAACCAATTTAATGCAACCTTGCTAAATAAAAATATTTCTTTAAAAAAATCTCTATATCTTACTGACTATAAACCTTTGAAAGGTAGAGTTTATTTGTTGACAGCACTCAGTTTTCAGATAACTTATTTTAGTTTGACCCAAATAATTTTTTATGTAGATACTAGGGCTGGGCGATTTTATAGATTCTTTCGAATTTAATGTTTTGCCTCAATTTTATTTCTTAGAAATCGAGGAATCTTTTTTATAGATTAATAATCAGGGTCTGCACTCAGTTTGTAATATTACTGTTATTGTACAGTAAACAGTAGGGATGCAACAATACAGTTAGCCCACGGTTCAATAAATACCTCAGTTTTTTTATTTTTTTACCACAGTTTTTGGTTTAGTTCTTTTTTGCTATTTGTAAATGCTATTTAAAAAAAGTAATATTGTTTTTATGGATTGGCCATTATTTAGTGCTATGTTTCATTCACACTGGACGCGCAGAAAATCCACATATACATTATAGAAGAAATAGAACTCAGGACGCTCCAGGAAATTCCTAATATGGACAAAAACAGCCAGCTATCCCTAACTGAATGAAAGAAGACAAACGCTTTTAATGATGACATTCAAAAAGAACATTAAGATAATAAACACTGTACTGCGACAATGCAGGAGTTAAAGCAAAAAAATCCTCAGCCAAACCCCATTCCACAGCCATACCTGCCACACACCCAGTTTAAGAGCAGTTTTTCTTGTAATTAGGAGCACTTGTCCTCCTAATTTAAAACATTTAGGAGCACCTTCTGATCAATAATAAAAAATTCTGATCAAAAATTAGCCTTCCTAATATGAGGTGACATTTGACTCGAAGTGATTTACAGGGGCATTTTCTTTTTACCTTTGTAATGGCATTTTTCTAATTTTATTAAATGTATGCAGTGTTTCCTAGGATTTTTTCCAGCTGTGGTGGCAGGACTAAAATAAAAACAAACGACTATTTCCCATGGACCACGCCCCCTCCCCACCCAAGAATCATGTGCATTCAGAATTGAATTTATTTTAACTAAAAAAGACAAGTAAATAGCAAATAATAAAATAAGAACAAAAACATGAATGACAATCAATAGCACAAAAAACAATAATAAGATACAAATTAAATTAACAGTACTTTAATTTTTTTCAGTTAGGTCTAACTATAATCTATTCAACTGTAAAATAACACTGGTTAGTCTTCACTGTATAATGGAGGTTTATTTAGGCTGCTGTCTCTTTAAGACCTCATGCACGGATCTGATATACTGTTTCAGTGCATCTCTAATTATTGGCGACATCAGAAATGGATATTATATAATAGCTGCTTTTTTGAACATTTTAGCAATTTAAAAATATTAAAAAATGATTTTTTTACACGGCACCCCTGCTCTCGACAGACGGCACCCCAGTTGGGAAACACTGGTTTAAAGTGACAAATTGTACCAGCGTACTTTGAAGTCAAAATGGGTATCCGCTACACAAAATGCGTACAGGTTGGCAGGTCTGCAGTAAAGAGAAAAGAATGATCCAAGCGCATGTCGGCGCACGTGATTAACCGCTCAAGTGACGTGCTCATATCACTAGGCACCATTCACACAGAATTCGCTTTTGTGTTGACAAAGATGCGACGCAGGCAGTGGAACAGGAAAAACATGCAAGAAGATGGGAGTGAACCTCTTTTAACTTGAGCGCATTGTCTGTATGCTTGAGCGCCGCGTTTTTAGACTGCTGTTTCATGAGACGCTGCAACTGATGCGAGTGCAACAGTCAAACACGTCCATGTTTACATAGAAAAAATAGAAAAGCAGTGCAAGCGAATAAAAAAACCTGTAACTACTGTATATCTGATATTTCATGTTTGCATCATGGTGATCGGCTGAAAGCTGCTGTTGTTTCTATAGAACATTTATAGATAATAATAGTCTACTGGTGTTATACATTCAGTCATTTTGAATTTGAATTACTTTGACTTTTGAGATTTTTTTAAAGCATTTTCCACATATTATTTCTGAACATATAAATATGTATAAGACAAGTTTGTACAAGATGTAGTTGTAGTTCATGCATCTTTTCTGCAAAGATACTTAAGAGATTTGTTTAACATTTACATAATGTTGACAACTTCCTGTGTGGTGCACTTGGAATAGAATTTTCTTTAAATAGAGGGTTAATAAAGAAAGTTTACATTAAGTTGACTAGTTAAAAATCGTAAAAAAATAAAATAAAAAAAGAGAATCGGCCAAAAGTTCTGGAATTTATTTTTTTTATTGAGATTTAAATTTTTTGCCAAATCGCCCAGCCCTAGTAGATACTGACATCACCCTATGCTGGAAGATACATTATTTACAGACACTTTCAGTAACATGTATTTTTTTAAGCTGACATTGGAGGAAAGCTTAAAGCATCAGTTAAAATATTCAATATTATAAATTCATAACCAATATTGTTTTACTTTTTAGCTGCACTGTTACCTTAGCAACATGTTGGGAGTGTTCCAAATCAGACTCTATATGGATCATGATGTCGCCTTACACACTAGCGGCCTATGTAAGCAGTTGGCTAGGTTTTAGAACAGAAGTAGTCACTACATATGTGTGTGTGTGTGTGAGAGAGAGAGAGAGAGAAGGAGTACCAGTGTGTGTTCTCCTGTGTCGCTGCAATTCATCACTGCGCGTGAACCTCTTCCCACAAAACATCCAGGTGCAGACAAAGGGTCTCTCTCCCGAGTGCCAGCGCAGGTGAGCTCTCAAGTGAGACGTCTTCCCGTATACCTTCCCGCAGCCGGCTATATGGCACACGTGCTGTTTCTTCTTGCCCACGTTAGATCCCCTACAACATATAATTAGAAATGTACAGTCAGAATGGAAATATATTAAACACATCCAGTGATGAAGACGTGTAGTAAAACACACACCGTGGGGTGTCTGTATTACATACGAATATAAACACAGAAATTGTACCGTGTCTCAAAACTAAGTGAGGATACGTGCTAAAGGAAATGTGCTCTCAGCAGTGTGATCTCACCTCCCGCCTCCCTCTTTGCAGTTGGGGCAGGTGCATGCGACCCTGCGCAGACGTTTGCCCTCCTGGTTCAATCCCTCCATCTCCTCCTCCACTAAACGAACACGAAGGTGAGAGAGGTCATTGGCATTCAGCGTAGAGCTACTGTCCAGAGGCCACTCCTCCGAATCAGGCTCCTCCTTAATCTGAATATCTATAGAGTATAGTATGATCAGCGTTACACTAACAGCACTGCATCATTACCGCTAAACACATCTTCCCTCTGCAATGTCACTCTAAATGATTCTTCTGGACTGCTTCATCTGGTTTACTTTAGATGGTCACCTTCATAGGGCCCTATGATTTCCATGACGTGGAAAACATGGATGAAACTCAGTATAAAAAAAAAAAAAAAGGATGTTGAATTTCACAGAATTTGGGTAAATGTGTTTACAGTCACCTTACCTTTACAAAGCTGCCTTGATTTTATTCAATAAAACTATCGTCAGATACGCACAAACGCACACATCTTTATTACAACCCTCCAAAATAAAAAATAAAATAAATTGAATAAAAAATAAAGTGACAGAAATATTGCTGTTGTACATTAGAATGAAAACATTATTTAAGGACTACCACACAATTTTAATCAAATCAGTAAATCTCTGTTGTGTAGCACTTTGTTTGTCATAAAAGAAAGGGACTGTTTAAATTTGATTAGTTCAAATATTAGTTTAATTTGTATTGCCCTGAATAAAAAAAACACAATTTCTGAATAAATAATAAAAAGTAATAATAATATAATCATAAAAACATCCCACAGGGCACTAATATTGTTCAAATTTTAAGAAATTATTAAAATACGTTGTATGAATTAAATTGATTAGACATCCCTTTTGATTATTTTAATTTTAACAATTAAACCATTCAAATGGGCTCTAGACAAATTAAAATGGAAAACACTATTTGAGTAAAAAAATTAAATAAAAGTAATTTCCAAAAAAAGAAATGAAAGCCTTCATAGGGCCCTACATCTACCTACATGTTTTTCTCCCCTATTAAAAAGATTACTACAGACATTTTCATCAGTCTTCCTGAAACAGGAGCTGCAGTACCTCCAGTGCTGTCTGTGTCCTCAGACTGCTGGAACTGAATGCCTGCCTGGCCCACAGCGTTCACCGTCACCGACTGCAGGTTAGGCATCTGGCCGGAGGTCAGGCTGACTGCTGTACCGCCCTGACCCAGAGACAGCGTTTGCACCGGGCCCAGAGTAATCTGCTGAGCTGGAGCCGTCTGGAGCTGAAGGTTCTGGAGGTTCTGAACTCCTTGGACCTGCATGGACAGATTAGTGGAATGTAAAAATAATTTACTATTTTTCATAACATTTTTAAAGCACAGCAGGCTTGTCGTTACTTTAAAGAGCCTGTCTGCATTCCTGCAATTCATCCACACTGTTAAAGTTCCTCACACGAAAGACGATAACTGTTCAGTATTAATAAATTGTTCTAATTCTTTGAGAACAAGGAAGTTCATACACTACAACTACAATGATAAAACACAAAGAAAATATATTGTTGGAATCACTCTAAGAACATCTTTTTTCTAATGATGAACGATAAAAACATTGACAGCCAATGAGAATCCAAACGAGTTTAAAGAACTTGCACATTTCAAGCAGCAGATGACAAAGCTGTTGGTGTGGACGCTAATAAATGTCTCGTTATTGGTGTGGACAGGCCTTACGTCACTGTGTGCCATGTTTGAGCGAAAAGCCATAAAAGATATCACCAAAAATCACACAGTAACCAATCACAAAAGTAATGTTTTCTACAGATTTATGCAAGTTGTGACTTTTTACTGAATTTCAAAATCAGTGACTTCAAACATGATAAAGGCTAATCAGTTTTTGTGATGATTCATTGTAAATGGTAAGCCATGTACATGCACATATGTGCACATATAGCAGAATCCCCCAGCTAATGAAACCATGACACTCCTAACGAACTACCATGATGGTCTCCCATTCTATGCATTAAGCCGCAAATGTCCTGCTAGTCCAATGTGCTTGGTAAATAAATGTTGTTGTACATTGGGCTGAGAGAGTTAGAGAGATTCTTGCTCTTGATTCTTGCTCTTGGATTGAGGACCAATTTATCATGTCATTACATAGTTTCTCTGAGAGCTTTAGTTCCAAACATGAGCTCAGATGAGAACTCCCCTGCAGATTGCAGCTTAGTTATAGTTGCTGACAGATAAATAAATAGTATGCACTTAAAACAGTTACAGTAGGCAACTGCTGACTAATGTTGTATTAACAAAGCATTCTGGACAAGAAACTTGCGGAAGCAGGCGATGCTGATGAATAAATCTAAACTAATCTAAAAATGTAATTTAAAACAATAATCTGATCTATAACCTCATACCTGGAAGGTCTGCCACTGTATCTGTCCTGACGGAGAGACGGTTTGGGCCTGGATGAGGAAGGTTCCTGGGTTGATGAGCTGGACGTTTTGCAGAGACTGCTGGGCCTGAGCAGACACCTGACCGTCAGCGGTCTGGAAGGGCAACTGCTGTAACTGGATCACCTGCTGTCCTCCAGACACCTGCACCGCGCACTGACTGAGGTAGCCCGAGCCGTCTCCCTGCTCTCCCGCCGCAGACTGCATCAACACGCCCGTGCCGTCTATCGTGCTGGTGGGCTGCTGTGAGGATGCTGAAGACGTGGTAGGCACAAACATGTCTGCGGCTGCACTGGAGTTGAATGTCTGTTGCTGTTCCCCTGCTTTGGCCGAGCCCTCAGAGTGCTCCACGCTCTGATTGGTCATGATCAGCTGTCCGTCAGCCGTGACGCCAGTGGCGATCGGCTGGGCTCCCGAGAGCCCGAGAGAGTCCAGATCCACGCTATTTATGGGCACAAAGGTAATGTTACCAGGCAAGCCCAGAGGCACATTAGTGACCACCTGACCCTGAGTGCTGAAGGCAGAGCTTCCCAGAGACACCTGCGGGATCTGGTGCACTTGGCCAGACTGGGTCATGAGGTTCTGACTGTTGCTGAGCACGTCTGCGCCCGTGACGCTGATGGTCTGGGTGCCGTCTGGGAGAATATGGATCTGCCCTGCGGCGTCCTGCGCCATCGAGGCCCCCTCGACGGCAGAGGCAGAGTAACCCAGCTGCCCTTCGGCCGTCTGCACCTGAGGGATGACTTGGTATTGGATGTTAGGCACTGCGCCGGCGGACGCGTCGTTCCCTGACGTGAGTAAGATGGGCTGGTTCTGGAGACCCTGGAGGCTCTGGAGAGGAAGAACGTACTGTCCATTGGATGTGACGATACCCGTGCCGTGGAGATGCAGGACACCCGACTCGTCCTTCACCGCCTCCCACCTTTCAGACGACCCTGTTAACTGCACTGAGAGGTCTGCGTTCTAGGGAGGAAACGGGTTCACAAAAGAACAAGATGTTCAAAGTGATGCCACAACGGTGCATGTACACGGGAAAATCCTGTAACAATGAACACGTCCTCATCTCTTGCTGTTATTATGGTGACTAATGCAAATCATGGAGCCCACGGACTACGGATAAATCCATCCTGCGTATCAAAATGATTAGAATTTGGTCTGAAATACTAGTGAACATGTGACCCTCAAAACAATCCAGTTTTCCACTAATATTTGCCTTTTAGCAAACAACAGAATTGCAAAATAACTATATATATATATACACATACACACACGTATATTATAATATATATATATATATATATCTATATAGGGCTGGTAATTTAACGCACAATTAGTTAATTACTGTGAAAAATACCTTTAAAATTATTAATGCACTTGCCCCGCCCCAGACCTATGTGGGTCATCTGACATTTCATACAGTTAATTGATTACAAATATGAGGCAGGGCAACAACTCACTGCATGGTGGAGCCTAGAGAACGTAGTTAGAATTAGTGGTTGACTGATATTGTTTTTTTGACAGCCGATGCTGATATCTTGGAAAGCAGGGTGGCCGATAGGCGATATAAATTGTTTTGAATTTTAATTAATATTGTAAAAATTTGAAATCATTTGACAATGGATTAAAAATAATTGTGTAAAAAAAACAAAACTATACTTTAGATGAACAAAGTATTTTTCACAATAATAATCTTTATCCTGTAACCAGGCACTCCAGTATTCTGATAAGTTTTGTTGTGCATTGGGAATCATATTTTTTATTTTTTTTCAAATAAGCCCAGTTAACACTCAGTTTACATACATCACACAGAGAAAATGACATGATATTACCCTGGGCAATGCATAAAGCACAGTCATAATTTGAAAATCACGAGTTTAAGTTTACAGCATTCAATTCACACAGACCGACCTTCACACAGAGAACACGCGATCATGCAGGATAAAAATGCACACTTCACAAGATCATCACTCACAGCTGGAGTCGACTAAGTTTGCAAGGTTTGTGAAAAAAAAAATTTCATTAGCCATTCAAAGATTTGTTCAAATGATATAAATGCATATTTGCTTAGAAGGGTTTAGTTCACCAAAAATGAAGAATAGGCCTTGTTTTTACTCACCCTCGAAGCCATCCTAGGTTATAAGACTTTCCTTCTTTCAGACTATCCAGTCGGAGTATAAAAACAATTGTCTTTGATCTTTTAAGCGTTTAATGGCACTCAGCTGGTGTTGTCATTGAACAGTCCACAAGTCTTCAAATACGTCGCGCATTCTATAAAACCGTTTGCTGCAGACGGCTCCGGGGGATGAATAAATGCCCCTTGTCCATAAGTTTTTGTAAGAAAAATATCCATATTTCAAACGTAATAAACACTTTTATATCACTTCCGCCAACTGTCATACACTGAAGCCGTTCCACCGGATGACACAGCACGTATGCGTTGCGTGATTAGTGACGAACGCGGAGCGACAACAAAACAAAACACCGGTCACGAGTTAGAAGTACAAAACGAGGATTTGTAAAGGAATTTGTCAGAGGATTTCAATATAAGCCAAGAGTCGTCTGGTTTTGCTTTGCTAAAGTAAGGAAACTTTGCTTCCTTTGCTCATATAAACAAACTCGCGAGACTAACATATCTCAGAGGCGCGCGCTGCACATACGTCAAACGCCTTCCGCCGGAACGGATCCGCATATGATAGATAACGGAAGTGAGAGAAAAGTGTTTATTACATTTGAAATATGGATGTTTTTCTTACAAAAACTCATGGATTTGCTACAGGTGGCCTTTATTCATCCCCCGGAGCCGTCTGCAGCACGTTTTATTATGAATGCGCGAGCTTTATTTGATGACTTTTGGACTGTTCAACTGCAACACCCTCTGACTGCAATGATAGAGCTTAGAAGAGCCAGGACAGTTTTTAATATAACTCCTACTGGATTCGTCTGAAAGAAGAAAGTCATATACACCTAGGATGCTTCGAGGGTAAGTAAAACACAAGCTAATTTTCATTTTTGGGTGAACTAACTCCCTTTAATGCTGACGGCAAACGAGAAAGTATTATAATGTTTGCCTTTCTATTACTAATTATATAAAGGCAATCGTTATAATACTTTTTGCAAAAACTAAAAAAAAAATACATTTTAATTCCTTTGTTTAACCATTTTATCTGATTAGACAGACTTCTATCCGTATTACAGAACTGTTAACGATGACAGTAAACAAGAGAGAGAATCAAAAAACGCGCCGTCAAAAGAAAAGTCCAATTTCTTATTTTTTAAGAAATTAAAAAAGCTGAAAAACTGGAAATATACATTTAAATAAATTACCCATTTATGTTTTTGAAAGAAATGTATTTTGTTCATCAAGTCACTAATTTATTTTGACCAAAGGTACAGTAAAAGGGTAATATTGTAAAATATTATTACATTTAAATATATTTTCTATTTGATTGTTATATAATTTAACCATGTGATCTCAGCTCATTACTCCAGTCTTCAGTGTCACATGATCCTCCAGAAATCATTCTAATATACTGATTTGCTGCTCAAAAACATTTCTTATTAAAGCTGAAAACAGTTGTGCTGCTTAATATTTTTGTAGAAACCACGATACTTTTTCAGCATTCTTTGATGATTATAAAAGTTTTGACTTTATTTTCATTTTTTTAACAACGTACAAAATCTGTGTCACTTTTTATTTTATTTGTTTATTTTTTTAATGCATCTTGCTGATTAAAAGCAAATCTTACTGATCCAAACTTTTGAACTTACATGTATGTGCATATGCTCCATGTCCAGCCATCTGAATGACCGACAATATTACAACAGATTCCCCGAAAAGTTTGTACATCTCCATCTATAAAATTAAACCTATCATGATCAATAAGTATCGCTTTTTATTTCTCCTGTTTCCTATTACTTGTTTCGCTTCTGTTTCAGTTTTTATAACCATTTCTTACTATGTGTCAGTAAGTTGTTGTTATTTTAGCATGTGTGTTTGGCGTTGGGGGGGAGTTTGGCTCAGTGTTATTTTTTAGGATTACTGTTAAACTACTGTCGTTTGATTTGTATTATTTGTATTTATTTATTTATTTTAATTTTAGTTAAATTGTGTCTGAATTTATTATGTCTGTATATGTCTTTTAGTTTTTAGTTTTGTTTGAGTTATTTTAATACTTCAACAAACTAAATGGAAATGAAATTATATATATATATATATAAATGTTTATGTATTAGAGGTCGACCGATGTATCGGTTTTGCCGATTAATCGGCACAGATAGTTGATTGCTGGAACTATCGGTTATCGGCAAAAATCCATGCCGATAGTTTTCCGGGTTGCATCCGTCGCTGGAGCGGCTGAGAAGGGTCTGCTGTCATTACACAGTGCGAGAGCGGCCTCTAGTGGTTGAAATCACTGACAGCACGTGCTATTTGTTTAGACACGTGATACTGCACTCTGAACAGAGCGGAAAACTTCAGATGCGGATTTAAATGCAGCCGACAGAAAATCCTGCCACGCCACAGAGCGCCATTCACATAGTTTTCCTTTAAATTACATTATATTGGTCCTGAATCGTTGTTAATGTACATAATGAATTGTGTATTGTGCATTTTCAGCAAAACGTTTGTCTTTCTGTGGCTCTAATAAAGTCTGTGCTTCATTTATAGACCTATAATATAGGTCGCGCTTTCTCTTTCAGTTTGCTCCGCTTTTTTAAACACTGAACTTCAAACTCATCCATGCCTCATTGTTCATTCTTGAAGTAAACTTGTGTCTGTTTGGTGATTAAATAAACTGTTTTAGACCGCTGCTCGAGTTGAACGCGACGCGTCCGGAGTGTGTGTGATACCGGTGAGTTCTCCTAGACTCAGCGCTGCACTTTTATTTTGATTAGATAATCATCAAGTGTTCAAGAATAGAAGAAGTTAAAGTCTGAGAGTATACATACAATATACATACATATATAATTTCAATGCTATGGCCTTTGTGTAAATATTTAAAGATGGCCATCTTTAAGCATGACTATTGAAATGAAATGGTAACACTTTAAAATAAGAGTCTATTTGTAGCATTAAGATTAATGAAAGCTGTGTAAGTATTGTTCCTTGTTAGAGTGTGTTAATTTCAACATTTACTATTACTATTATTATTTTTTTACTACTACTACTACTAGTATGGTTCAGTACTGTTTTTGTTAATAAAGCACTATTTTAGTTTTTGTTCAGTATCAATTTTAAAAACTATCGGTTAATTAATCAGTATCGGCCAGTGTGGTCCAACCTCGCTATCGGTATAATCCACTATCGTCGACCTCTATTATATATATATATATATATTATATATATAATATATATATATATATATATATATATATATATATATATAGTGTATGTGTGTTGTATCTGTGTGGCTGTACATACACGCATATGTAGTTGTTTTTTGGTGTTTGGCTTAGTGTTATGTTAGAATCATTATTATACGCATACCTTTAGTTCTTTAATATTTTGAATTGTTTTTAGCTTTATTTTTTGTTTTTCCATTTAAATGTTAAGTGTTGAAATTGTATTGTATTGTATGCGTTTGTCATTTTTATTTAATTCCTTTATTTTTAAAACGTGTATAAGTAGTATTTATAAAGTTCTAGCTTTTAGTTTTGGATCTGTTTTTAGTTGTTTTAATACTACAATTGATCGCTTCTGTTGTCCTCGTTTGTAAGTCGCTTTGGATGAAGGCGTCTGATAAATGACTAAATAAATAAATGATTCTTTCTTTGACTTTTTCCATGCTGGTCTGTCAACAAATAAGCAACTAAAGCACAAATGCGTCTTCCTGCCTATTTGAACGGTTCCTGTTAAGGATAAGCTGCACTGTGACCCAGACTATAATTTACAGAATGTATTTAGACTACGCCAGATCTGAGCTTCCGCGTATATGAATAATGCCCCTTAAGTTTGGGCTGTAAACATCCACCCGTTCACAGTGCACACGGCCGGGCTCACGCTCGAGCCACGGTGCGGTCTAATAAAGGGGAGACCGGCAGCGGCGCACTTACCCCTCCAGCAGCAGCAGCATGATTGGAGAGCGCCCCGTGCTCTGCTCCGGGGGCGGGCGAGCCGAGGCCCGTGCAAGTGGCGGCGAGCAGGGCGAGCGGCGAGGGCTGTCCGTCCTGGCGATGGGCGGGTTTAACACATGAAAGGGGTGGCCACACAGGAAGCGCCAGTGTTTTAACAGAACAAAGTGAAAACTTCACCAAAGCACATGCATTAGAGTATATACAGAGGAGAGGATTTGATGCGGTTTACCTGCTCCGCGCCGCCGCCGTCCTGAGCGCCGCTGCTGTCCGCCATGACTCCCGCCTTCACTGGCCCTTCAGGCGCTTAAACACACACAACAACAGCCGTTAGAGCCCGTCACTCCGCGCGCCTGCTGCACAGGCGGCTTCATCGGCTATTACAGAAGCGTTGTGTCGCTTTATGGATGATTTGAGCTCTGTATGTATTTCCTCCGCGGATCTTAAAGTCTCTCAGATTCACCCGCCTGCTAACGTTAGCCTAGCTTAGCATAAACATAGCCAGCACAAAGCTTCAAAGCGACCGTTCCCGCGCTCTTCACATGCTACGTACCGGTCATTACGTGAGTTCTTTAACGAAGACTGATATCTGCGTTTAATTAGACTCCGAGCATGGTTGTTTTAATCGGTGCCTGCGCTCGCTTTAGTCCAGGTTGTTTTTTTCCTAGTTTGATTGACGGCGGGGCTTCCACTTCGCCAACTGCGTCACGGACAGGAAGTCCCGCCCTTCGTCTCTCCTCTCATTGGAGGTTAGGTTGGAGAACTCGCCTTGTGATTGGATGGACGGGATGTCTGTCATTTTTGACCGGGTTGCATCCGATGTCTCGCTGGCCCTCAAGTTTTGTCCGTGAAGATGTCTCCGTCAGTGTAGTGAACAACTTCAACCTCGTTTACATCATTACCTGTTTATCAGCAAGAAAGCTTTAAACTTATTTTTTTCTTATCTAACATATTTTGCAAGAATACTAGTTCACTCTGCTCGTTCTGGGAAACTGATGATGCATCATTTTTTCATGGTCTTGTAATCAGCAATTAAGAGGTTTATGGTTTAATGTAAGAGGCCACTTGAGCTCTGTCAAGTGTTTCTCAAGAAACAGGAGTGATTAATGATATGCAGTCATTTCTGAAGATCGGTCTGAATGGAGAAGGCAGCAGCAGCATCTTTTACAGAGATGTGTCGGCGATGGGATGAGCCACACGGATCCATGCTCTTCTGTTATTAAAATAGTTTATTAGTTTATTTCCACAGTACACACACAAAAGAAAAACCTCACCCACTCTGTAAAGAGAAGGTGCTAAAAGAAAATGCATGCATGCATAGAAACATAATGGCTATAGAAATCATAGAAGTGTAGATATTTTGTAATAATGAAGAAAAAAAAAAATCTTCTAACCATGAAAGCTTTGTGGGGATTTCCAGTGCAACATAATATGTAAACTGTGTAATATGTATAAGTGAAACAAAGATGATAATATTGGCAACAACAAAAAAAAGCCAGCACAAATGCAGACAACCACGGTCACAATTTGGCATCTAAAAAAGTTGATTAATAATCACTACATTTTGTGGACACAGCAGTTATATATTGATATGCAAAGAGCTGACTTAGTTTGGACTTCATAAAATGAATTATATTTAAAGACCACTGACCTTCAGATGAACTAGAACATTAAACTTGCCTGTAGCTGATGAAAGCTTTGCACAGGAGTAAAGCTGTTGTGCTATTCTGTCGATCACTCACACTTTTCTTGAAATGTACTGTATATCATTATATAGCTTAATAACCATTTACAGCTGTAGTATGTAGACTAAATGATATGAAGTGCACCATACCAGCCTTAGAAATGATCTCGGCCAGGCATTTTCCCCCAGTGGTTGCGACATGCAGATAGCCTATTGTAAAAGCCCCAATACTGTATATATTAAACGAAAGAACAAACTGGTGTGACATAATTTTAAACAAAATCATGCCAAAACAAAGTTAATTTGGAGTTCATTTCAGGAGTTCATTTTCAGAAAAAGCTTGACAAACACCTTCTGTAATAAGTTTATTTATTGTTTTACAATTCAGTATGTGTGTGTGTGTGTGTGTGTGTGTGTGTGTGTGTATATATATATATATAATGATATAATACAGTATTGGCCAGAATTATTGACACCCTTGGTAAATATTAACAAAGAAACTTGTGTCTGCATTGTTAATCATTCTGATCTTGTATTCAAAGAAATCACAAAAAACTTACCTTTTACTTAAAACTATTGAAAAAGCAATCCTCAAATTACCCCTTGTTCCACAATTCGTGCACCCTTTTGTTCAATACTATCTTGAAACCTCCATTTGCCAAGAAAACAGCTATGATTCTCTCCTATAATGCCTGATGAGTTTAGAGAACATCTGACAAGAGATCAGAGACCATATGTCTATACAGAATCTCCCCAGATCTTTCCAATTCTGAGGTCCATGTTCATGCACTCTCAACCCAAACAGTTCAACCCACTCGTTTTCTATAGGGTTCAGGCCAGAAGCTTCATTTTGTGCTGTTGATTTTTATTTTTTTTATTTCTTCTTTGGATTGTAGTCCTGATGGAAGATCCAACCACTGCCCGTTATAAGATTTCTAGCAGAGGCAATCAGGTTTATTTTTTTTTATCTGTTGCTATTTGATAGAATCCATGAAGCTATGCATCTGAACAAAATAGACCTGCGGCAGAAAAAAATTGGCCCACAACATAAAAAGATGCAGCAGTATATTTACATTGTATGCATGGTGTACTTTTTATCTCTGTGCATGTGCACCAAACCCATCTTGAGTGTTTGCTGCCAAAAAGCTGTTCTAGTTTCATCTGACCATAGAAGCCAGTCCCGTTTGAAGTTCCAGTATAGTCTGGCAAATGAATATGCTGGAGTTTGAGTTTTCTTTTCTTGAAACCTCCAAAACACTGATTGGTGAAGTAGGTTTTGTTTGATATATTTTTTTAGACTCAACTATTTTTTTTCTCCGCAATTCTTCAGCTGTGTCCTCTTTCAACCGTGCTTATGGATGATATAGAACAAACACGTTCCCTCCTCCAGGCAATTTGTAAAACATTTCTGTTAATTAAAACTTCTTGGTTATTGCCCTGATTGTTGAAATGGGAATACTTAATACATTAGATATTTCTTACACTTTAACTTGCCACTCTATTTTGTGAAGTCAAAATCTTGTTTGCACATCAGAACTATTCTTGTTTTTCCCTCATTGTGCTGGGTTATTAAGACTTTGGGCCTTTGGGTCCTCATATTTCGGAATCCCGTGGAACGGAGTCATAGGCTGTCCAATTTCATGTTCATAGTCCCCCTGTTGTGACAACATTCAATATGAATGGGAATATTCCTATCTGTTAATTGCAAACCAGATTTAAATTTCACGTGCTTCATGTAAGACTGGTAGCCTTTCCATTGGCCTATAATACTTAAACAAACACTATCCCCAACCCTAACTTAAACAACCCTCCCTCACCTTAAAGAATAGTCCAACACACATTTCATAGCACACAAACAACCCCCGCCAAAAATGAAAATGTACTCAACACAACCAACAACTCAGGTCCCATATCCACGATGCAGATGTAGTTTGTTTCTTCTTTCTTCATCAGATTTGAGAAATGTAGCTTTTGCATCACTTGCTCTTCGCAATGGATCCTACTGCCTTATCCTCTTGTGCCGTGAATGGGTGCCGTCATAATGAGGGTCCAAACAGCTGATAAAAAAACATCACAATAAAATCCAACAAGCAATCCCCAGAAAAAATACCAACCTCCCAGTCCCTCAAGTTAAACGTCTTTTGAATTAACAAGCTGCGTGTTTGTAATCAAACACTCTATCATTAAAAATGCACATTTTCAATAACTTAAAAATAAGTAATAATCCATAATACACTTAATGCAAGTAACAAATCCATCCCAGCCCATGCTGACAGCCTGTCCCCCTCTCCTCGCTCACATAAAAATCACCCTACCCAAATTTGTTTAGAACTGTTTTGGGGGACGTATTTTTTTTTAAATTTCTAATAACAGGTACTTAAAATTCCTTCCTAATATTCTATTTCTGTCCTCCTATAATTCAGTCACAAAGACAAAATTTTTTAACTAGCTGCTAAAGGAAAAAGCACTGTTATGAATATAGGAATATAATTTGGCCAGAAGCACAACATTTTAAAAAATTGGGATGACTGATGGATTTTTTTGTTTGTTACAAACACACAGCTTTTCACTTCACAAGACATTTACTGATGGGCTGGAGTGCTGTGGATTGCTTGTGGATTATTGTGATGTTTTTATCAGCTGTTCGGACTCTCATTCTGACGGCACCCATTCACTGCAGAGCATCCATTGCTGAGCAAGGGATGCAGTGCTACATTTCTCCAAATCTGATGAAAAGATGAAAGAGATCCGCACTCGTCCAGATTCAGCTCAAAAGGCTTATTTCATTTATTGCTCAGAGGTCACAAAAATATGTGCAAAAAAGTTGTACAACTATCCTTGTATTTTTTTTTTTTTTAGTGTGTTTGTATCTACCGACACCTTATGTTATTGCCTAACTGGAGGATCTTTGGACGAGTGTTGGGCTAGAAAAAACGAACGCCCCGCTTTTTTTTGTTTTGTATATATTCCAAATCTGATGAAGAAACAAACTCATCTCCATGATTTTTTAAACTCTGAACTGCATCCATAAAGTCTGAACTTTTCTTAACAGGTGACGGCATGATTGAGCTGAATGAAGAGAAAGTTTGTGTTCTACTATTCTTGTTAGCATCACCATCTCACAAAAAAAAGGATAATACCATTTCTAATTTTCCCTAAGATAGACAACTGATGTACCTATGCCTCCCTGATTCATAGTGCGTCAAGGGAGTTCAACAGCACAGAATGAGGAAATTAACTTAGGAAATTAGACTGACTGGGGGGCAAATTCGGCAGATTGTTTTGTTATTCACCAGAGAGCATGAGCAGGAAAAAACTGGGTGGAAGTTGATCTCACCGAGATCATATAGAAAAAAAAATCGCTTTGTATCGTCCTACATGTCTAGAAGGAGAAAAGAGTCTCTGGAGTTTGTTCGCGGCGGCGGTGTTGCTTTTATAAACGCTAAAAGATTAGCACGATTGCATTGAGATAACAGCCCAGAGACATTCTGCACTCTCAGCTGCGTTCCTGATCTAAGACTCTGTTCGCTGCATCGTTTCCACTGTGTCAGCTCCTCCCTGAGAGTGACCAGAGAGCAGCGTTTTCCTTCAACCTTCAATTCAAACTTGGCCCATTACAGCCAGACTACAAAAGCACTTTCCTTGCACTCAGGGGCTCGCACCAGTGAGTGGGGGATATTTCCAATCACTCCGCTGTCAATCAGAGTGTCAGGTAAACACAGGCTGGCAGACAGAGCCTTTAGAAAGGCCCACATCTGTGGCTCTCGCTCTCCTAGCTTACCTTGCGCTGGCTTATCCACAATCTAACGCACAAAGACACTCACACTCAAATGGGAAGGCAAAACGCAGCTGTTGTACAATGGTGTGGGTATCTTATCTCATATCTTTAGATTGAAGTACTACAAAATAAGTTAATTGCTTTGAGATTTCGTCTGATGTGCGAGAGGATGTGATTTCAGGCAAGTTGACAAATTGGCTTGCAAACCAGGAACGCAGTCTTGATCGTCGAACAAGACGAGCTGGAACACAGAACACAAAGTTGTATCAGAGTTATTGATTGATTTGGTCCCAGACGGCACGGGAATGACGGGATCTGTGGGAGTTGGTTTAGTTTCGCTTCATGGCAAATCAAGTGGTGACCAATCACTGTACTCAGTGTTGTCTTGACTCATACTTTATTCGACCTTGCATACACTCTTATCACTCTTAATCATCTTTCTTTATTAGCATCTCTGGTTCCATTAAAGGAGACCTATTATGCCCCTTTTTACAAGATGTAATATAAGTCTCAGGTGTCCCCAGAATCTATCTTTGAAGTTTTAGCGCAAAATACCCCACAAATAATTTATTATATAATTTTGAAAATACCCATTTTAAGTGGAAGCAGAAACACGCTTTCGTGCATGTATCTTTAAATGCAAAGGAGTTGCTGCTCCCCGCCCCCTTTTCCAGAACAGGGCTGTGCTTGAAATCATGCTTATTAAACCATATTAGTAAAAATTTCTGATATACTGTTTTCTGAGGGCACACATCCGAAGCATGTGCACAGAAAGCGGCTGTCACACGGCATGTGAGTACTAAACTAAGTTCTCTTTCATGTCTTATTGCGCTTAAACTGGTTAAATACACCCACCAATTTTGGTTAAAAACCACATGATTACCAGAGAAAAACAGTCGTTTATGTCTGTGAAGGTAACGGCTAGGAAATAAATCGCGTGCTTATATTAGATCTGTGGCAGCAGCGTAATATACAGTAAATAAATCAATAAATCCACTGCTCTCCTGAGGCTGGGACTCTAAATAGTTTTCTGTGCTCATCAGTGCAGCCAAAGACAGAACAGATAGCATGCTTTGCTCAAACTTTCCCCATGGCATTAGATCTGGTACACCACTCTCGCTTGCACCGTGGGTGGAAACGTGCAGTTCAAGGGTCGGCAATATTATAAGATCCCCTTTCTACGTCACAGGGGGAGAGAAATCTGAGCGGCTTGTTTTTACACAAGCTTGCAGAAAAAGGCTTACCAAAAAAAAAATGCTGGGTTGTTCTTTTTCATGATTTCTGGGTTGGTAGATGCACTGGGGACCTGATTATAGCACCTAAACATGGAAAAAGTCAGAGTTTCATGACATGTCACCTTTTAAAATCAATGGAACCTTTTAATTCCACAAAAGCTTGTTTATAGTGGAAAAAGCTTCTTTCGATTATCTTCAAACTACATTCATGTTTCCAAAAAAAAAAGTTCCAAATAGGAGAAACATTTTTGGTTCCCCAAAGAAGCTTTCTTAAAAGAACGGTTCTTAAAATCACAATTTATATACATTTTTAAAAGCTACAGAACCTTTTTTCACTAAAGGTTTTTGCAGTGATGCCATTGAAGAACCATTTTTGGTTCCCCAAAAAACCTTTCAGTGAACAGTTCTTAAAAAAAACACTGTTTTGCTCTACGTAAATAACATTTAAAAAATCTAAAGAACCATTTTCGACTATAAAAAAACCTTTTGTGCAATGGAAAGGTTCTATGGATTTTATAAGGTTCTTCGTGGAACCATCAATGCCAATAAAGAACTTTTATTTTTAAGAATGTATAACGTTCTTTGTGGAACCAGAAATGGTTCTTCTAAAGCAGTGATGGGCAAACTTGGTGATGGACAAAGATTTGATCCAACCCTGATATGACTCACCTGCCTGTAGCCTTCTAGTAATTCTGAAGACCTTGATTAGTTTGTTCAAGTGTGTTTGATTAGGGTTGGAGCTAACCTCTGAAGGAAAGTGGCCTGGAAGGGCCAAGTTTGCCCACCCCTGTTCTAAAGCATCGCTGCGAAAACCCCCTTTTTGGAAGTTTTATTTCTGAGTGTGGTTTAGTTCAGTTTTTGAGGATGAGGACATGTCAAGCAACACATCTGGCTAGCTTCTACCAAGTGACAGATGAAAATGCACCAAAATATGTTAACAAAACTTGAATTTGTATGTTTCTGTTGTACATGCATAAATGCATTTCAAAACTTCAAAGCAGAGAACTATAAATCCTGTTATTTATGACCTTTCAGAAATCTGCATGTTTAGTTCGGAGAGAAAAAAATCAGTCATTTTCCGGTGTTTTGTAAAGCGAGAGGTGAGACGTGTGCTTTGTCTACTGGGGTGAAAATAGCTGGGCCTGCTTACCGCGTGAATATGAGTTGTTTCTGAAAGTGTCGTATTAACATATTGGCGGAGTGGCTTGCTGGGGCCGATCTACAGAGGAAGGGACCGCGTGGAGAGAGTCCGCCCGGCTGGAGGCTCCCGGTGGCCTGGGTAAATGGAACCTCAATGGGGAAGCTTCAAAATGGCACCACAGGAAAGACTGCGGCCAGAATATCAAATATGTCTCAATGGCACATGAGAGAAGGGACCTCCATTCGGACACCACTGAGGTGGAGACAGAGGCTCAGGGGAGAGGGGTTTACTGCGCTAGCAGCTTAGGCTCATATTTAAAGAAAAATGTGTCCATTAGGGGAAAATGTTGCTCTTTTCAAGTCTTTCCTCTAAACGTTTGCCCGTGCAGGAAAAAAGCTCCCGTAGATGTAGTTGTGTTGGAGGAGGAAGCATTATGTGAACTACCCTGCATTAATTATGCTCTAACTTCTGTACAATACATCAGTGAACTGAGCTGCTGGTTTCTTTTGGATAAAGTGAAGCATACATGCTGATTTGATTCATCATCATATAACTGATGAGTTGAATTTGGATATACTGTATGCAGGGTATGATGTAGAAATGTATACATTTGAAACGGGGTAAGTGAAAACTGCTTTTGCATGACTCAAGTGTGAAATTCACAGCCGATTTTATAACAGTAATATAACAATGTAGGGTGGTGGAATTTTGTCCTCTAAGATTTGGAATGTGGTCTCTCTATATGAGTCTACCTGGTTTGAATGGGAGGAGTTAACGAATAAGATGGCTTTGGGAATTCATTCAGAAAGGTAAAGTGTTTTATTAATGCATGTGACTTGAAATGTAGGCCTAATATTTGGAGTAATTTGCACCAATGATAAGACTAGGAACATGTATAAAGAGGAACAATTTTGATTTCATATTGATTAAAAAAATGAACCAAAACAGTTAGGTTGAACACATTTTGGTGATATTTGTAATTACATCTAATGTTTACATAACTTTATGTACGTTTGAAATATGGATATTTTTCTCACAAAAACACATGGATTCACTACAGAAGACCTTTATTCAAACCCCGGAGCCGTGGGAAGCACATTTTATTATGAATGCGCGAGCTTTATTTGACGACTTGTGGACTGTTCAAATGCAACACCCGCTGAGTGCCATTAAACAGCTTGAAAGATCAAAGACAATATTTAATATAACTCCGACTGGATTCGTCTGAAAGAAGAAAGTTGTATACACCTAGGATGCTTCGAGGGTGAGTAAAACACAAGCCAATTTTCATTTTTGGGTGAACTAACCCTTTAAAGGAGAGTAAATGTGAACATCAGATGAACACTTCAGAATCTTGCCGGAAGTAGTTTCCAACAGCACTTTTTTCATGTCTCCTTTGTCTGGACGCATCCATTTCATTTCTTAGGGTCTCTACTTATAAGCTAACAAGTTGAATCAGGTGTGATTGTTTTAGGAGATATACAAAATGTGCCGTGTTGGAGTGGCAGCATGGTTGGGAACCACTGACCTATTACCAGTGAGATTCAGAAGTGTTTATCCGATGGAAAAGGGTTGCCAACAAGTGGCTAAATGGGACTACAGAGGTGGTCAGGGACATTAAACGTCATCACACTGAATGGGTAAACTCATCTACCTACTAGTCCACTTCTATGTTCTATATTCTTGTTCTAACTCAGCCTTTCAGGGAAAATGTTTTTAAATCAAGGCCGAAAAGGCTGTCGGAAGCTTTATGGTGTTGACATTGATGTCATGTGTAGATCGTTTAAGGCCTACGTTTAGCTCTTTACTTCTGGTGATTTAACTTATTTAAAATTCTGGCTTTAAAAAGATGATTAACATGATGAACAAAAACAGAATCATAAACATTTCTTGGGTACAAAGCTTATTTCTGCAATAATTCAAAAGCAAATGGTAAAATCCTATTGGGTTTTGTGGAAGGAACAAGGCTGATGCTACCGTCCGGGTTGGCCTACAAAAATGCTTCATCACTGTGCAGCGCTAAATGATAGAAGAATTACTGGGCTAGTCATGTGATCTCAATATGTCAGCCCCCATGAGGCAACCCACTCCATATTAAACAAAACATGTATTTTTTTTGCTACTGACAGGATTGGAGTGGTCACCATACATGAGTGGACATCATCAAACATTTTTTATTCATGAGTCAGAGCCAAAGCCTTGTATATACTGCACAACTGCAACCCGCCTTTGTTGCCGTTACTATTCCCCTCTTTCATACTATTCGGTCAAATGAAAGCAAAAATGTACCTTTAGTGAAATGTCTTTTCCAGTTTGGCGTCGTTCTTAGGTTTTGCATTTCAAATTGTATTGCATTGTTTTCACTTAGAATTGTCATGTTAATTTATGTGTTTATTTCTCTCCGACCCACAATATTTAAAGTTGGAGATTGTTTGTATTTTTTCTAAATGTTTTGGGGTTAGCGCTGCACTGGTATGATTTATGGCAGCAGAATTTGGCCTTTCATGGGTGCAGTCCTTTATTCTGTCTGTCTTGCTTGGTGTGGTGCCATTGTGGTTTCTGCCTCCAGGCGGAGTGGCACCAGCTGATGGATGACTATGGCAACATTTGTAGCGCAGACACCAAAAAAACAGCCACTTATCGCTCTTTGATATCTTCTAATCCTTCCTCTTCATTTCACAAATCTGTTACAATTAAATCAAATGAAAGCAGCCCAGAGTGGAGAACACAACTGGAGTCTCTCTGATGTGTATTTTATCCACCAAAGTCAATTGAGTTCTGCTTGTTGCCCTTACATTACAGACATCGTTGCGCAATGACGTGTTGACATGCGAGAGCAGTTCATTATGTTCTGCCTTATGAACTACATATGCGCTGTTCTAAATAACTTTATTATTGTTCCACAAATGTTAGTGTCACAGAAGTAACGACGCCAAAAGCACATTTGAATTCCATGTGACAAAAAAAAAACGCACAAAACAAAACATTATAGCCAAGCCACAGAAAACAACTTGTCGTTCCTAGCTCATTTAGGTCTGACAAACAGGCCTCAATAATGGGTTTCAGCTTTGGCTAGCGCAAGCAGAACTCGGCGCTAGGAGTGAGAGAAGAAACCCAACCTCTACTTATCTCCCTGTGAACGTCTTAATTGGAGAAACCTCAGTGGCCGCTGAAAAAATGCTGCAAAGAGACCGATCCAAAAGAAGGAAAATGTTCCGGCTCAGCTGACCCATTTTCTCAAGAGCTAACTCTAAAATGTGATGGCACAGAACTTTAGGCACTGCAGCGACAAGTCCTGAACTAAGATTAAAAAATAAAAAGCAGTCCGGACCCATCAATTATATACCTAAAAATCCTCTTTCACTAAGAAAAGGAAATAGGGATTATACAATAAACTGCTGAAATCACAAAGGAATATGTGTGTTTGTTTTCACGGGATGAAAATCAGTATGCATGGTTTCCCAGTGTTCCTGTGGAGCGAGCCAAAATATCCCTCTCTATGACCTACAATCAAAACATGTAAAGTACTACAATTTAAAATATTCTGTCATCCCTCTCTCTTTTTTTTATCATACACGTCTTCTATTCAATCTCACCCTGAAGTACAGACACAGTAATACAGAAACGGTTTTGTTTTCCCATATCTGAGAGTGCAATTTCAGCCGGGAATACTATACTACACTGCATCAGCAGCTCAGACTTTGTCTCGTAAATATGAGAAAGATGACAATTTATGCAGTCTCTCTGTAGAGCGTGTGTGGAAGAGAGTGCTCTGAGCTCAGGGCCGATTGTGTGGGGGTTATTTTTCCAGGTTCCTGCAGAGAATGTGATCACACCGTCGAGTCATTACCATTCCATTACACACACGTACTGTAGGGGAGAGTGCATGGGGTAAGATGTGTCAGCGTATGCTTACGTTTTCTCTGGGTAATTCAAAATTATACAGAGGTACATCTATATTTCATGATCATTTTTAGCAGTTGAAATTATAAGACGGTATCTATAACACATGCTATTTTAACTATACCTTATAAAAAAAGAAATGTGGTCAAATGGCTCAACTTCCTGCGCCATGCAGGGTAAATTAAACAAATGACTTTTTAACAGTAAACATATATGTTATTACAGTTAAATGCTAAAACATAATTTAATAATATATTGTTCTATTCCAAAGTATTTACTTTGGGTTAGTAGTTTGAACTTCTACTTGTTTGTTACAGATATGAGTGATGAAATATCTATAGCTTTTACTCACTGAACATATGATCTTATATAAAAAGGTGAAGAAATTCATGGATAAAAACTAGTGCTGTCAAACGATTAATTGCATCCAAAATAAACGTTTTTGTTTACATAACATATATGACTGTACTGTTTATATTTATTATGTAAATATAAATACACACACATGCATGTATACATTTAAGAAAAAATTTTATGTTTATATATTAAATATATTTATATATAATATATTTATATTAATATACATATATACATGTGAATATTTTTAAAATATATACTGCATGTGTGTGTATTTATATATACAGTACATAATAAATATACACAGTACACACTCATATATTATGTGAACAAAAACTTTTATTTTGGATGCGATTAATTGCGAATAATCATTTGACAGCACTAATAAAAATATATAAAATATAAACATTATACATGTATATATGTCTCAATCGTAGAGCCTACTGTGTTATACCATTTAGCTTTGACTATATTCATACAGTCATGTAAATAAATTAGAAAACCATGGTTCTGAATTCAAGGGAAAATAGCACCTCTTAAACAATGACACCATGTATAAAACAAATAATTAAGTTACTAAACACTGGTGATGTATAGCTATGAAACACTGTCTTGATCATATCAGTGACCTTCAGTAATGTTTTTGTCAGCCAAACCCCGACAAAATAAAATATTTACTTGAAATATCTCTGAGAAAGTTAATATTTAAAAAAAATATTCACGTTATATTATATTCACATTCACATGTTTACAATTATATGACAGAAGTCTATATATGTTTAGGTAAGCGTATGACACCACAGCTACATCTATAGTCTGCACCTTGACATGCTACTGTATGGATGTCAGAGAGTCACAGTCACCGCAGTCACCACCAACTACACTCACCAGATCCCAATCCCCTGATTACTAACCGGCACCACCTGTCACCACTCATCAAGAGCACTATATCCTTGCACTCCTCCCACACTGTCATTGTTTGGTCTCAAACATTGCATGTTTACTTACCTGACTCTTACCTACCTGCAAGCCGCTCCATCTTCTCCATTCGCCCCCATTCCTCTCGGATTCCCTGGTTGAAGAAAAGGACTCGTTAACTCACAGATAAGAACCAAAACCCCCTACTTCTCCCATTTACTCTACTTGCCTGTGTTCAATGAACCTGCTGCTGTGTGCACTTACCTCTGTGTCCCTCCCCCTGTGTATTCGCTGACAGTGGATCACCGTACATACAAAAAATATATAATTTATTTTAATTGTAATCTTCATCAGTATATTTCAACAAGCAAAAGTGAGTTGACACTCTTATGTTACATTATACTGAAAGTCTGTTCTGGCAAGTTGCTGTCAAAGTTATGGAGAAATATTCTTCCAATAACATTGTTCAAATCTGGTCTTCAATTATGTTCTCAAACTATTAATTACGCTCAAGTTTCTTTAGTTGTCACGTATTACAAATGTGCTGAAATATTGAAAAATATTCACATTTTATATTCACAGTCATGTTTTATTGTTCAAGTGTTTAATTAATTATTAGCTTTTTATCAACTCACAAACCCACTGCATTAAGCCCACTTTGTGAAATCCTGGTTTAATGTCATGTTTAATACATTTTATAATGTTGATATAAAAAAAGGAATATTTTATGTACAGTAATCATGGCATGTTTAATGGTAAGTTTTAAAAAAGTTTGATTAAAACGTAATCTTAAACTAGTTAGACTAAAATGAGTAACCATGTTACTAAATAATGATTTCATTAGATCAGCTCTCACGGTTTTCCTATAAAATTTGTTGTATTCACAATAACAGCATCTCAACGGTGGGTAGGCCTTTTTCTCTCACTCAAGAAAAACAAACCGTAAAAGGAAATAAAGGTTAATCCAAGTATAATTTCAGTCTTGCGGCTCTTCCTGCATGAGATAATCAGGATGCCACACTTTGGTCAAATCCAAATCCCTCCACAGATACAATTATCCCCGTCCCTCGGCCTGCCAGTCGCTCTGTCAGCCCACTCTTTTAATTCTGTAATCAGAGACTAGCAGCCCCCGTATCGCTGTCTCCACACAGCAGCCAGTCAATACAGACATCCCCAAACATACCTCGCCTGATTCCCTCAAATGTTTTATTGAGTGTGGACATCTGGGCTACTGTAAAACACGCATTATCTGAGCTGGGAGGAGAGCAGAACCCTGCTTTGTCCCCGCTGTCAGCCGTGGCAGTGTCGCCGCGTTTGATGGAGATTAATGAAGTATCAGGAGAGTAATACGCTTCTTAGAGCACTCTTACAATCTGGAGGAACGGACCGTCCCTGTCTTAAATAGCAAAGCTGTCAGCACTGAGAGGACCTTTCGCTCCGGCGCAGAGGTGTACAGGGCTCGTGAGAAGAACGGCCGCTGGCCTCTTGGCAGCTCGCCATCAAAAGCTAATTCCCACTACGCACCCTGGCATGAATCCGTGAAACAATGGACCTTTTTCACATTTCCGGGTTTCTCAGCAGCGGAAGTCGTCATAGTTGGGTTAACTTCAAGAGCAGTGAATGGGAGAGAACCACAAATAAATTTTTTTTGCATTCACATTTGCTCAAATAGCAAAAGAAAAACTCCACGATAGTGTGACTTTCAAAAACAGGAAAAAAAATTGAGCTATCGTCTGTTTATTTTAAGTGCATGCTCGTCTGCCGCTTCAAATTACCGAGCTCGTTATAGCAGGATGGATTCTGATTGGGTGTCATTTGAGCGTATCGTTCATCAGCTGGAAAAAAAATCATTCTGAAAGTGATTCCAACGATATAGTTTCTCTGTGCCTTTATATTATAGCTGTAGTGTGGACTCTGCTATTCTTTAATATTGAGAACGATTTTTATAACTATATCGTTATCGTCCTTGGTGTGAACAGGCCTTACATATTATATAAATTAAATTCGTACATGCAAACAAAAATGAATGAGAAACAGAGCCTACTTTTTTCCATTGTGTATGTTTATCTATTGCTGAGAAGAGAACGATATCAGGAGCTCTACCGTCTTCTTTGTCGCGTCGCTGGTCACGCCCCATCCGGTTAAAAAGAATGGGATTGTGTCGCTTTGTCGTTGCTTGTAATGTGAACTGACTTTAGCGTTAACTGTTTTTTTGTCATTTGATGCAAATGTGATATAATACAAAGTGTTATAATTGTGTATATACATTTTTTTTTGAAGGGGTCATCGGATGCGCATTTTCCACAAGCTGATATGATTCTTTAGGGTCTTAATGAAACGTCTGTAACATAGTTTGGTTCAAATTTTTCAATGGTAGTGTAAAAAACACATTTTTTTACCCTGTCAAAAACAGCTCTTTTCAGATCAAGCCGTTTTTGTAGCATTTTCCTTTAAATGTTAATGAGCTCTGCTGACTCCGCCCCTCTCTTCCAGCTGCTCTCAGAGAGACTGTTTACTTTAGCCACATTCATCGTGAAACTTGCTAATTAGCACATTATTAGGAAAGGCGATTTGCAAAGATTCATTACAAAACATTATACTCACTTCTTCTGTAGATGAGGATGGATCATGAATGATTCGCACAAACGTAGACGCGTTTATGTAGATCAGGGGAGCATTCCCTTCAAAAACAAAGTAATCCACTGCATCTTCAGCGGCTCAGATGTCGGGAGTAAATGACGACTATGTTCATTATTACATCCAAGAAAAAAAAAAAAAAAACAACAGAGACCACCTCAATCGCTTAGGATTCATTCTTGTCTACATCTGCTCCGGCGGTGAACAATGGCAAACTGATGACAGCTCACTCAGGGCGGATCTAAGGTAAGACACCAGTCCAGTCTGTGCTGAAACGCTACTGTCAATCAAACTATCGTGGGAGGGGCCTGTCTGTGTGACGTCACACAGACAGGCATCTGAGATCGTCTCGATTTGAGAAAGGGGAAAACATTTAACCAGATAAAAAAAAAAAAAACACTGGGTAGATTTGTATCATTATAGTGTGGTTGTGTTCACACACTGCCAACACACATTTCAGTTCAAACAACTTGTAAAAGTGCATGTAGCATCCTATGACCCCTTTAAAAATCTAAATATAAAAAAAAGTTTGAGGATTTATGATGCTGATGACTGTTAAATGCATCATCACAGTCTTGTGAAAAGGGTCTATGGTGTGCTTCTGAGAGCAGCGTTAAAGTATTTCATTTAAGATCATGATGAGGTATGAAAAGTAGGCATTTGTCAATACATTAAAACAAGCGCGCTCATAAAAACATCCATGTGTTATTCATACGGCGTCTGAAATCCCAGTGGGTGACTGCACCTCTTCCCCTGTCAATTCCCATTCAGACGTACAGCCAAAATGGAAATAACTCTCTTTCATTTGAGTATTCACACTTCCCGAGGAAACAAATGACTCCCATCAGCTCCTCGTATATGTCGGGCCTGTTTGTTCCCTGTCCGGCCGAACTCAAAATAATTGACTTGAAGTGCAAATACGAACGAGTTTATGCAGAATGCACAATTAATTAGAAGAATCAATGTTCCTTTTAAAAACCCAGGAGACCATTTAATCCGAGCTCAATACCGGCAGACTGGCTGGATGGAGGGGGACACAGAAAAAATCAATGGCTATTTGTGAA
Organism: Sinocyclocheilus anophthalmus; assembly: GCA_018155175.1. NCBI lineage: Eukaryota > Metazoa > Chordata > Actinopteri > Cypriniformes > Cyprinidae > Sinocyclocheilus > Sinocyclocheilus anophthalmus. Next base: position 75,044 of record JADLZN010006691.1, on the reverse strand, counting down.
TCGTGAGTACGTATTAAAGGCGGCCTCGTCTCACTGCTTCATTTGCACTTGAAAGCAGCCATCTGGAGCAGCAGGCTTGGCTTAAGCAGATATGATTACTAATAATGTGATATAGCCGTACATTGGCCTATTCAAACACCGTATTCCCACTGCTGAAATGAAAAAGCAAGGCTTTCTGCCTTAGGAGCATCAGGGACGCACACATGCAGACACAAACACGCACGTATGCATGCATATAAACAGCCTGCGAGCGTCGAACTGGAGTGGGGGATAAAGAGACGCACCGAGGGGCCTTCGGCGGTTTAGCATCTCTGACGGTCTCTGAACTTCCCTGCATGAATGCACGTGTTTAGCTACACTTGAGATAGCTGAAGCTGACAAAACCTCCCTTTGGGGTTCTCAGCGGATTCATAAATTTAGCAAATAAGATTCTTCTTACATTTGGTTTGGTCTGCTCTGAAGCTGTATAGAAAAATGACAAGTTTAGACAAGCATGTAAAAAATATAACAATTTATCAGTAATTTTCATCAGTAGCTATATTTCAACAAACAAATGTGAGTTGCTTATGTTACGTTTATACATGCTTCTACAGAAAGTCTATGGCAAGGCGTTCTGGCAAGGTTCTCTCAAAGTGAAGAAGAAATATTCTTCCAGTAACATTAATGAAACTTAGTCAAATAAAAAGATGGTCTTTAATCATTTTCTCAATATTTAGGTTCAAGGTTCTTTTTGTCATATATTAATGCAGTGAAATGTTTTTCACTAGTTCCTCATCCCACAGTACAATAACAAAACAAGTTAAGGACGCACACACACATACATGCATGTATATGTGTGTATCTATATGTATGTTCTCTTAACATTCAAAATACAATTTTTGCAACCGCAAACTTTAATTGTGAATTGCAAGTTAATTGTGATTAGAGAAAACATTAAAGGAATGTTTAATTTGATATTTTGCAAACCTTACCAGTAGTGTAGTTAAGGCCTATATATATATATATAGAGAGAGAGAGAGAGAGGCTGTGCTGTACTGTATTGTATGTATTTTCTGCAGTTTCAGTATGTGTCTGTAAGGCACAGAGAAGAATAGAGTAAATATTTTTTTCAAAATGTACAAAAACTATGTATACAGATCAGATTTATTCCTCATTTATGGAGAATTTTTCCGAAACGTTTTAGTTGAACATTGATGTATCTAAACGATACTACTTGCTACTGGTTTCAGAAGGTTCAGAGAACATTTAAAATGTTTTCATAATGTTTGCAAAAACGATCAAATGAAACATTTCCTTAGCGTTTTCTCTAATCTCAATTAAATTGCAATTAAAGTTCGCAGTTTTAAAAATGGATGTTCTGAACTTTCCGAGAACTTTTTGAAATAACATTTTACCACATTTTGTTAGCTGGTGAACCCTTAGACTTCCATTGTCAGTGAATTCCTGTCAACACTCAATGTTAAAATCACCAAAAAAATTGCATCAAAATATTTTCTATATAAAAGTAAAATTGCACCTTATTTAACATACACCATCCTGGACTTACGAGGGATATACAAGATGAATGGAGACGACTAGAGTATATTTAGCGATTACAATGAGGACAACAAACCGTATGTGTCAGATCCCTTGGGCTACTGCTAATAAGGGTTAAAGGGCTGTCTCAATTACACACACATACACACAGGGATTACTGCCTAAAACGCTTTAACTCAATCTCCTTCAGGCTACTGATTAATCTGAGCCATCCTGATAAAATATCACTTAACATCTCTGTGTACACATTGAATTTTTCACACTTTAAACTGATTTATAAATGCAAAGCAGTTTGTGTAATGACTTTCCAATTTTACTAACCAGGCGGATCATAAAATAATGTAAGACATGACAACATTTATGGGATTATTCCTATCTTGAACAATTTATTCAGTTGTTTATTTAATGACGGGATTAGCTCGTTTTATGAAATGACTCCTTAATTAATAATTAGTTCATCATAAGTATAAAGAATTAAAACCGAATGACTATTTATGCCCTCGCATGTTTCTGTTTATAACATGCATACTCTCATAATAAGAATTTTAATTATACAGTGGTCATAATGTATTTGGAAACTTAAGTTACACTTCAAACGTCTGGTTGTCATTGCAATACAAAATATTCAACTAAACAGAATTTATTTGAAAGACACAAGTGAAATTAGTTCTGAGAAAAGCTCATGCAGCATTTGAGTGCATAGATTTTGATATCCAGAGCAATGGCATTCCGATATTTGATGTGTGACTTAAATACTTTTAACAGCTGCTGTAAACAGTAAGCTGTGTGCTTATCTCAGGTGTAATCTGCGGTATTACCGCTGACAGCTGAGATCTTTGTGTCGGGGTTTGTTCTCACACCCTGCTTCTGTTCTCTTAAGAGCTCATTAGTTTAAACGGGTGTTGTGCAGTAAGCTACATCCCTGCAGGGCTCATGTTCCCTCGGAGACGGCATTAAACAACCACACACTCATAACAATGTTGTGTGTAAGAATGCAAATCCACAGGTATTAGGGACAATTTCCACAAGCGGGAAACCTGTTTTCATCTGTGGTCTGTAGATGTCAGTGGATCCTTATGTGGCTTTTTGGAGATCAAATAAGTTATGTTATGGGTTGCTCATATCAGTGCATTAGTTTCAGGGTGTTTGGAGTGGAATAGTTACTGAATGCTCAACAGTATATTATGTATATTTTCTGCTCATTTTTAAAAATAGGATGTGGAACTGTACATTATGGAATGATAAATGTTTAAATCATATGATACACCCGTCTTTATCTTTTAGGAGTGCATATTAGGTTGCAAGTGGTTAGATCCATAAAGTCGGTCTCTTGACCAAAACATCTCCACTTCCTCCGTCCCCTGATGCAATATCCCTGAAATCCCAGCAGAGCACCTCCACACCCAGCAATCTTCCCAGACCCCCTCCAGCCCCTGTGCTGTCTGTGACGTGATGGGCTCTGGCATGCTTTTCCCAGCCTTGGGCATTTCCTGCAAACACTGAGATGTGTCACAATGGCATTACCTCAGCCTGTTAAAGCAAATGTCTCATTCTTACCAATCAAAGACACACAATGTGGAAACATTGTGACACTTTGATTGAGCAACTCGACACAGCAATAACCCATTTGAATGGGGACAACCTGTTTTCTATTAAGCACAAGTTTAAAGCTTTGACAGTTTAGTTCACCCAAACATAAAAATTATCGGTCACACTTTATTTGAAGGTCTAATTCTCACTATTAACTCACTAGTAAGGTAGTTGTTAACTTTAGGTATGGAGAAGGATTAAGGGATCTAGAATATGGTCATGCAGAATAATGCCCACTACTTTCTTATACTAACTAATAAACGCCAAATGGCTAGTAAATAGTACATGCTAATAAGCAACTGAGAATTGGTCCCCAAACTAAAGTGTTACCAAATTCTCTCATAATTAATTCTCCCTCATTTCATTTCAAATCCATAAACCTTTTGTTCATCTTCGAAACACAATTATTAGTGGAACCTGAGAGGTACACATAATCAAAACTTTGATGCTTCACAAAGTTCATAAAGGCATTGTAAAAGTAATCCAAGCGTCTACCATATTTGATGTGCCATATGCATATGAATTTATTCATGTTTATATGTAAATAATAGTCTAAATTAAATCTGTTTATCTGTCATATGAAGATCATTCAGAAGACAGAGGAATTAATTCATATGAATAAACTTTATGATGTCTCTATGAACTTTTTGAAGTGTCAAACTTTTAGTTACATGGACTTTGGTTGCATATTCTTGGAATAACATGAGGGTGAGCAAATGATGGCAGAATTTCAATTTAAGTGAACTCAAAATAAAAATGTAAAGCTTTTGTAACGAGCCCAAAACGGGCTGTGCTGCAGACAGGAATGATGTTATTATTATTATTTATAAATGACCAAATTTACCATTTTCAGCTGATGTGGAATATAAAATGGAGAAACAATTTATTTTTTTTTTGAATTGGGAAAGTGAGCAACCACCCAAAACAGCTTGAAATTGCATCGCAATGTCTTGGCCACTGCCCTAGCATGCCTAAAAAATTAATTAAAAAAACACTTTGTATACCTTAGCATTGTGGTGGTGGGTCTGCATAAGCAAGGACCATTCACATTTCTTCAGAAAAGCTAGTAGATTATTGCAATTCTGTTTGATGCCTCATTACACACTGCAGCTTTAAATGGGTACTGTGCATAAAAGAACATGAAGCACTTGTACCATGTAAATTATGCATGTAAGGAGTGACGGATTGAGCAATGTTGTAAGGTTTACAGCTGGAGTCAAGCTTTAACACCCATAAGCTGCATGAGTCCGATTTTAAGACTGGGTCTGAACTCTTTTAACACAGCGTCAACATGCTTTAAGTCGATGCCTTTGTCATTACAAATCCACCATAAAATTCACTTACAGGTGGCCAATCTGTCTGTGTGAAAACACAGCGGTTCTGTTAAAAGGTCACAACACATCAGCAATCACAAAAAAGATATGCAACCCTTTTTCATGCTCCCTTCATCTGTGTAACAATCCTTATGTTAGGAATTTCACACTTTATTTAACTTGTCTCTTGGTGTCAGTGCAGCGCACGAGATGAGGGGATGAAGCACGTATTCTCCTGATAAAAAGAAAGCGAGAGGAAATCAGTCGTGGGGTCTGTTCTGTGAGACGGCTTTGAGGATCCAGTCAGAGATGTGGATATGTAGAGTGGATTTCAGACTGGATTTGGACGTTTTGTCAGCTGAGCGCAGTAATTTCTCCCCCTGTGTAAAAGTGAAGATGTGTGTAGACATCTGAGCTGTCTGATCACTGGAGGCCATGCTCATCTGGGCCCTGACATCCTTCCCTCCGCCGGCCTCTTTATAACGACCCAGTTTCATCACATCAGATGTAATAAAGCCCGCCTCCATGTCCTCACAGATTACTCCGGCATACTGCGGAAGCTCGCTCGTGGAAAGAAACGGGCTGAGACGTAATAAGGGATAACTATGTTGTGTGGCGTTCGCTGCTTAGAGAGGATTTATGGGTATAAGGGACATGTACCTCTATAACAGAGGTGGCCAACTTTGGTCCTGGAGAGTCACAGTCCTGCAGAGTTTCGCTCCAACCCTAATCGAACACACCTGAACAGTGTTGGGGGTAGCGCGTACCGTACTCACCTGAATTTACGTACTCCGATTACTTTTACTTAACTAATGTAACGCACTACTTTGAAATTTAAATAAAATATTCTGAATTCTTTGCAAATAAGTCGCAAGTTCGCAAGTTATTTTCTTTCACTGACACCTCGGTCTCCGTCCCTTGTGGAGGATTGGGATTGAGGTGCAGGGGCACTGTCTTCAGCCTGGGGCTTATGAATTACACTTTTGGTGTGAAAGGGTCTTTACAGTGCCAAAATTCACTTTTTTTTATTGTTGTAGAAAAACAAATATTCAAGCCCAGCCCGATGACAAAAAGTAATGCAAAAGTACGTAATGCATTACTTTCCAAAAAAAGTAACTAAGTAACGTAATTAGTAACTTTTTTATTGAGTAACCCAATATTACTTTTAAAAGGTACTTTCCCAACACTGCACCTGAACAAGCTAATCAAGGTCTAAACAGTTACTAGGAAGCTACAGGCAGCTGAGTTTTTATCAAGGTTGGAGCAAAACTCTGCTGGACTGTGGCTCTCCAGGACTGAAGTTGGCCACCCCTGCTCTATAAAAAATGCAGCACATTGGACTGTAATGAGTGAGATATTTTAAATTTTCTGAAGAAAGTGTAAGTGGTGTTTATGTAAAAGCTGGTATATGTATGTGTATATATATATATAGAAGATAATGTGCTGGTAAACCCCGCTCGCTTATCTCAAGAGGCCCACTAGCAACTATTGCTAGTAAACGTGAGTTAATCCTGCTCCAACGAGGGCGAACTTCCAGCAAGTTTAGGATCATGGGTCGCCAACTCTGCTACTGTCCTGCATACACACTTGTCCTGTAATTGTCAAGTAAGCCGACAAAACCTTGCTTAGCTTGTTCAGGTGTGTTTTATTGGGGTTGGAGATTAAATCTTCAGGACAGTAGCTCCTCTGGAGCAGGGTTGTAGACCCCTAGTTTAGATCCAACCCCAATTAAACACACCTGAACTAAGGTACTCAAGGTGAATGACTTGAAATGTCCAGGCAAGTATATTTGGACAAGTTGAAGCTAAACTCTGCAGGGCCTCCGGAAACTGAGTTTGACACCCCTGATCTGAACTCGCAGAAAGTGACCTTTCGGGCGCAAGATTGACACGTCCTGTTTTAGAGGCTGTGGCCTTAGCACTTGTTTAGTGTTGCCACCTCAAATGCCACCAACCATCAAGCCCCATTTGGGTGAGCCGTCATAATTGGTTGGATTGTGGTGGCGTGACCCGTTCCGAAATAATCTTGAGACCCAGTAATCTCCATTTATATAGATATACTATGGCACATTGTGTGTAATGCAAATGTAATCATCAGCATAGGACGCACATAATCTGATCTGTCTAACCACGCATTGCATTTGCGTCTCGGGTCTCAATGTGCACCTTGAGGTTTTTGGGCCCACTAATCATTTGTCCACATGGTGTCATCAATGGACTTTTGACCATTATTTCCACAGCTGAAAAAAAAACTATGATATGGAACAGCAGCAAACTACTTGTATTGGCACAACATAGGAGCCACATTAAAGAGTGTTGTGTGATCTTGCCATCTCTATATCGTCCTGGTGTGAACGACAGAGTCCACCCCACGCTTATACGATAAAGCTACAGAATAACGATATTGTGTATTCAACAATATCGTAAAAATAAAATAAAAGTTCCAGCTGATGAACGATACCTCAAATGACATCCAATCAGAATCATCCTGCTATAACGAGCTCATTAATTTGAAAGTGCAGACGAGCAATGCACTTAGAATAACCAGAGGATATCGTCCGCTTGATGTGGACGCTAAGGTCGTTATCTTTATAGGTTTTTCGTCATTCTTGGTCTTTACTCCGACATCCGTTGTTCTTCGTCACACACTACTCCAATGAAGTATACTTTGATGGCCTTTGCATTCAAGTCGACTGCTATCATATCTATGTGTTCTGTGTCAGAACTGAGGGGTGATGCAGGGGCACCATCACACGGGAACGATTTCCAGGGGCGCCCCGATCAATAAAAGAGGGGCACTGATTACAAAACCCTGTATGGGATTCTACACCCAGGGGGCCTTGAGTCGGTAGCCTGGTCGGAGGGCCCAGACACCATAGTGCTGCCCCTGGGTGAGTGTAGCGGAGGCCAGCTGGTAAGAGATTGTTGTGCAGGTGAACTTCACTCTCCTTGCCACAAGAGGCACATTAACGACTGACACTGCAGTCTTTAGTATGAATTTTAAGGCTGTGACACCAAAAAAATGGTGTGTCCACATCGTCTGCATATTCACCACCATTAGTTGTTTTATAAATTATATGCAAGAATTCTTTATGCGTAATAACAGGGATAGTTCACCTGAAAATGAAAATTTTGTAATGTTGTTACAAACCTTATGAATAAAATGAAACGACAATGGACCCCACTGACTTTCAGAATATCCAAATAAAGAGGTTTGTTTTACATGCATCCAGCCAGAGAGTATATCTATTTTAATATCCCAAAATCTGCATAGAAATCCAAACATAAAAAGGTTCTTACATTAAATAGTTATTTGTAGCACATTTGCATTATCAAGAGCCATTGTTGTTTGTAGTTGGGTCTTGAGTTGATGTATTGTTTTTTTTTTTTTTTTTTTTTTTTTTTTTTTAGGTACAAGGTTCTTAATCATACTTTATATGCTCTTCACATGTTTAAATTGGTTCGGGATATTTAAGGGCAAAGCAGGTTTTCTAAAGAACAAGAGAATAAAAAGTTGGTTGTGGAAATGAAAAAAGTTCTCCTATGGCATCAGTCTGTATTTTAAGAGCTTTTGACTGTTGCGCAGATGTTCTGATGGTAGTGAACCGCACCACGTGTGTCTGTACAAAGTTTTTGTTTACAAAATCTCAACATATTGATACACTTTATGAAATACCCACATGTAAACAACTAAATAAATGGTCCCTTTGTTACAAAAGCAGCCATTGCAAGATACATCGGTCTCAATGAAATCAAGTTTTGTGAATCAGACTCTCTAATAAAAAACAATTTATATGCACAGCCGAGGGAACGAAGCTCTGACAGATGAATAAAACAAATGACGTTCCGGCGAAGCATCAATTTGACTTGCGGCTGTCGGTGAGCAACCCTGCTCTACCGCGCACGGCCGCAGAACTGTTGAGCGCTTTTAATTATGTGTGTAATAAGATCGGGGTCAACATATTTCATGCCAGGAAAATGATGTGTATTTAATGGCTCCCATATATTACCTTCCCTGTGTAACATCTCTGACAGAGTGCCTGTAAGTTTAGCTACCATTAATCAGCATCAGGGTTTGTCTGGTTCGAGAGGAACAGATGAGCGTGCGATGTTCTCCGTGTGGGGCATATTGGGAAGGGATGGGGGGTCTTGATGCAGAGCAGGCTGATAGATAACATTCACCTCAAGGGTGCCTAATAAAGCATGTTACACGGCTTAGCAGGGCAGCGTTACAGACTGCAGTTTTTACAGTGTAAGATGTATTGGGTTAATATAGCTACTCACTGGTGCTTACCTGACTAAGTGCCTTTCGTTCAGAAGCAAGGCTGCCTGTAATCAGTTATGCACTCGGCCCGGCTTTGCCTAATGAGCTGACTTTCTTGTTGCTGTTGTTCGGCTTTAAAGTGAACATGAAATGACATTCACAGACCATTTTACTTAGGAAATGTGATGCGCAGAGGACTCCAAAAGTCTGAGACTGCAATGAAAGTCTAGGATTCAAAATCTAATTTGAACCTTGAAATAAACAGACTGATTTAGGATTTTGAAAAATTACGAGTATAATGAATTCATTACACAATTATTAACTCTTTAAAGCCTGACATATAAATACGGTAAACAAAAAAATAAAGTCCCCCCCCCAAACAGTTTATGGAACCTTTAAACAAAATAGACAAATTTTTTTAAAGGTGTTTTTTTGTTTTGTTTTTAATACATCAGGCTTTTATAGCTCATAGTCAAGGGCGGAAAAGGCCCAAACTGAACAAAAATATGTATTTGACTCAGATTGGCTGATATTTTACCTTTCAAACAAATTAATATGACATTCTGATAGCTTGTAATGTAAACCAACGAGATCTTTATAACAGTATAGTAGACTACTAACAACAAAATGCATGTTTCCACTCTATATCTACCAATAATGTGTCTTATATTTAAATTGTATATAAAATGAATGCAATGATAATTGAGCGATGACCAAATAAATGTTCCTCAAAAGCCTGTTGTATCATATCTGACATCAACACAGAAGGTGGACATTTTTGCAATGATACTACAAGGCTTTTTATTTGCTAAAAAAAGCATAAACTATCAGACAACAGAAGGCCTGTAGTAAATCATGTACTATAAGATTTTCAGCAAAAGGTTTGATCATGTTGATAACCTAGAGGCCTTAGAAATTTAAGATTTTTTTTTAAATGTATTCAATTAAGGGAGAACATTTTATTAGTGGTCTCAGACCTTAGGACCCAACTGTTATTCTACAAATTATATTTCCATTGGGAAATAATTGTCAATCCTGAAACTGATGTTACAAAATAATATCAAAAAATTATTTGTCTTGCTTAAGATTATCCAAACTCCACATAGCTTAAGGGACATCAGAAAAAGAAAAAGACAAATAATTTTTTCACTAAAACAGCAACATATATTATTTAAGAATGCTAGAATTTAATTTAATGTTGACTTTTAAGGGTTTTGTTGTTTGTGCATTTGTGTGGCAGCATTTGAATGCATTATGGTTAAAAAGCTCAATAAAACTTCCTTACAAAACTCTCCTATTTACAGATTAACATGATTTAAATCCTTTGTATTAATACTTCTGACCCTCTTCTGACCCACTGTAAGGACAATAAAGGCTCAAGAATTCAACAAGTCACGGACATCATTACAAACGCCTTCATTCTCTTTAGAAACATCCTGTGGAACAAATGCAAGGTAAATATCTGTGTCGATGCAAATCCCCTCATGTTTGCTGATGTGAGCGGCCCTCAGTGCTCCGAGTGGATCTGAGACGGGGTGCGGAGGAACAGACCCCCCCGACGCAGACCCACATGCGGCCTCATGAAAAGCCACATCAATTTCAGCACAGACAAGCGCCGTCACACAGATTAGGCAGCCACAATGGAGCGGCCTCTTATCTCCACCCACAGGAGGAGGGCAGCCTGATCTGCGCAGGATGGACCCCACCCCCACCCATTCTCAAACCGTACCATGGACAAATCAATTGCGTTTTGCCCCACTCCTCAAAAATGCAAGCCTCGCTCTTGCCTCACACTACCGCAGGCCATCCAACGTCACACAGCTAAGTTCCATACCACCCCCCCCCCCCCAGCTCGGCGTGGGACAGGTTGGCTGGGCGGGGTTGGAGGCCGCTGATATCTGGCCAGGTGCCTGCGGCTCGGAACAGCAGGAGCAGGTATAGAGGAGAATATGACTCACCTGGATGCTTCTCGTATAGACACACCTGGTTAAACCAAACACATTGGGGCATTATGGGTAGAGAGGCCACTTGTCCATTTAAGTGGACATTGATCATTTCAGAAAGCGTAAAACTGACTATGAAACTGGCTAAACTTTCTTCCATCCCGTCTTCATTTTATTGTTTTTGCCCCGGAATCAACTTTCAGTCTGAAACTATGAAACCCATCATAAAAATAATAATTTAAAAAATAATATAAAAAAATTACAAGTCATTACAATTTGAAAACTAAGAGAATATATTCTAAATACAAAGTTTGGCCACTGTAATATTTATTGACATGTAATGTATTGTTTTACACTGAAAAAATGGTAACATCTAAATAAATCAGTTTAATTGAAATCCAAAATGTTAATTTAACATCACTGAACCATATATACATTCATTTATATCAACAAAATGCATTTTTAATCGGGTAGAAATACCACCTGCCGCTAGGGCTATACACACCAGAGTTGTAGTTTTGATGAAGTATTTTGAATTAGTCTTTTTTTTATTCATTCAATTTAGTTATTTTTTTGACTTATGTGGCTTTTTTAAAGATATACTATTAGGTTAATTTAAGTTTTTATTCAGTTATTAATTTAGGTGCTTAACGTTATTTGCCAAGGTAACATTTCTCCAATTTTCCATTTTTATTTTATTTCAACTTTATTTTATAAAACGTATAGTTCCGGTCCTTGATTCTGATTGGCTAAGCCACGTTTGAAGCTGTTGTAAATTACTCTACAAACACACACCTTTGTTTACTTCTGTGTGTTGCTCTGCAGCCACTTTGTTGCAACCACAACTGATTCAGAGGAGCTACATTGTTTGGTGGAAGAATACTGTTTTTATTAATATCATCATACTTTATTTGCTCTATTTTATTCAGTGAAACCTAACTACGTATGGAATAACCGTTTTATAAAAGCAATAAGCCCCATGAAGCTTCTTGGGGCTTATTGCTAACCCTGGTGTGACTAAAAAACAAAGGAAATCTATTTAAATGTTAATTTATTTGGTAACACTTTAGTATAGGGACCAATTCTCACTATTAACTAGTTGCTAATTAGCATGCCTATTAATAACATATTGGCTGTTTAGTGGTGCTTATAAAGCACATATTCTGCATGACCATATTCTACATCCCTAATCACCTAAACTTAACAACTACCTTACCAACTATTAATAAGCAGCAAATTATGAGTGTATTGAGGCAAAAGTCATAGTTAATGGTTTGCTAATGGCGAGAATTGGACCTTAAAATAAAGTGTGACCAAATATTTACTCATGTTGTATCATTTCCAATCAAACTGTAATTTTGTCAATATTAATGCGATTTGAAAATGTTATTTAATTGTATGTATTTAATAAAAAAAAATCTATCTTTGAAATTAGCCCCAGCAAGAGTTCCAAAATTCCAAAGATTAAAATGTTAGTTCCACCCCAAAATAAAGAGTGATTTTAGATGTGGTCGAAATTACAAATGATAAATTAGTGAAAATGTGAAAACTGTGTTTTGATTTATTTTCCAAATGTCCACAGAGCCAGAAGTGCTTCTAGTTGAAAAGAAAAGCACTCACACAATGGAGTCCTCCAGCAAAGACAGCCTGCATTACCTCATCCAGAGACTGATTAAATATTTTAAAATAAGAGCAGGATTTCAACTGTGTTATTGGCCTGTGAGAGTTTGATTAATTAGCATATTTGCTTTCTCATTTAGAAGCATTGAGAATTCCTCCTAAACATCATTTTCCATGCGCCTAAAAATCCGCCGTCACAATGTCTTTTCTCCGTCGAGAATTTCACAGTGCGAGAACAATGAACCCGAAATGTCTAAGTTATAATTATACCTAAGATGACAGATGACAGTTAAAAACTTAATTTAGAATAAAAATCTCTTTTGACTGAGTTGTGCGGTGGAGAGAGAGAGAGGGATCTCTCCTTTAGAATGGTAATTACTCTGCCATTTATTATTCGATCAGCACACGCAATTAAACGGGTGTGTGGAGGACACAGCTGATAATAAAGTGAAGGGAAAGAGAATGCTAATTAACCTCAGGGATGGCTGCTCCCCGCTCCTCACGTCTGCCGCTGTCCTCTCGAGCTCCTCCACGGTCCGTGCGGTGGTGCCGTGACCCGGTCTGCAGGTCCGAGCTTCTGCGTGGTCATCTCTGCTATGGTCTGCAGACGGACTTACTGACAGATATAGGGGTGTTTATTATTCACAGGCGTTTGTATATTCATGATCGCAGTCACGCCTGTTTACCACGCTGTAAGGTCTCACACTTTCACTGAGTTACCTGAACTCTATTACTTCCTCTGGAAGACAAATAGTGTTTATATACTAGATTCTTCTGAAATGTGACAGATTCTGCCTGCGCAAAAGATCAAATTGCACATATCGCATTGATCTCCAAGCCAAATAACTGGAGCTATGTTTATTTCTGTTGCACAAAAAGTTTAACCTCTTAAACGGATAGTTCACCCAAAAATGAAAATTCTGTCATTAATTACTCACCCTCGTGTCGTTTCAAACCCGTAAGACCTCCGTTCATCTTCGGAACACAAGTTAAGATATTTTTGATGGAATCTGAGAGCTCTCTGACCCTCCCATAGACAGCAAGGTAACTACCACAATCAACGTCCAGAGATCGGTAAAATAATCCATGTGACATCAGGGGTTCAACCATAATATTACGAAGCTATGAGAATACTTTTTGTGCCCAAAAGAAAAAAAAATAACGACTTTATTCAGCAATTCGTCTCCTCTGCATCACCCTATAGCGCCATTTTGGATAGTATCCACTGAACGTAAACAGCGTATGTTGTTCTGTGTCAGCCACGCCACACGGATACGTTTTCTACGTTGTTTGTGCTTTGATTTGAATGAAAACATTGTATCCGTGTGGATAAAAACAGATCATATATGAACCATAAAAACCAGAAAAAAAAATATTTGGAAGAATGTTCATGCTGCTCTTTTCCATACTATAAAAGCATATAGTGCACAGGAGCTATCAATCTCCTAAAGACACATCACCATAAAAGTTATCGAAGATTTAACAGTGAGAAGATTTGGAAGGAATTATCTTCTTAAGGAAGATTTATGTGAGGAACAGACCAACATTTCAGTTGTTATTTACTCATAATCTCCGCACTGTCTCATAAAAAAGGTCCTTTTTAATGGATGATCACCCTGATTTATACATATTGATATTCAAAACTGATGTGTCACGACTAGATACAAGGCATGAGAAACGTGATATTTGGCAGTTTGGCTTAAAAAAATCAGTGAGCAATGAGTTACATATTGTATAAGGCTTGGAATTTAGCAGTGGTATGAGCTAATTTAATAATATTTGAGTTTTTTTCTTGTCTGTACGGTATGTTTTTATTTTATGGAAAAGAGCAGCGTGAACATTGAAATAAACTCTTCTGGTTTATCCACAGAAGGCAAATTTGAAAAAAAAGACACGAGGGTGAGAAAATGATGACACAATTTTCATTTTTATCTCAACTATTCCCATCAACTAGGCTGCTCTTAGTAGACCATCATCCGCTCACGCCACTGAACCAGAGTGATTTCCATCTGTGTGTGGAGTGTGTGTCAGATTGAATGTGGCAGATTGAATAAATAAGGCGTTAAAATTCAGCTCGGTTGCATTTGCCGTATAAAGAAGTCTCCTCCGGGTGGATCGCACATCTTTCCGAGAACATGCAATCAGCACATGTTGTCATTCTAAAGTAATGCTACAGTAGGCCCAAATCTGCTGTTTTTTATATACCGCTCTTCCACCAGAGGCACTTCAGCCCGAGCTGAGAGTCAAAGCCATCATTCGGAGCTAGTGGCCACTTCTGATGGAGAGAAATTTACATTTAGTTGAAAACTTCACACTCGTGAGAGGCGAAGAAAGGATGAAAAATCCAATCTGCGGTAATAGTAGCTGTAGTTTGGTTTGGCGGCACATTATTTGCATTCCTCAGGTACGGAGCTCTCCTCCGGCGACGCGGTAACGATTCACAAATCACTGTCACCGCGCCAGTCAAGGGCTGCGCTCCACTCAATAGACCATTGTACCTGCAAGTGTAATTGGTGAAGGCTTGACAGAGCCACGAGTCGTAACAAAGATCTCTCGCTTTAGGGCTGAGGGATGATTTTCATAATGTTAGCGCTAAATGAGCATGGAGGTCTCGAGGTCCTGGCACTGAGTGACACGGGCCCCAGACGCACACACACACACAGAAAGAGAAGAGCAAAACACACACGCTCTTGCCGCGACGCCACACACACACCACTGTCAATTAAAGAATCTGATAAGCTGTCAACACCACTTTCACCACCAATTTGAGCAACTTTATGACACGAGGATAGCACGAGTCTCCCCAATTATTTGCCCCCGAACAAACAGCTTGACAAATGGTGACGAAACATCAAGCAAATTCCGTTTGAATCACATTACAGATTTGTTATTTTGAAAAAGGAGTGTTGTTTTGGCGTAGAATAATTGCTCTTGAATACGTCATATCTTGTCAGTTCATTTCTGTTGAAGAGGTGTAAAATTGACGCAAATAAGACACAAGACATGACGCAAATGACAGCATGAGACAGAAAACATGGACAAAATGTTGGTGAATGGGATGCATTGTGAAAAACGGGAAGTTTTAGTGAGGATATTTAATTCTTCCTTTTTTTTATTGAACAATTTGAACAATATTATTGTATACAATACGCAACAATGCATGAATGCCACTTAGAAAAGAAAAATGTCAAATATTGAAGTGTGAATAATTTTTAAAATAGCACACTCTTTAACTGAAAACTGTAAAGGTCAAACCCAAATGTCCCCTATATGTATAATCAAATATGATTATATTTTATTTGAATTGTGCATAAATTTGGGTGTTTTTTGTTACGTATTCTGTTATTTAGTGAAAGTTTATGATTACACTTTATTTTAAGGTGTCATTGTTACTGTGTAATTATACATTTATGTACTGAGTAATATTAATTACTTACTATATGGTTAGGGTTAGAATTAGGGTTTGTCTTAGGGTTACTGGCATGTAAGTATGCATACTTAATTGTTATTATAATAGTAAGTACATGTAACGTGTAACAATAAAGTGTTACCAAGTTATTGCATTACTAGTGTTATGTGTGTTACCATGATGGTGTTTTGTCTTTGCTTGTTTGTTCCTGTGAACCGTATGTAATAGCATTGGCCCTTTTTTTATAGACAGGCAACTTATAATAAACTTATGTGTGGTTTTCTGTTTTACCACCTTGGTTATCAGTACATTATAAGGTACAAAGCAGATTTTGGTACTTCAGGTAGATGAGCATTGTATAACTAAATGAAATAAATGCTTGTAAGTAAAATATACAGGCACCAATATGCCATTCTGTAATACCTGAAATATGTGCACTGTATGTTTTATGGTTAATTGAGGGGATCTGACTTCAAAAAATCACCAGTACATTGTTGTCGTAGTTTGCTTTTTCCAAATACTTTTTGGGGTCCCTGCACTTCCATGACAGATTCATGTAAGTGAAAGCAAAAGCACCGTTCTAACACTATGCATCTTACTATACAGTCTATCCAATCGAAAGCAAATGCGTGTAAATCACAGTCAGCGGGGTCACTGATGATGGGGGTCAGTGTTTGGGTAAATGTGTGTTCGGGGCGTCCGGTCTCAGTCCTCACATCCCGTACGGCTGAAGATCATTTCTCAGCCCTGTGCTAATAGAAAGATTCAGCACTTTCTTCATGCACTTCCACTCTTTCTCTCTGAATAAATGATGCCTGAAATTTTTATTCTTTTTTATAATGGAATTTCAATGGCCTTCACTGCAAATCTAGTGGAAATTTTTGCATATGAAGAGAGAAAAATTAAATGTTAACCACGTTCTAATGTGATTAAGGCTGACAGAGACATTATTTCAGCTAATCACTCAGTGCTGACGAGCTCTAACGGGCCGCTCCGTTTTCATCACATGCCGGTTAGTGTTCAGCTGCATGGCTTGCATGTGCTTTTAGTAAAATTGTTTGACATTAACAGAAACCATAAACATGTCGATTGAATAAATCAATTAACCATGACCTACATTCACATGCGATGTATGTTTAATATTTCATTTGGGAAGTATGTTCTCTGTACAGATGAGTGTAAATGAACAGGTCAAGTGTCAGAGTCAAGCCTTTGTCAAATCAGATGAGTTCAGCTCTGCTGTGTGTGGTCACTGCCGTCACCCAGCAGACAGACACGGCATTAATGGAGAAATACAGGATGAAAGATACACATTTACGACCTAAACGGGGTGTATGTTATGTGTGTGTGTGTGTGTGTGTAGTGTTTTCATATGCCAGAGAGGCCTTGGGCTTAAGCTTTGATCTCCTTAAATGTTTTAGAAGAAGAGGAAAGGGAAGGAAAGGAAAGGATTTTCCTTGGGAGTGTGTCTGTATTTAGAGGTGGTTTAAACTGTACATCAGGCTTTTAGTGCTGGAGAAGAGAAAGAGAGAGTCATTAAGGCGGACAGATAAAGAGGTTTAGCACTTCGGCTGTACTGGCAGAGTGAGTCGGAAACACTATCTTGCTATTTTGGTGGTATATAATATTTGTCTTTGCACAATTAATATCTAAAGGTGTGTGTGTGTGTGTGTGTGTGTGTACTTGTTTATGCTACATTGCACAAGGATAGTGAAACCTGAAATTTTTGACATTGTGTGGACCAGCCTGCGGCCTTATGTTTATCTGAAAGAGTAGCAATGCAAACAGGTTTTCTGTAAGGGCTAGGTTTAGGGTTAGGGGATAGAAAATATTGTTTGGTCAGTATAAAAGTAATAGAAGTCTATGGAAAGTCCCCACAATTCACAGAAACAAACGTGTGTGTGTGTGTGTGCGTGCGTGTGTGTGTTGTGTGTGTGTGCCATATTGTGGATTATTAAAGACTATTTACATTGTTCATCGTATTCTTTGTGCGTTGCCATGGAGCTTGTGGGGGGGGGGAACAGAAGAACGGACCTAACAAGTGATAATAAGTACGGCGGCACCCTTCCCGGCATTTCGCCATCATTACCGCCTTCGACGACGAGACGCTGAAGTCCCTGTTCAAGATCAGGGCTAACTGCCACCCAAAAAAACCCCCCCCCCCCCCCCCCCCCCGTGACCTCCCAGACACCACAGGACTGCAATGGAGGGAGGCGATCGTCCAGTGCATTTTCCCTTCATTTTCTTTTCGTTTTTTTTGTAAGTTTTTCTTTTTGTTTTTGTTCTGATGGAGCACACCGCGAGATTCACCGCTCCGGCTCGGAGGAGCCAAAATATCAAGGATTTCACGAGGGACTTCAGCTGTTTCACCGTCACTACTGCGTTCGACGACGAGACGCTGAAGTCCCTGTTCAAGATCAGGGCTAACTGCCACCGCCCCGTCGACCTCCCAGACACCCAGGACTCTGCAATGGGGGAGGCGATTGTCCATTTATACGCAGACATGCCCCCTCTTCTCGCACCTTCGTTTTAACTATCTGTCTGCCCTGAACTATCTGCCAGTCCTGCCATGGAGGTCGTTCCCCTATCGCTGGCGCTCCCGGTGCTGGGAGTAGCGTTGTGGTGTGTGTGTGGGCAGCACACACCATCCCAAAGCCTCCTGACATATGAATAAAGCACCAGCCTCCCTCTAAACCCTCCTCTCATCAGTCTCATCACGCCACCGCTGTCTCCTGCAGCCCCTCTGATCACCCTAGGCCCACCATCTGTGCTAGTGGGAAGCTGCGGGTTCTGCAACAGTCTTCATCGGTGTCGTGGCGGGAGGATCCCTTGTCACGCCTCCAGTCTTGAGTCCTGGGATCCGCTCGGCCTCTCCTCAGCGGGTCCAGCAGCTCAACTGGTGGCCTCCTAGCTCCCTTCTCTCCGCCGTGGCCCGGCAGTCCACTAGCTACGCCGGGCTCCCTTGTCCCTCCGGCTCCGCCTTGGTCTGTCATCGACCATCCGCTGCCTTGGGACTCCACTCCTCCAGCTACACCTCGTCCCTCCAGTTCTGTCAGGCTCCTCCTTCCCTCTGACTCCACCCTGGTCCTCTGTCGCTCCGGCTCCACCACGGCCTTCTGGATCCCCGCCTCTGCCTCGGTCGCCGGAGCCATCTGCTCCGCCTTGGCCCTCCAGATCCTCCTCGTCACCCTGGCTCATCGGCTCTCCGTCTCCGCCTCGGGCTCCACCACCACCTGCTCTGCCGATGTCTGTCAGCCCCCTGGTGTAAGTATAAATGTAATAACAGAAATTAATCACAGATGTAATTACATGCAGGTATTTAAAAAAAAATATATAAGTGCAATGTGAAAACATCTACACAATATGTGCATTGTACCAAATGATTAATTTAAATGTAAGAACATAGTAGTTCAGACCACCTAATATAAAGTGTGAAAATACATGTAAATAAATAATCATACAATACATATCTGTGATTTTGCCTGTTAAGTGTTTATGCCATTGAGAAGTGGGTAGGTTTTAGGGTAGGAGTGGGTAAGTTGATCCAATATCTATGAAAGTATGAATATTTATACCTTTAAAAGTTTTTTAGACAGTCTACTAATACGCTAATGAGTGTTAGTTGACATGTAGGTGCAATGTTACTTATTGTCAACAGAATGTTCAAAGGGGACCATCAATATAAAGTGTTACTAAAATAAGTGTCATTCATTAACTGATCAACAAATCTTCAGTACCACCTTGCCGTTTTTAAATATCAATTTTTTTAGTTCTTCACTATGTCAGATCTGTGTGTGTGTGATCATCCAGAATGAAGTGTTTTGAACATGTAAAAATGCAGAAAGTTTTGTATGAGAAGTAGGTTTAGTAGTACGGTTAGGGAAAGGGGATAGAAAATACAGTTTTTACAGTAATAAAACCATTACGCCTATGGAGAGTCCCCATAAAGCATGGAAACCCAACGTGTGTGTGTGTGTGTGTGTGTGGTGGAGAGATGAAGGAAAGCGGGATGAGCTGATGGAGGAGTGAGAGTGGGATGAAGATCACAGTGGGAAGTGTTTCATCCTCACAGCAGTGAACAACTGGAAGGACACAAGCGCAGACGCTGACTGCACCCCGCGGATACACACACACACACACGAGAGGAACTGCAGATGTGCTCCTTCACTCTGAATGTCCTTCTCTTTCACTGCCCCTCTCTCTCTAACTCTCAGAGGTGATCATCGTCGCTGTAGTTCAGTGATGAACACAGAGACACAGAGCTATGTTGGTCACACATCACACAGGATACTAAATTAGTTATTTTTGGCGTTTCCATCAGTGTCCTTTTGTGTATGTAAAAAGTGGCATATGATGAGGCAAAACATGTATTACTCAATATTATTAGTTTAACACACCTCCAACGTATAGCGAGATGCCCTATTATCAGCTGCTGTGCAACGTCAAAGCCAGTCTGTGATTGCAACTGTAGTTATACACATGTATGAACATCTATAACTTCAGCAGACTTCAGAAGATGCTTTTGCTAAACAAACACAATACAACAAGATAAAGCCATTAGCTAACAAAACTGCTAAGACAAAACCAGATTCCTTTATGAACAAGATTTCTATCTACACTACAAGTGAACAGTGTCATAAGAAAGACGCCGGCGGTGTGAATTTGAAATCAGTGGCATGAAAATATACCAGGTAATATTCAGTCTCAAGCGTATTATGCACCATCATCATCATCATCATCATCATCATCAGAAAGCAACTCACAGTTTGCAACAAAACAGATTGGTAAATAGGAATAAAATCAACAAACCCTTCAAAAGGCTACACTACACTACAATACTGTACTGAGATAAGGCACGATGTAACTGAGAGAGAGAGAGAGAGAGGCGAGAGAAAGAGGTGGGGTTGAGGGTGAAGGCGAGAGGAGAGGAGGAGGATGGGGTGGAGGGTTGAAGGAAAGACTGAGAGAGAGAGAGGATGGGGGGGGAGGGGCAAGGAAAGACTGAGAGAGAGAGAGAGAGGATGGGGGTGGAGGGTGAAGGAAAGACTGAGAGAGAGATGGGGGATACGGAGGGGAGAGATCATCAAAATGTGACAATTGTGACAAGAGCCGAGAAAGTGTAGCTGCTCCGAACATCACGTGAATTTCTCCGTCTCTCTCTTGGCCCGCAGCTGACAGCTTAATGTGAGCCACATGCAATATTTATTCCCATCCACTGTCAGACTGTCTAGCTGTCCACAGGAGTACAAAGAATGTCACTTATTAGAATAAAAGCAGGGGAACCGGCGGTAATCAAGGACATATGTACATCAGCCGTCGCCTGGCCCTCTCGAGAGCGCTCACCTCGTCTCTCTCTCCTCTCCGGCTCTGGTAACTAGCTCTCAGGAGCCATTTGTGGCTGTACTAAATTCATTTATTTATCTCATTAGTGCCGGCAGGCCGCGGGACGCTCGCTGTGACATGTGCGTTTTGTTATAATGCTTATCACAGAACTAATAAACAACAGCGATCACCACGGCGCTGGGCGTCGCATGCTATCATTAGCCCTAATGAAAACACCTGTAGTTTGGGAAAAAATCACCCCATCCGGAGCCAAGACAGCAGAGGTGAGACAGAGCTCAGAGACAGAGCTAGACGAGTCTATCTGATGATAGAGCGAGAGAGGCAGTGGGAAGAAGATGTGCGAGAGAGAGAGAGAGAGAGAGAGAGAGAGTCAGGATGAAGATCGGATGATGGAGGATGCCTAAACATTAAAGCAGCCTCATTTTTACTTTAAGCATCAAATGGCGACACAAATACCACAATTTCATACATACATTAAAAAAATGACATTCAAATCAAATATTGGACTGTACTGATATTAGCAAAAACAGCATATTTCAAACAATATGCAAAATTAGCAACATAACACAGGCTGAGAACGAAAATTAACAATTTTGATGTCTAAATATCTACTGAATTGCGGTGTTTCCATAGAAGCCAAATCCGTGTGAAAAAGAAGTACACTTCAGCATACTTGGCATAGAAATAATCTACTTTAAAAGAACTGAAGGGCAAACTGAATGTAATATTTTACATGAAATTTAACGTAACTTTAGCTCTGATTTTGTTTAGTTTTTTTCTGGAATCACTTAAGTAGGATTTTATTAAATAAGTAATATTTAATAAAGGACATTTTAAAATGTAATTTTCCTATAGTTTTTAAAATATGGTTATAATGTGCCAAATGTACGGACCAATGTTAGAAATTTCTATTGAAACTTGTCATGTATTTAAATATATTGCTAATTACACATTTGTAATAATTGTTAAATTACAACTTCATTATTACAAATGTATTTATAAGTACTTATTTTTTTATTTAGTATAAACACTTAAGTACTTATAAGTGCATTTAAAATATACTATTAATGTAATATTGAATAATGCGCTACAGTTCATATTATAATCAAGTACTTAACGGGCTTTAGTCAAAATAAATGTACTTCTATAAAGCATGACTAAAAATTGTATTAAAGCATAACGATTTAAAACTTGATATTATACATTTGATCATAAAGTGCACTTTTAAACGTACTTAGGTGTGTTACGTCATGAAATTGTACTTAGTTTTATGTTAATATTATATCATGATTTAAACAAAATAAAACATAATTTTTTTTTGAAGTATAGTGTAATTACATGCACTTCTTTTTCACAACACAAAACATATTTTGATTTGGACAAACCACATTTATGCTCATTTTTAAGTGAGCCTGGAATGCTCTCACAAGTGTACAAATTTTGTACAAATCTGTACAATGTGCAAAAAAAAAAAAAAAAAAGGAATTATATTGTACAAATTCATACTAATTCAAGAGAGAGAAAAAAGTTCAGGAATTTGTGACTTTGTCGAAGGCATCCATTGAAAAATGAGAATTTAGACATGCAAGCTCATAATTCCGGTGTGCTGCTATCTCCCTTGATTTCACACTGACCCAGGTCTTCACACACTCTCGAGTCACGAATCATTCACATTGCTATCCATCAAGCGCTCAGTCAAACTGTAAGTGCTCTTAGTGTTGCATTCTGAAATGTGTCAGAACGCAATTCCAAGTCTGCATTTTCAGTGTAGCCAAAATTGGCCACTGTAGTGGGCATTAGAGTAAACTATCTTTTCAACAATCAGTTTTCTCTTCAGGTCAGCCACTGTTATGGTGGAGCAGTAGTTTGAAGAAAATCTTGCTGAGCAACCCAGTTCAAGATTGTTAGGCAACATATGCACAGCTAGCTGACATTTGTGAAAAAGAAGTGAGCTTACTTGTATTGAACGTGCACTTATGTACTTCAAATCTTAAAAATATATCAATGAAAACAGATAATATAACTTTAATAAGATAAGAGCACACTTATTTTGATGTGTTGACTAACATAGTAAAGCACATATAAACTACAATGTGTATTTACTATAAAGTTACCACACTAAGTTACAACTTCATCATTACAAATAAGTAATTACAACTATATTTAAATACACAACAAACAAATTTCAGTTGAAATGATTTTAAAGTATATTTTAGTTTACCGTAAATGCTTGTCAGTACATTCAGCCGAATAGCTATTTTGCAAACTCAATAGAGGTAATTATGAAATTACACATAAAGATGTACTCAAGTCCTACTAAAGGTGTCAAACAAACACTCTAAAGTTCAGATAATTGCAAAAACTATAAAGGATGTTCATTTAATTGTAAATAACGTGCAAGCAAGTGTTTTAAAACATTACATTCAGTTTGCACCTACAGTAAGAATATACTTTTTTCTGTTATAAGTGCTAGTTTTAAATGTATGATAAAGTGTATTTATTGTAATAATAACACATTTGGTTTAATATTTGCTCTATTGTAATACCGAGGTTTGTTATTGTCAATTTAATTTGAGTAAGAGTAAGCATTTTCTTGTGTGTGTTTTGTTTTTTGTACTTGTATAGAGTGTGTTTTTGGCATTACACAGTTTTGCATGTGGATAAATGCAAAGCAAAGTCTTGGCAAGGTGAACAGCTGCAATAGAATCTCCCTGTGAGCTGAGACTGATTCTGTCCAAGGTATAACTCCTGCTTTTTTGTGAGTCCTGCAGTAATGGGGGTGAATTAGAGTTTCTGAAAGCTGTTGTGAGCAGGTGAATGCTGCGCTCATCAATGCTGAAATCAATCATACTGGCAGAGTATTTACCTCAACAACACACTCAAACACTCCACTGAACATCACAGCTGATAACACTGGTACAAACACCTTGATTGACACACACACACACACCACCACACATTCTACCACACCCTCACCTCAACACACACACCAACACACAACACACACTCACGCACTCACTCACTTACACACACACACACACACACACACACTCACGTCACCTCATTTTCCCTCACTCCACCACACACACACTCCACTCCTTTCACCTCACTCACCTCTCCCTTTCCACTCCCACTAGGTACACCTCACATCATCACCTCACACTCTGCACAGTCACGTTTCACTCCCACTCTTACACACACACACACACACTCACTCACTCACTCACTCACTCACACACACACACACTTCACCCCTCACCCCTCACACGTAACCACTCCACACCACACACACAGTCACTCACACACGACACACCACATCTCTCACAGTCCTTCCTTACACACACACACACACCACCCTACACTTACACACACACCACACAACGTCCCTTCACTCACTCACCCTTTCTCACTTCATTCTCCCGCCCCACACACGACACATCACCACACCACATCACTCACCTTCCTCACTCCTTACACATCACCACAACTCCTTCCCCCAACACCAACACACACTCACTACACCACTACATCAACACACACGTCCTCACGCATCTCCACACGACCACTCCCACCATATATCACTCCCCTTCGACGTACGTTTTCTTCACTATCACTGGGAGGGTCACGGTCACACACCCAAAATACACACACACACACGCTCACTCACCACTCACTCACTCACTCACTCCCTTACACACACACTCACGCACCTCACGTCTCTCACCTCACCCACACACCCACACACGCACTCACACACTCACTCACACACTTACTCACTCACTCACTCATTCACACACTCACACAACACACACACACTCACTCACACACCACACACACACTCACTCACTCACTCACTTCACTCCATCACACCACACTCACTCACACACACACCACACTCACTCCCCTCACCTCACTTACACACACACACACCACCACTCACGCACACACTCACACACACACACACACACACCTCCCTCACACACACACCTCACTCACTCACTCTCACACACACAAACAAACACACACAAACACACACACACACACTCACTCACTCACACTCACTCCCTCACTCACTCACACACACACAAACAAACACATACACTCACCCACCACTCACCCACCCGCCACTTCACACACACACACACCCCTACACACTCACACACTCACTCACACGCACGCACACACACACACACACACAACACACACACACGCACACCGCACCACACACGACACACCCCCACACCCATTCCACACACACACATTCCCTACTCACTCAACGCACCACGCACCACACACACCACACCACTCCCTCCCCCACACACCCACACCCACACACACAAACACACACCACACAACACTCCCTCACACAACCACACACCCACTCACTCACTCCACATCCCTCACTTACACACCCACCCACACACTCACTCACTCACTCACCTCACTCCTCACACACACACCCCACACTCACCCCCACACACCCGCACACACCCCCACCTTCACCCTCATTCCACACCCACTCTCACGCACACACACACACACACCACACTACACACACACACAATCACGCACACACACCACAACACACACACTCACTCACCACACACACACACTCCCACACCGGATTAATGCCATCTGCTTCGTTTAAACTCCTGTCAGTCGCTCATTTACTTGCCCTCCAGCCACACCAGTTTCAGCAGGACCCCCCCCCCGCCCGCGCCTCATGGGAACAGAGGCCTTTTTTCCTTCAGATAGCGCAGTATTCCCTATGATACAGACCCACTTGTGTCACAGTGTGTGAACCTTCAACATCTCCCAGCATCTTTCTCATCAGCTGAAAGCGAGCTTACGCCACAGTAAACAGCAGTTCCTCGATCGCCTCATGGACCATGTTTGCACTCTATAAAAGTCTCTTCTGGTTGCCGGGGCTTGCCTGACTAGTACGCGTACGACAGGAGTTTTGTGTTTCTCTGTGTATTTCAACATGTCCCGTGTCCACTAACACTTCAAGACTATATGACAGACCTGGATCCAGCTCATATTAAATCACCTTATACTTTTTGCCTTTATTCACAGACAAATCCTGTATTGAGGACATTCCATTTCAATAAAATAATGATATGTAACCCGAAGTGTCCTAACTCTACTCTCTACTGCTAAAAAAATTAACCTTCAATTTATTCATTCCTGAATCAGAACAACTACATATTAATAATTCGACATCGTAGTAAAATGTTGCCAGATATAGCCAAGTGGCTTGAATTTTCCCAAGGCAGATGAAACATCAACTACAAAAACACACATTTTTACACCCTATAAATTCTCACAATGTTGATTTGACAACTTACACCAAAATGTTTTGACTTTTTTTTTTTTGAAGAAACCACAGTTACCTTTTATTTCTATTTGTTATATTTTTATATCTCTTTTATTTCTATTCGTGTCATATTCCAATCATGGATTCCTGTGAATGACAACTACTAAAATACTATTATTTATTTTGCTAATTCTAAAAAAAGTCATATATTTACTATTTTTAGACACACTAATTATTAGGTTTTTTTTATAAACCACTTTTATATATATATAATATATACATTATTGCAATGTAATGTGAGACATACTTGTAATGATTATAGAAGAAATACACTACTTTTCCAAAGTTTGGGGTGAATTTGTTTGGCATTTGGCATGTTTTTTAAATAAGTCCCTAATGCTGCATTTATGTAATCAAAAATAACAGTAAAAAAACGGTAATATTGTGAAGTACAATTTAAAATAACTGAATATTTGAATGTTTTGTAAAATGTAATTTATTGCTGTGATCAAATCTGAATTTTCAGTGTCATTACTCTAGGCTTCAGTGTCACGTGTTTCATCAGAAATAATTTCAATATGCTGACTTGAAACATTTCTGATTATTATCAATGTCATATTTTTATGGAAAGCGTGCAACAATATGTTTCAGTATTCTCTGATGAATAGAAAGTTCAAAACAACTGCCTTTGTTTGAAATAGAAATCTTTTGTAACAATGTAAAATTCTTTACTATCACTTTGGATCAAAATCCATTATTGCTGAGCATCTTTAAAAAGTGGTAGTGTGTATTGTATTTCATTAATCTTCTTCTTCTTTCACCTGAGAACGACTGGGGACAATTTTGTCCCCAAACTACAGTTAAGTTCAACCCCCCTTCACACATATTAATGCACGAGTATTTTATGTGAAGCATCCTGCTAAGATAGTTGCTGCGAGGCATGAGTGCTGTGGCATTCAGTTCGACTGAATGTCCTTTCCCTGTCTCTTAAAGGTCAACACACCTACTCAAGAGACACCCATTTACCTCCCGAGTACATTAGAAAGCAGCTGCCCGCGCTGGAGGTGCTCACATTTACACAGTAAAACCCCGGCCAGACGTCTGCTGCAAATGAAATAACCCAAAGAAAAGATGTCAGCTGCTTATAAAGGTTAAATCTCATAAATAAAGCTCCAGAAATGCTTTTTAATTGATTAACTACTACTTTATGCCACTGTGTAATCAATTGAGTCTGAAGCTTTCTATAGGACAGAGAGATCAACCGCTAATACTAATCCAAAAGGGTATCACAATGACTTATTGTACACTTAAAAGCCAAACATTTACACACAACTGACTGGATTAAGAAGTACACTAACAAAATACGTCTATATATGAATTTCTGTATGAAATTGGAATTAAAATTGTTCCTTTGATACTGTTTACAAGCATCCCATGTGAAGTTTGTTGAGTAAATGCATGAGCAGAGCTGAAATCAAGACAAAGAAGAAGCGTTTTGATATGTGTCACATGTTTTTCACTAGTAGCCTATAACCTAAAATGTGGAAAATATCAATAATAAAGAGATTGTGCTCACACCTTTGACTTATATTGTACATGTACTGTGGTAATACTTTGTTTTTGAACACGTAGCATGGCAGAACCATAGTATTCTTGCTATATATAATAAGGTATAGGAATACAGCAGCGATTCAGTACCATGGTATTTCCATCTGATACCGTCTCTTTACCGTGGTACCAGAGAGAGACAGCATCTCTCATAAAGTCTTCATCACAGAATACGTCTCAGTCATAACATGACAAATCGGCCTGCTCAATCATTTTACCGACGAGATGTCGCAGCAGCGCATGCTGGAGGAAATCAGAAAGCGGAAGAAAGAGAGAGCTGTGTGGTTAAAGTCTCCCCCGAAACATCACTCGTCCTGGCCGTCTTTGATCTTCCTACCGTAATTACATTCACATCCAAACGAGCATCCAGCCTCAGACTTCAAACATGCCCATGGACACATTCTCACACACACATCTCACACACACACACACACACACACACACACACACACACACACACTCAGGTTTGTTTTTGTGAAAAGTGTGGACTCTCCATAGGCGTAATGGTTTTTATACTGTACAGACCGTATATTCTATTGCTCTTTACCAACCCTAACCCTAAACCTACCCCTCACAGGAAACTTTGTGCTATTTCAGATTTTTCAATACACTCCATTCTGTGTGATGTATAAGCGTTTTGAAAAGTGGGGACAATGGGTAATGTCCTGAAAAGTCACCTTCTCCTTGTAATACCTGTCATACCTTTGTCATTAGACGAATTTCTCCTCTTTGCAGAAAACTCGTACACACACATCCAACACACACACACACACACATCACACACACACAGACACACACACACAACACACAACACACACACACACACACAGACACACATCAGACACACACACACACCAGACACACACACACACACACACACACACAAACACACACACACACACACACACACTCTCTCCAACACACACACACACACACAGCCCACACACACACACAGACCACACACACACACACACAACACAGACACACACACACTCTTCTTTCCGCGTCACACACACCCCCCACACACATACACTCACACAGACACACACACACACACCCACAGACTACAGACACACACACATACACACACACAAACAACACATTTACGAAGTGTTGTGTATGAAGCTCGTGAAAGGCTCTAAACCGTTATATCGTACCTGAAAATGCTACATATTTATAACATCATATACATGTTTTGTTATTTAAGTCAAAAATTTAAACTTAATATTAATGAATCGACCTGACTATATTAGATTATGCCAAAAAGCTCTTTTTTTTAGCTAAAACTATTTTTGGATGTCATCAAGGGTAGAAGAATAAATAAATTTGTAAAGAAAAGAAATATCCAAAAACACTGTATAATATACACAACCGTTTAAATGTTTGAGTATTATAGTCCTGTATGTATTGGCAAATGAGAGTGTTTATCATCAGCTGATTCTGACCTTGATATCAAGCATTCAAGAGAATATGGTGGCAGATATCATGCTAAAATTAATCAAAT
This sequence comes from Sinocyclocheilus anophthalmus, assembly GCA_018155175.1. Classification (NCBI taxonomy): domain Eukaryota; kingdom Metazoa; phylum Chordata; class Actinopteri; order Cypriniformes; family Cyprinidae; genus Sinocyclocheilus; species Sinocyclocheilus anophthalmus. The sequence continues at coordinate 45,598 of JADLZN010006691.1, read as the reverse complement.
AAATAAATGATACCAAATGAGACATACACATACTTGTAAAAAAAAAATCAACTGAAACTTATTTCACAAAATATTTATTGAAAAATCATTCAAATATATCTGTAAAAGGATGCTAGGCCTCATTTATTAAACACAAGCAGAATACATTTCTGTTTATAAAACAATTCTTATGCAAAAACATGTTTAGAAATGATTAATACAGAAATGTTTTGTACATATGTTTTGGAACTGGCACAATTTTGCCCGATAAATCGGCTGATATCACTGCTTCCTCTGCAGGGTGCATGATACTGTTTAGCAAACAAACCTCAGACTTCTCCCTGAGCCTCTCACTGTGACGTGAGAAAAATAACAGCCCTGACACCCGTCCACCCTCCTCCCGCTCCGCTGCAGAGACTGAAGAGCTGAAGAGCTGAAGAGCTGAAGAGCCTGTGCTGTGCGTCACATTTATTACTGTTCTGTCATGAAACCAACCTCATCTCACCAGAAACAAGGTGGTCACTTCTTAGGCATTTGTACAAGGTACAATCTACAAAAATGTATGATTTTTTTAAAAACAAAAGAGATTGTAAGAATTCATACGAATTACCCACCCAAATGCTAAATAGTTATGAATTGCTGTGAGACTGTGTCTGAGCAAAACCTATTTCTACATCAGAAAGTATAGGTTATGATTGGGATGGTATTGCTAGTATGCATGAAGAGTGTTTACTGTTTTGCCTATACTTTGTTTATAATGTGAAAAAGTTTATAGGATTAAACAAATGTGCAGAAACACTTGGCCATTGTAATCAGTAAGTGAGTGAAGGAAGGAGATTCAGTTCAGTTGCTCTTTTGCGTACTTCACATTTGGGCAAAATGTAATATTCCAGGCCTACTCAAAATTCACATATTGTGCAAAGTATTTTTTGGAATATAAGTCATGTTTTTATCATCTGAAATGTGCCGAATGGCAGCACTACGTGAGCCCGAGATATTTGTAGATTGTAAACTGGTAGATTCGGTTCTGCTTTAAATAAATTTGTTTTTATATGGCTTTTGTCTCCTCTAGCTCTAGTCGCTGCTCGCATTGACCGTTCAGGTCAGGTTTTGGTCATACTAACCGACCAGGGGCAACAGCGGCCTGAGATCGGTCGGCGGAAGACTTGCGAACACTGGCTTGCGTCACTATTCTACTACCGAGTCCCTAACCTAACAGGCGACTCGGGAGTGAGGAGACAGTGGGGCAATTAATGAGAATTAGGGAATTAGTGGACATGTAGTTACAAAGTTACTTATAGAATGTCTAAAGTGGACTATCAAAATAAAATGTTACCATTAATTGTAGGGGTTGTTTATCGTACATGGCGTGTTAAAAAATAAAAAAAACTTTTAATGGCGTTTTGGCGGTGCCAACAACCTGAAAACGCATATTTTTGAAAATGGGTTTCAAAGTGCACGTTTTTTAAAACGATACTATTATCGTCCCTGTGTAAACATGCGCATTACATATTCGCGTAGTGTTTCTTTCCAAAGTGACAATGCCAACTACTGGCCTGGCATACGAAATACAGCGTTTTTGGCCGTTTTCGTGGATATGTGTAACTGATGGTTGCGGGACACGCCGTTACCTGTACGTGAAAAATTAAAAGTTTTTAGTACTTGTTGTTAGTGTACACATCACCCTTACAGGGGTCATATGATCTGCTAAAAATACCATATTTGTTGTATTTGGCGTGATGCAATGTGTTTAACCGGTTTAAGGTTCAAAAAACCCATTATTTCACATACTGTACATTATTGTTCTCCTCTATGCCCCGCCCTTTCTGAAACGCATCGATTTTTACAAAACTAATTGTTCTGAAAAGCGAGGTGTGCTCTTATTGGCCCTATACAGTGCGTTGTGATTGGCCGAATACCTCAAGCGTGTGACGGAAATGTTACGCCCCTTTACCATATTTGTAAACACACAGCGTCTCCACAACACGGCGGCGGCGGCAACAATACTACAGCGAGAATCAAAGTTACGCTTTCTTTCTTTGCGTGAACATTTGGGCGGCGTTATGCAAATCTTTCCAGATAGTGATGTAGGTATGTGGGGGAGTGTTAGAACAAGCCATTTTAGGTAGGCGTGGCTGACTCTAAACTTTTATAAAGAATATATCTTTGGATTTGAGACTTTTAGTCTTTGCAAATTTACAGATATTTTTTATGCACCAAGAGCTTGTAAAACTCCAAAGAGAAATGAAAATTTTAAATCGCATCATATGACCGCTTTAAAGGATTTGTTGTGAAGTGATGAGAACGAAAATGCTAATTTATGGTGTTTATAATGCTTGTAAATGTTTCTGTATTTTATGTTATTACTGAATGTAGGCCTAATAAAAAAAAAGTGACTTATTGATATATAAATCAATAAGTTCTCTCCACAATGCAATTTTGACCCAATTTTGCAACTATTTTTCTTGTAAATACTCCATACTACGACGACAATATGAATAATATGGTACTATCAGTGTTGGGGGGAAGCTAGTTATATGTAACGGTGTTATGTAATTTAATTACAAAATAAATCAGTTACAGTTACTAAGAAAAAAAAAGTGTAATTAAATTACAGATACTAATGAAAATGTTAACGATTACAATTTCACATTTACAAGGGGGTACATGGCAACAATATTTCTGCAACACACTACATGGGATATTGGCATAATATTAATTTTGGGGTCGCTTGTGGGTTATGTGGGCCTGGTTTATTGATTTCCCACCATAACAACTGCCACTAGCAAATATGCTATGATCTACTTCGTGATACATTTGATTGGTTCTCTTGTTTGAATTTGCAGTGCACCACATCTACCAATTACCGTCACTCCACATTGCTGTAGAGAAAGCTTGAGGCTACAACCTGTCTGAGAGTTGCCACCATGTGAGTGATAAAAACGCATTCTAGTGCTGGAAATTAAAAATCAAAAATCAGAACAATTTCAAAGAAAAAATAGCTGCTAAAGTCTTATTTTGTAGCACTACTGTAAGGATAACCCTGCCTGCTTCAAATGTTTGAAAATTATTAACAGTTAAAACTTTTGTTAAAAATTTAGGTAACAATTTACTATATAGGGACCAGTCCTCAGTATTAACTAGTTGCTTATTAGCATGCCTATTATTAACATATTGACTGTTTATTAGCACTTATAAAGCACATATTGTGCATGTCCATATTTTATATCCCTATTCACCTAAACTTAACAACTACCTTACTATTAATAAGCACCAAATTAGGAGTTTATTGAGGCTAAATTCGTAGTTAATGGTTTGTTAACAGCGAGAACTGGGCCTTAAAATAAAGTGTGACCAAAATTTAGAAAAGTAATCAAAAAGTAATCAGTTACATTACTTCAATAAAGTAATTAATAGTTACACTACTTATTAGTAACACTGGATACTATTCTATTCCAAACATATCCATAGACATTTTAGAGCAAAGGCATAACGTCAAGACGCGTCACATGAATGTTGTGGTGTGTGTTAGTCACTTCAAGAATATTCAATACACTTACAAACATGTGAAAAAGACCAGCATTACAGCTGGAAGGCTATTAACAAAACTAACCCAACTGCTACAAGACGCATTCAAGCTATAAAAATATCAGGGACACACAAAAGAGAAATAATGAATGATCATGACTTCACTCATGCTCTCTTTCTCTCTAGCTTGTCTTAAAGGCTGAGATTGCAAGTCACCCGGCAGTTTGCTTTGAATGCTCCTGCAGCATGTCATCTTGGTGGCCATGCGGTGGAGACTTCTGGAGACGGCCAAATGGCAGTGTGGCGTCTGAGAGGCAGACTGCAGCCATTAGCAGGCGGAGAGTGGTGTTTATTGTCCAATTAGAGGTAGGCAGATCTACCTGTAATCACCTGCTGCAGGTGTGAGCCTCCTTTGGTGAACTGGCCATGGGAAGCCAGTCATCAGCTGTCAGAGATGAACTCTTTGATCTCCTCATTGTTCGAGAGCAAGAAACGCCCGGAGCTTCTCCGGCTCTGAGACTTCACCTTTCCGCTACAAGCGCTCTGGGAGATTTATTGCACCTAGTACACCGTGAGACACACGTACAGAGAAACAGACATGCCACATGGAGACGTCTTCCTGTCCGTGACGGATGCTCCAGAAGTCATGAGTCACGTGATGAGAGTTGCGCTCTTCTGCGAGGAGCGTTTGATCAGTCATAAGTAAATCATTTCCTTTAGCTCTTAGCACTGCTGTCAGACTGAAAAACAAATATGACAATATAATTTACTAGGGACAGGGTAGTGCTGACACACCAGAGGAGAAAACAAACATTCCTTGGACAGCATATGTGCTGCGTCTCATTCTCTCTCTCCCTAGATCCCTATATGTGGTGAATCAGTAGGATATACAGCGCTGCAGTGATTATGTGTTTTTGTAGGCCAGTCTGGACGTTCACATCACCCTGGTTTCCTAAACAATAGTCTTCACTTTTATTCATTTTCAAGCCTAAATAAAAACGGCTATAAATGAACTACACCATAGTTGCATGACTTCAACATCACCACTATAAGCTTCAACAGCTCTATCAGTCTTTATTTGAAAATAACCTTTTCCCTGAAAGATTGAGTTAGAACACAATGAGGTGGTAAAAGTGGACTTGTGAGTTTTCCTGTTCGGTGTGACGACGTTAAATATGTTCAACAACCTCTGTAGTCCCATTTAGCCACTTGTTATCAAACAGCTTTTTCAAGACAAGTAAAAGTTTTTAAAAACTACAAAGGGGCATTACTGATGTATGTTATAGAATCAAATAAAAACCCTCTGACTTCGGGATGATGGAATGGGAAGTGTTAAAACACTCGTTTCTTGGTTTTTTTGTCTGTAAAAATGTGTCATCACTAAAGCTCTCTATATTGTGAACACGAGTTTGGGCACTAGCAAGGGTCTCGATCCACTAATTGCAACTGATGACTTCTATTAATAATTTCTAAACCAGGATTACATGACATATCATTGGTACTTTGCTGGTGTGGTTTGTTTTGTTTATTGTGAATCTTGATTGCTAAAAAGCAAAGAGTCATCATGAAATATGTACTCGAATGGATTGTTCACCCAAAAATAAAAAATATGTCATTAATTACTCACCCTCACGTTGTTCCCGTAAGTGTCGACCTGTAAGACCTTCCTTCGTTTTCGAAACACAAATTGAGATATTTTTGAAGAAATTCAAGAGCTTTCTGACCCTCCATAGACAGCAATGTAACTGGAAACCCCAAGACCATGAGAACCAGATGAGTCCTCTGCACAATCTGACTTTGCTGCAGCCTGGAATTGAACTGCTGGTTTCGTCTGGCTAGAGGAGAACTGGCCCCCGATTGAGCCTGGTTTCTCCCAAGGTTTTTTCTCCATTCTGTCACCGATGGAATTTTGGGTTCCTTGCCGCTTTCGCCTCTGGCTTGCTTAGTTGGGGACATTTAATTTCCAGCGATATCGTCGACTTGATTGCACAGATATTGTTTAACTGAACTGGCTGGGAACGAGACCATCACTGAATTTAATGATGAACTGTCTTTAACTGAAAAATTGTCATTTTTTTACTATTGTCATTTTGCATTATTGACACATTATTTTCCTATTTAATACTATAAAGCTGCTTTGACACAATCTGTATTGTTAAAAGCGCTATATAAATAAAGGTGACTTGACTTGATGTACATGTAGAAAGTCATAATACTAAGACAAGACTATATTACTACATTTATGATAAACTCTGCATTATTCCATAAAAAAAACAACACTGTAAAAAATCAAAAGTTGAGAAAACTTAAAAATTTAAGGCAACCAGCTTCATGAGATTTTTGAGTTTTCTCAACTTCTTGTTGTATAAACTGAATGCAAGAAGTTGAGAAAACTCAAAAATGTCCTGAAGCTTGTTGCCTTAAACTTTTAAGCTTACTCAACTTTTGATTTTTTACAGTGAATTATTTATTACTTTGATTGGTTACTTTAAAGATTTGCAGATGGCCTGTTAAGCATGGTCGTATCCATGACTTGAACATTAGGGGGAGGGCCTTTTTAAAAGTTTCTGTGAATAGTAAAGCCAGTCTTCATTCATGGTTAGTATGGTCAGACCACTGAGAGAAGCCAGCCTACAAATATAACATTTTGTGAAATTTGTCATTTATAATTATTGGGGGGAAGGACTTGTCCCCCTCAGTGTCTATGGTGGTTACGGCCCTGGGCTTTAGACACACTCAGACGATGCCTAAAAACTGAATAATGCTGGTAGGAAGGTAACAAGCGACGTCAGAGTCCTATCTAACTTGCCTTCATCTGGTTGGAGTTTGAAGACCTCATAGATCCTTCACCGCCTACGACATCCCACAATCCTGTGCGTGTGGTTCAGCAGTAATAAAAAAAAGGGGCCAAAAACTTTTTCCAACCTATTTGTACTGCTACTAAACATTGTAGCCAGTAAATATTATCCTTTGATACCTCATCTGAACTTGTTCTACATCATTTAACGGTGCGATATGGTGTCTTGTTTCCTTACGACGAGCCTTCACACAGAAAGTGCAGCCTGTGAGTGAGGCACATGCCTTCGATTTCAGACCGTCAGTGTTTGTCTGTAGATCAGTCCATATTCTGGAGCTCTTGTTAGGGGGGCAGGGTTTCACGAAGCCCTGTGGGTATATGGTGTGTGTAAACAGCTTCATTTAAATTAACAGACACAGTAAAAGAAGAATGTCATTCTGCATTAGGTCATCTTTAAAGGAAGTCGGGTTTATTGCCACAGATGAGCCAATCAGAGGCAGATTTGCCTTCCCATTCAGGTTTGAATGATGCATTATGGGTAATGGTGGCTGTGTAAATGTTTACATTTTTTGGTAACACTATTTTAAGGTGTCCTTGCTACACATGTTACATGTACTTACTATTATAATAACAATAAATTATGCATAGTTACATGCAAGTAACCCTAAGACAAACCCTAATCATATAGTAAGTACTTAAATGTATAATTACACTCTAACAAGTACACCTTAAAATAAAGTGTAAACCAAGTCTTTCAAGTTGTTTCCTACATTGTTGTTACATGTACTTAATATGTATGTTTTTTTCAAGTGACATCCCGATATCATAATTTTATTCCATGTTTATATAAAATGTGTTAGCTTAAGCAAATAGAGAGCCAAGCTCTAGTTACATACTGCATATTTTGGTAAATATCGTTGGTTATCTGGTTATTCTGTGCACAGAAATTAGCATAGTGTACATACTGCAGAAATTGTAATAGTAGTATGTCATTCCAAACATGATCCAACATGTGTGCCATCTACAGTCTACCATGATGTTTTCAGTAATGCATATTTTGGGTAATGTTGGTTAAGTATGACTTTTCTGAAATATCCTGACATGATTTTCTTGGAACGTCTCTCTCATGTGTTTCCAATTATGACAAAGTGTTTCACCAAACAAATAACAGTAAGAGTAACTGTGTAACCACACAGTAAATAATGTGGCTCTCCATTTAAATACTGTGACTCTTACATGTCACCTTTCAAATTTTGTAAGCTGTATTTTATGTGGTCAGAAAACTGTCTATAAGCGAGAAAATAATTGTTCTACAGTTGTCTAATGTCAAATAAATGAGTGCAGCCATTCACAATGTACTCGGCAGTAAAATCACTTAAAGACCAATTCTCATCCACAAAAATTTAAACAACAAAATACTTAGCTAATATATTTTGTCAGTCATAACTCAAAATACTGGGCTGAAATCAAGCAAATGAAATTAACACAACATGTTCAAAATATGTTCCCAACACTTTAAACATCTCTACAGAAGGGCATCAGAATCCAGACAAAACCAAAGACTGAAGACAAACACGATCATGCTCAAACGAGATCATTCGCAGTGATTCATTGGTGTTTTCCATATGATCTGAATTACTGTGCTGAGCTTTTTGAGTCTTTTCAAGTTTTTGAGTCTCTTTTGGTCTTTGATAGTGTATGGAAATGAGACATTTTAATGGGAAATGAAAACCATGTGAGCGCACAGCTGTGATGAGATGCGTTGGGGGCGGGGTTTAGTCTGGGTTGGGCGGGGTTTGTTGGTGCCACTTGAGGGAGGAGACCCTGAACATCATCATTCATCATCAGTGACCTGCAGTAAAACACTGAGTGCACTGATGTTGGAGGTCACTTCCTGCGGCTCAATAAACACGCTCAGTCAGTCTGTTCTGGAAACAGTGTTGCTTTTAGTCTAATTAGGTGAGCATCCAGCTAACATGCAGTTAAGTTGCTGGCCGCAGCCTCGGGGTGAGACGCCGTTGAAGAGTATTAATGATAGCAGATAGTTCTGATAGAAAGTGAAAGGCAGATGCAGCATTATAAGTTAATACAAATAAAATGCACCAAACGCGACATAAATGTGTGAGATTTTTTTTTTTTTCTGTTAGTCACAAAAGTACACATTTAGCAAAATGTCCTGGCTGTTCTTTACCATACATTGAAATGATTTAGTGATCACTAGCTGTCAAAGTCCAAATGACAAAAAAAGCTTAATATAAAAGTAATTTAAATGTAGTTAAATCAGACTGGTCTCTTTATTCAATCATACAACAGCTTTGTGTGAGGAACAGACTGAAAGTGAATGTCGCACAGTAATTGTTTTCTTATTTTAAATGACTGCTGCAATTGTAGAAATGTGACATAATCAGATATGATTAATTTATTCAGTATTAATTTCTTTGAGTGGAATTATCTGGTCACGGGGGGTTACTGATAAAGTTTGTCTGGTGTGCTGCAAATGTGCTTCTTCATTGAAAATAAATCAGCTTTTATTAGTTTACTGATATGACTGGAGTCTCTGTTTCATGTGAGCGCACTTGTGAAAAAGCAGTATTGAATGTGCACTTTTACTTCAAATCTTATAATAGGCCTATATTTAAAAAGAAAACTTATTGTATATAAAAAAAAACACCTTACTTGGAGAACACGATATTAATGCAATAAAAGGCAGCTTAAGTGTATTTAAAGTGAGACACTTTCATGAATGTTTCTTAAGACAACTTTAAAAAGTGCAATTTGTAATAACGTCAAATGAAAAGTTGCTTTAAAGTACATTTTAAATCACATAAAAAAATCAATTTTTTTGTACGTGAAAGTTGTTATTAACATATAACATATACAAGTAAATATGAAATGCAGCTTCATCATTATAAATATATTTAAATACATGACATAGACGTTTCAATAGAAATGACATTAAAGTATATTTTAGCTTACCATAAATGCTTATCCATATTTCAAAAACAATAGAAGTGATTATGAAATTACATTTGAAGAAGTCCTACATCAGTGGGCCAATTATACACTCTAAAGTTCAGCTAAATGCGTTTAATAAATTTAAAGTATATTACATTTTGTTATACATATTACATGCACTTACTATAGTAATAACAGTAAAGTATGCATAATTAAATAAATAACCCTAATCCTATATAAGGTACATGTTGTTAATCAATATTACTCTGTACTTTTTTTGTGTAATTACGCTGTAACAACAAGTGTAAACTACAATTTAATTGCAATTAGCATGCATCTGAAAACATTACATTCAGTTTACACTTAATTATATTCTTTTAAACTATACTACCACAAAGTTTTACATAATGACATACATATTTTATAAAAGCACTTTTTGTTTGTTTATGTGTAAATCTCTTTTTTAATGATGAAAAATAGTTTTAAGTTGTTCTTTGCTGAAAGTCTCCACTGTAGCTCAAATCTCATTCATATTCAAGCCTGGAGATTCATGAGGCATCTGCCCAGGTTTAATGTCAGTGAGAGTGATGAGATTTGAGAGCTTCAAACGGTAATATTGTTAGTTCAAACCTGACATGTAAGGGCTAACTTCATGTTTTATGGAAAAGAGCTGCATGCACATTTCAATTTGAGTTCCACACACGAAAGTCAGTGATTTTTTTTTTTGGGTTTGAACAATGTGAGGATGCGTAAATGATAAAAGAATTGCCATTGAACTATTGCTTTATTGATAAACTTTTAATAGGTTTTCATTTTAAGGTCAAACATTTGATTTAGCTTCATGTGCTCAAACTTTTGTCCTAGTGATGTGAAGGCCACGCTAAGACATGAAGCTCATCTGACGCACAGCGGGGAGCATCTATCTAGATTTTAGATCAATATCAACTGACACAGATGTCATTAATTTTCTCAAAAAAGAAAAAAAATACATTAAACATCCCCAGCATGCACATTAGGTGCTGATTTGCATAGCAGAAGCTTTGCTCAGACTCAAGATGTGGACTTTAAATGTAGATGAAACACAGAACCTGACGCGGGGAATTAATAATTTTGAGTGGAACATCAAAGGCTCACGTCCTCTCTGCTCCAGTGGGGACAGCAGCGGCCGCGTCTTCCTTCTGCACGTTACGTCCTGTTTGGGATTAGAGACCAATGAAGAAGAAGCCATTAGAGAAGATGAAAAAGAGTTTCAAAACAGCAGGATGCTGGGTAATTATTTCCTAAATGCACGACATCCTGATGTTGCACTGAACAATGTGGCTCCCTTGCGGTGCGCACGGCACAGGTATGACAGAGATGGCATGCACACACACTCCTCCACCTCACCACACACCACAGACAACACACACACACAGACACACACACACACACACACACACACTCACACACACACACAAACCACCACCACAAACACACACACACACACATACACACACACACACACACACACACACACACTTATTTAAAATGAAAAGCAGATGCTTGACCGCAGAAACACAGCCTGTGTAAACAACACAAATGCTTGTTTTCTTGTTAAATGTGTACTTATCAGACTACAATGTTGCACTAAAGGATTAGTGTGACAAACTACATTGCTTCAGTGGTTATGCAGTGGGGTAAACGTAGTAAAAGTAGGGTAAAACCTTAAGGCTGAAAGGATTAGTTGAAGCCAGTGCAGAGATGACAATGAGTTGTAATTAAAATGTGTATTATAAAAAAAATGCAATTGGATGAAGCCATTCTAAAATCGCTAATATAGAATTATAAATTCTGTGCCAAAACAAAACATGTTGTTTTGCTTGGCAAGTGTAAATGGTCTAAAGTTAGACTAATGAACCATATTACTTGGCAGAAACATTGAGCTATTTCTCATGGTTTGTTAGAAAGGACTTGCAGCTCAAAAAAGTAAAATTGTAGATAAATAATTTGATTTGTGATTAAGTTAATGGGCGTTAAAGGACAGAAGTGGTATCATCTGGCTCAGAAGGTTGTAACAGGACTAGACCCATAAATATGAACAAAATGGAATAGTACGTAAGAGGGAATTTGACACAATTGTAAGAGCAAGTAACAAAATTGATCATTGCCTTCAACTGTTTTATATATTTCTATATTTCTTTCCAATTGTATTTGTCATTTTGAATTCAATTGTTTCAAATTAAATGAAAGTGGGGTGGTGCTCTCATAATTATTTTGAATGAATAAATTCGATTACCACAATACATTCACTCACAATTTGTAACAAATAAAATCAAATAAATATATATATATTAATACAGAATTACATATTACAACACTCCTGATCTCACCTATAAATATTTTCTTGAATTATATATATTGAACACAATTTTACTTTTTAATTAAACCAGTTTAAACTCTGCGGACCCGGATACGGGTCCAAAGGCCCTTAAAAATGTGTATGCTTCATTTGCATAGCCTTCCTTATATGGTATCAGCCCATATATGGGTTCATTTGAAAGCTTGGAGTGTCTTCTTTACAAAGAATACCATTTCTTTTGGTTTTTATATTCATAAAGCAGTAAAATTTAGCTTAGAAATGTATTCGTCCCACACACAAATTTCCACCTAACCATTGCGAATAATTTTTACTAAGAATGTGTATTTTATATATTTTTCACAATAAAGTCAAGTTATATATCACAAGAAAGCTCTCATTCTGAGGAATTTGACGATGTAGATTATTTCGTTGTGTGACAATAATAGATCGAATTATCTTCAATAGAATCGCGATGGAAAAAAAAAAAAAAAACGGAAATTTTTTATTGTGTAACATTTCTACTCGTAGCACTGCTTCAGTTAGCCGCAAACAGCCACAAATATCTATAAACTCTATATTACCTTTTAGATTAGGATCTCTTCTTTCAAACAAGACCATTTTCAGGTTTCTGCGTGCTTCCATCGGTGAGATAGTCGCGTTCTGTTTTCTGTCCCAGGGGTGGACTTAATCCAGCGCGCGTCGGGGATCACAGCTCTCCATGGCATGGCAGAGCGCACTCAGCTCTTCTGATGCTATACATCTCTGCGGCCAGTTCTGCGCTGCAATTGGTCAGATTACACGTCACTCAGATAGGCCATTACAGACTCTGTGAACTCTGACACCGACCCGTCAGCACAGTGGGCACAGAAAGGAGGGGTCACCTTCCGCTCGCTCAGCCAGTGCTCTGTGGAGAATGAAGTCCATGACGCGAGAATGGAGGCTTTTGACCACACGGATGAGTTGTAGCGAATGCGTCTCGGATCCTTTCAGTCTATGATTATCATATTACAAGTTATATACAATGAAGAACGGTCAGCGCGCCGTGGAGAGCCTTAGCAGTGGACGCGCGTCTGGGGAGACTTCAGGAGCGATTCTCCGTGAGTTTGAGAGTGTTTCACTTTGTTATGAAACGTGTTAGCTATATTAGCACGCTGATACACTGTTTGCTGACAGAAAAGTACAGTATATTATGCATTTCAGTAAGTATACAGTAAATATACATGGGTTATTACAGTGCGGTGTAGATGAGCTAACATGTGTTTGTTTGACGCTGTGCATGTAGCTCGCGGCTAGCGGCTAGCGGATTAGCCCAGCTCTGGACCACAGAGGCAAGCACAGCTGGATTCAGGATGAGAGAGAGATGCTGTGATCAACTGATGCTGAGGTCAGAGATGCTGTGATCACTAGCCCACTACAGAATGCATATATAAATGGAATGATATAACGCTGGAGGATATGGTTCTATTTTAGGATGTTATAGACGCAATAAATATTCACTTGAGACATCTGCGCCATCCTGAAAGAATTAAACTGAGTGTAGAAATCACAATATGACAAGTTTGGTCCAATTTGCTTGTGCCATTTTGTATATTACTACTTAGAAAAACATAAAAATGATTCAATTAATAATCAATTAAAGTGCTTTTGGCACAGAGTAAAATAGGATTGTGGGTTTAATGTGTTTTATAAAGCTTGTTTTTGCAAGAGAAACTCACCATGACACATTTAGATGCAAAAATATAGATTTTCAATCGCTTCACAAATAATGTAGTAACTCCTGTTTAGAAGCTGTTATTTGAAAAATTATTTTTTTCTGGTACTTTTTGGCATATAGTGGCATCAAACAAGGTAAATTCCAGCGAGTTGAGCCTAACAGAACCTGAATTACAGCTCCAACATATGTATTCAATTAAATCTCCAAAAGCGCCTATGTTTTTTTTTGTGTTTATAGTAATATTTGAAAAGTATATAATGTTATTTATGAAGAATTCCACTCATATTTTGTAGTTCAAAGGTTTTTATTTACAATGAAACCATTTTTTTTAATTTCCTCCATTGTTTGTGTGTAGGGCAAACATTTGAATTTGAGTGTGAAAAATTTAGGCGAAAATTCCAAAAAACGCCCCGAGCTTAACTGTTTACACGGTTATGTATATACTTAACTAAAACTAAAACCATAAATATTATATCCGCAGTTTGACAATACATTAGTTAAACCTTAAATAACCAACCTAATGGAAATTTTATCCAATTCTCACTATTAACGAATTATTAACTACAAGCTTTACCTCAATAAACTCCTAATTTTCTGCTTAATAATAGTTAGTAGTTAATATGAATGGGGTAGGATTAAAGGATCTAAAATACGATCATGCAGAATAAAACATTGATATGTGCTTTATAAACAGCCAACATGCTAGTAATATGCATCCTAATAAGCAACTAGTTAATAGTGTAATAGTTAGAATTAATAGTTGATAATTGAAATAAACTAAAACCTAGTCAAATAGTCAGAAAAAACAAAACCTATAATAGCATCTTGAGGATACTAAACACTGTTTATTAATGACATGTTTGTGTATTTTCCCATATTGCTCTTGTCACCATTTAATAAAAGCAATGATCAAGTTATGTTTTTACCATGTGATTGTACCACGATTAAGTGATTTTTAGTCATTGCGCCGTGTCTAAGCACACCACGTGAAGTAAAATCGCTGTAACGCACATCCTCTCATGGTTTATTGCTTCAATAGAGATGTAGAGAGTGTTATGACGCCGTGCCGCAGAAATAAGCAGAACACATTCACTCTGTTCTTGTCAACTTAACCTCCCCTTCATAAAAACATTCAAAGAAAGACCCCTCCTCCAAGCACTCTTCCCCACACTTCACAATCCCTCGCTCCATTTGAAAGGAGGAGAGGATAGAGAGGCTGCCACTGCCTCAATTACACAAAGACTCAGTGACCCCCAACCGGTTACATTCACTCTGCCCGCGGCTCTCTCCGCAGGAATTCAAAAGACCTTTTAGCCATGCGGACCGAACACGGGCCACCCTTTCCTCCCCTCTCTCCCCCTCTCTCTCCCGCTCTCTCAGATTAATCATGTGTGAAATGGAGGCTGCTAACTGCCGATGTCACAGGTTGAGTTTGTGCCAGATCGGGCTCGTCACTAAGCGGTAGCGCTCCGTTAGGCAGGTGTTAATAAAGACTAACGGGTCTGCCGGGGTCAAACATGCTTACATGCATGCACTGATGCGCTAGATCACATGCAAACCCTGTTGGATCGGCGTTTGACTAGACGTGAAGGAGATTCAGGGTTTTTTGTTTGCTTTCTTCGTCTCGGTCTCAGACGGGCTGCCGTGACCCACTCTGATCTCCAGTAATTTGAATGTGAATGCAGAGGTTATGTATTGTTCTGTAATTGGAGGTACTGAAATTAGGCCTGGTGAATGCCGTATTATCACGCCCAATTCAGTCATTACTGCATCTGATCACGGCTCACTGGAGATAATATCCTCCAACCTCAAATCACACTTCTCCATCATCTCAAACAGACTTAACTGCTGCTAAAACATGCATTGAACTGATGAATATAAATATTATATCATGTGCTGTGAATGAAGGGTAAAACAATCTCTAAAGAGAGGATTTTTCATACTTCTTCTCACTTGTGTTTCGTTTAAGTCACTTTTTTCCCCTCGCAATTTCTTAGCAGAAATAAAAATGAGCCAGTTGCTGATATACAATAATAAATGACTACGAACAATTCACTTTCAGTGAAAAGTTCTTAAAAGAACCTTGATTTTCTTAGTGTTATAAAACATTTCAATCTAAAGGTTCTTCAGATTTAAAAAATCTGTAGAACTTTTATCCATTCTTTTGTGGAATGGAAAGATTCCATGAATGTTTAAGTTCTTCAAGGAACCATAGATGCCATTAAAGCTCAGATCATTTTGGTCTCAGAAGAAATTGATGGGAAAATATTTTTTTTATATCGAGGGAAGTTTATAATGAAATTAAATTATGTCATTAAATTAAAGCAGATTTTGAGACATTGCTAAAATTCTACAAGTTATATGTGAGATACTAAGGTATTTTTCTTCGGAGAAAAAAATCTAAGAAAAAGGCCACTTTAGTAAGCTTCGTCTATACTTTTGATTGAATTGTTCTCTAAGAAAACAGCTGAGATAATAAATAGATGTGATTTGCCATTTTTTTCTTTCTTATGTGTACATTATGCATATTTATGTCAAACCAGTACAGTTGAAGCAAACTAAAGTTAAGTGGAAAACAGAAAAGGCAGATTGTATATGAGCTATACGGCCCAATCTGGAGGAAACAGTTTGAAAGATGTTGTTCTTGGTTGCTCTCTGAGATCCCCAGAGACGGCAGTCTTCTGAATGTGTCAAATCTCTCTTTCACTCTTTAAGAAATTAATTGCCGCTCCTCCTCCTTTCCTCTGCAGCGCTTTTGATAGGGCCTTTTTCTGCGCTATCTAAAGAGGCTCTTCCATAGATTTCACTTGGCACCAAGTGCACACAACATTCGGCAAGAAGTAATGTAGATCATTTTTATTCATTGCCTCAAATTGTTAGCAATTATGTGCGTCAGTGGCCACCTGCTTGTTCTGAATGGCAGCGGGTCTGGCAAAGTGTGTGCGTGCGTGCGTGCGTGCGTGCGTGTGTGCGTGTGTGTGTGTGTGTGTGTGTGTGTGTGTGTGCTTGCGTGTTTTGTGTGGTACTATTAGTCGATGGGGGATGGAAACACTAACAAGGAGCGTACAAGGCCTCCAGTCGCAGGGAAAATGCCCTTCTTGTAGGATAAGAGTGGTCAGAGGCTGTTTTTTGCCCAGTCTGAACAGGCCGGTTGAAAGCAGATACAGCCCCCCGCCCCCCCCCCCTACATACACACAAACACCCACAACCACTCGACAAAACCCCTACAACTGGGTCACGCAACGCTGGCCTCAACACGCTGGCACACGACGAACAAGGCATCCGCTTTATCCCAGTTGTTTAAAAAAGACTCACGCACACACACACCACACACACACACCCACACACACACCCACCACACTGTTTCATTACCCAGCAAATGTTTTCATTCTCTCTTGCAGCCTAACACATGTGTTTGATCTGAAAAACCCAGCCTTATATATAGATAATAATAGATAGATAGATAGATAGATCTATGATGATAGATAGATATGTGTGGATAAAATAGAAAGATAGAATGACAAACAAATAAAGATACAGAAATACAGAATGATAGAATGAACAATAAAATGATAGAACGATATAACAACAGAACATAGATAGATAGATAGATAGATAATAGTAGTATTAATAGACAGAATGATAGAATGACCGTAAATATAGAACGTTAGAATGATAATAGATAGAAGATAGATAGAAATACATAATGAAGAATGAACGATTAAAATGATATAACGTAGACGACAGAACAAAGAAGATAGGATGGATGGTGGATGGATGGCTGGATGGATGGAATGATGGATGGATGGATGGATGGATGGATGGATGGATGGATGGATAAAATGATAGATATATGACAAACAAATAAAGATAGCAGAAAATACAAAATGGATAGAATGAACAATCAATATAGACGATAGTAACCCAAACATAGATAGATGATGATAGATAGATGATGATAGATAGATAGATGATAGATAAATAAAAAGATAGATAGATAGATAGATAGAATCATAGAACGACAGACAGAATAGATAGGATGATGATGATGGATGATGATGATAAATAGAAAGATAGAATGACAAACAAATAAAGATACAGAAATACAGATTGATAGAATGAACAATAAAATGATAGAACGATATACCAACAGAACATAAATAGATAGATAGATAGATAGATAGATAGATAGATAGATTAATGTCCTGCTTTGGGATTGTGGGTCATCCTCAGTGTTCGGTCTGTGAATGTAAGCAGCAGATTTGAGTTTTACTCCAGATAAAAAGCTGCTGCTGGGAGACTTTCATTAGCGTGGAGCGCTGACCCAGGTTCAGCCGCTATGTTAGTATCTCTCTGCTAATGATTTCTGCAGCACAAACCCCCTGACCTGCCAACATTCTCAATTTCCACAGAAAAAGAAGAGAAATGGGCCAGCGAGAGGAGGGGGAGGGGAGTGAGTGATGAGAGGGGAATGAGAGATAAAAAAACAGAAGAAAGAATACATATATATTTCAGATTGAAACGACATGAGAGAGCAGTGATTTGAGGCATGCTGGGAGGGTGGTGCATGCTGGGGCATTGACTGGTTGTAGTTGCACTGTGACACATCTAGAGCGGTGCACCGTTTGTGTGTGTGTGTTTTTTTTTTGTGTGTGTGTGTGTGTGTGTGAATGATCTTTCCAATAAACCCTCTCACCCTTCAGACTTATAGATTACATCCTTCACTTCCTTGAAACACATACCTGCAAACAAACACTTACAAGCGTACAATTACTACAGTGTCAGATATAGTATAGTGCTGTCTGTGCAAGAGCTGATATACACACACAAACTCTGTCAAAACATTCACAAACACACAAAGCCTCCCTTAAAAAAGGGAGTCCCAGTCAAAAAGTAATGTATTTAAAATACACTTATTTCATAGCATAGTTGAATAGTATAGTTCAAATCTATTAACATATTTACTGACATATCACTCAGAACTTACTGATATAAAATTATAATTAAACTTTATTTGGAGTACTACTTGTGCACAATGCACATTTCTTAATAAGCCTAAAATGTGTTTTAATGTCACTGTTGATGAGGATTGTATGGTCTTTGAATAATATCAGTCTTTAAATGCAAGATATTTAAAGTGTACCTGAAGTATACTTGCAGTAGTTCCACTTCAGCACAATCAAATATACTTCAGTATATCTTTAGTTCAGCACTACTTCCACACAATTAAAATGCATCAAGCACAAAAAGTTGTTCCAATTTAGTAGACTTTAACCAGTTTAGTATACTAAAAGTACAATTGCAGGGTATTTTTATTAAATACATAAATGTATTTGTAGTATACGTAACATGACCTAAATATATTTCAAATACATTTTAGTATATTTATTTTTCACTAGGGGGTGTGCTTAACTGTATTTAATGTGCACTTATAGTGTACTTTTTAAAAGTACTGTACTTGTAGATAAGATAATATTGAAATGAGAACAAAAAAGTGTTATAATATTAATGAAATAAAAGGCCACTTAAGTGTACTTAAATTGAGTAAAAGTGTTTCTTAACACACTTATGTACACTTATAATGTGCATTTTGTAATGATGTCAAATTAAAAGTTTTACTTAAGTACATTTTAAATCATTATGTTTTAATAATCTTTTTTATATATTTTAAAGCAGTACACTTATTTTGATGTTTTGACTAACACTAAACTACTTGATCATAATTTGAACAGTAGTTTGTTATTCAGCATCACATTTAACTTAATATATTTTAAATTTAGTAAATTGCAACTTCATTACAAATGTGTAATTGCAAATATATTTGAATACATTAAAAGTTTAGACTTGACAACAAAGTATAGTTTAGCTCACCTTAAATACTTGTTAGAAGTAATTATGAAAGTACTTCCTACTTAAGAAGGTCAAAACGTACTCAGAAATTCAGCTAATTGCATTTCATATCAATTTAAACTATAATACAATGAAAGCAATTAATACACAAGTGTCAGAAAACATTACATTAAGTTCAACTTTAAGTAAATTCTTTTAAAATTAATAATGTCTGTGTTAAATACTCTATTTTGCTAGTCTACTTTTTCACAAAAGCACATATTGCAAGATCGTTGCAAAAAAAAGAAATACTAAGCAGTAATTATCATTAATAATTATTACGCAATATATTAGGCACTTGAATCATCATACCTAATATTGATAACTTTCATCAAACTTTCGTCAAAACTTTAATTACCACCTGTTTTTTGTTTTTTTTTTATGAGAAATTGATTTTATAAGATGTTTTTATAAGATGAGGAACACTGTAAATCAAGACAAGATTCATTCAAATAAACACGCATGTTCACACAGTCATGGTGAGAAAAACAAACACTGTTGCTGTTGTCCCTCTTCATACCGCGGCGGTCTCTTTACACTCAGGGCAAACGGCGGCGCTGCGTGTTTGCTGCATGTATGTTGGTGTGAAAGTGAAGGCAGTGTAGCGAGTGTAGGGTCCTCTGATCATAATCAGGGTGTATTGTGGAGGGTCGTCCTGGCAGTGATTAGATAATGAATCTTTGAGACACTTAAGGTCTGATTCAGTACAACCATCATTATATGGTAGAGCTGCTCGCCGCACACACACAAAAAGCAACATTGTGATTGGTGCGGAGCAAGAACCAATCACCGCCCACGTTACAGGTCTTCGCAGAGGTAATGAGTCACGAGTCTGACCACTCACGGCACTCGGAAGGGGTCACATGCCATGAAGTTTTTAGTAATTCCATGGAAAGCCTGCATGCTGTGTGCAACCCTAAACAGTAGACTCATCATTACACAACCACACAAACACACACACGCTTTTACAGCCCAAACAATGCATTTGCATACCAAAAACGAGGTAAAATATTAGTGCTTGCAAGCTGAAGACAGTCTATATTCATTAAGCAAGCACACTTTGTCGTTCATAAATCATAGATGTCTGGTGCCCAATCGCCGAGCGGGGGACATGAGTGGCTATGATGTGTTTTTGCAAAGAGGCCTACCTCTCTGAGCGTCCGATGACGCCAGGCCCCTCGCATACGGGCCTGACAATATTCATACCCATCTATCTTACATGTCATTCTAACAATGTCAAACAAGTTTGAGCTAGAAAATATTGATGATTCACTTACCTAAACAATGACACAAAACTTAGCTTAGATAATTATTACCCAATTCCCTCAAATTCACAGAAATGCTAGCACAAACTGCTCATAAAATCTCTTTACTTTCAACCAATTCCATGTGAAAATAAAACAAAAGCTTTACAGTCTATCGGTTCCAAATGAAAATTTACATAAGCTTCACTTTCTACCAGTTCCATGATTTCATGATTCAAAATAAGATTGTTTTTTTTAAAACGGATTTATGATTCTCTGTTATCAAACTAAATATTTAGCTTTGCACACAGAATCATGGAACTGTTACAAAGTGAAGCCTTTGTTTTGTTTTGTTTTCTTTTCTTTTCTTTTCTTTTGTTTTCTTTTCTTTTGTTGATAATCTGTAGAGTCATAGAATATTAGAAAGCGAAGACTTTTTAGTTTTGTTTTGCATATGGAATTAAGGAACTGTTACAAATGTAAGCTATCATTTAGCTTAATTTGTTTATAGAGTCAAAAAACTGAAACTGAATCATTAGTTTAGCTTTGCATATAAAATCATGGAACTGTTACAAAGTGAAGCTTTAGTTTCTGTTGATAATCTATAGAATCATGGAATATTAGAAAGTGAAGTTACTGTTTTGTTCTGTTTTCTGTTTTGTTTTGTTGATAATCTATAGAATAATGGAATATTAGAACGTGATTTTTTTGTTTTTTTAAAAAACTACATTTTATTTATTTTTTTTAAACGGTTTTATGATTCTTTGTTATCAAACAAAATCTTTTGTTTTGCACATAGAATCATGGAACTGTTACAATATTAGAAAGTTAAAGTTTTTGTTTTATTCTGTTTTCTGCTTTGTTGATAATCTATAGAGTCATGGAATATTAGAGAGTGAAGGTTTTGTTTTAATAATGGAATCATGGAACTGTTACAAATTTAGGCTTTTGTTCTTTTTCAAACAGTTGTAAGATTCTATATGTTATCAAACAAAACAAAAGCTTTAATTTGTATCAGTTGCATGAATCCATATGCAAAACAATAAAGGTTTCGCTTCTTAATATTCCAAAATTCTATGGGCCATCAACAAAACAAAACAAAAAAGCATAATCATCTTAATAACTTGGAAATAATTTTGATAACAGATTTTTTGTTTATTGTATTAAGTAAAAACAATTATGTTTAACAGATCTGGAGTACATTTCACCTATGAACAAATTGAAATGAGTCAAAGTTTCATGACATTAAAAATGATCTATTAAGCATTGTATTTAATCTAACAATGTGTCTTAATATTATTAATCAAATATTTTATGAAGGCTACTTTGCTCTGTGTCATATGCGAGGTAAAGTCTTGCACTTTGCAGAAAGCTGTCATGACGTGTTCTGGTTGTCCTGCTGAAATGAAGTTATCCAATTACTGCGCGGCTAATGAGGCTGTTTTGGTTGCTCTGCTCTCTCTGAGGTACTCCACAGTATAAACAGTTCACTTACCCCACACAGAAAGGGGCTAATCAAGGGAATTATTGTTTTGCTGCTTCAATTTGCCGGCTCCCAGTTCTGCAGTGATTGGGAAGAAAATGTTCTATTGTTCTCTGCGTTAATGCTTGAACTTTAAGAAAAAAATGACACGAGTCGTTCCTGGATGGCCAGAAATATATTCAAATATATCTGCTCATTTAAGCACCATTGTATTTTTTATATTTAATTTCTCAAGGGAATCTCTCTTTCGATATTCTATGTATCACTTCACACAGGGATTCCTTCGAAATGTGTTATTCACAATATTCACAAAGAACACAGTAACTGCTGAATTTTATGATAAATATGCAGACCTGCATTTTACAAGATCATACATTTTAATGGATTTTTTTTTACAATTACAATTTGTTCATTTTAAAATTAAATTATAATTTTGTTAAGTATAGACCAAACGAATGCTGAATGTATTTAATTGATTTAAAAGCAGCGGGGAAACAATTATAGGTATAAAACACGAGTTAGTTTAGTTCTGCATCTTGAGCATTTTTCCAATATTTACATGTCTGTGAGTGAGTGAAAGCGTCTGTTTGATATTTGAATAATATAAGCATGGATAGCAGAGGACAAGCCGAGGGGAAATCTCCACAATTAGTCCTTTAACAACAGGTTGGGTAAAGTTCTCTGAGAAGACTGCACTTATGAGGGCACGGCGCCACAGCCAGCCGCAAGAAAAACCGTAAAAAAAGAGCTCTGGAGGAGGGAAAGAGGCAGAGCGGCCTCAGAAGTCAAGTCTATCTGGCAATTACCATTTTACTGCTGTTCTTTAGTTACTGTATGTTTGGAGGGGCCATTAGCAGGTGTGCCTGGGCTGTCTGACCCAACAAAAGCCTTCATCTTTAACAGAACAGCCAAAGTCTCGCTGAGAACCGAGATCTGTAGGGCCACCACACTGGCAAATACAAGTGTTCATGCACACAGTCACACAAAGAAATCACATTTGAGATTGTTTAACTGCCTATGAAGAGATTTAAGCTTTTTTCACAGACCAGCTGTGCACTGTAAAAAAGGACTGTGATTTTAACAGTAAAAGACTGTAAAAATGCTACAGTAAAAACCTGTTAACTGGTTAACAGTAAGTTTCCATACTATATTCGGTGAATAAATGTAATTACATTTAATGTAATTTTACAGTAAAATACTGTTAAAAATAAGGTTTTTGGAAGTGAAAAAGAAAAAGTCATTGTATAATTTACAGTGAAAAACCGTAAATTGACACTCCTAGAATTCCCTGCATGAGGCTTCATATTTTATGTTTTTTTGTTGTTGTTGTTGAAATAACATGTTTCTTCTTAGTTTTTTATTATCAGTTGTGTACATTAAGGTTTAATCCTACATGTAATGTTGTTAAATTCATGTTTATTGCATTATTTCAGTATCATGTGTGTCACCGTGATGGGGTTTAGTGTTCGTGTGCATGGCACTGTGCACATTCTATATATAAGTATTGCCCTCCTCAGCTCGTAGAAAAGCTGTTTGTGATGAGCTTTGGTTCATCATGTGACTTTCTCATCACCACCAGTTTTTGGTGGTTATCAGTGCATTACAATGGTTCAAAACAGATATTAACACTTCAATATGTTGGTTTATTAACATTACATCAGTTAATGAAATACGGTATTTTATTGTGAATTTAAGTTAAGTCTGTAAAACCTAAAATGTTGCTACCATATTTTTTACGGTGAAGATCTGGCAACCACAGCTGCCGGTATTTTACCGTAAATGCCACAGATTTTTTTTTTTAAACTTAATTTAACATTTTTAAAAAGCAAACTTGAAAATAAAAAAATTAAAGAATTTTAAAAACATGTTTTGCAGTAAAAAACTAAGGAACAAAGATGGCCTACATTTAGATAAAGAAACAATTGTTTATATATGATCTATATTTATGTGGTACATCTGTGTGTGTTTTACAATGTCATGTATATATAATGTCATAAAGCTCTTTCTTATTCTTCTTATACACAAGTATCTGCAATTTATGGTCAATTGTAATACATATGTATAATTTTAGCAGCTTTGCCCCAACAGACATTCAACTTTTGTCTGTGCTACATGAATAGTTTGTACAAGATGCACCAAAGATGTAATGTACGGTCTAAAACCTGTGATTTACTGTTCATATTACATCAATGTGATTTTGTGGTAAAAGCTGCACAGCATGATATTTTGGTTACTGAGGATTCGCAATATCAGTGCGACGCAAGTCCATTATTGAGCAGAAAAACATATGACGCACTCAGGACAGATTCTGATGCCACAACTGTCTCCTTTGTTGTTGACGGCTGCGAGATCATGTGATCGACATCATTCACTCAAATTACAGTACTCAGCGGCAGTCCGCTTCCTGTGCGTGTTCTCACACGTGAAAAGGGAAGAGCACATCTAGATCACTTGCATTCCTTGGCTCGCTGTTAAAATGTTCTACACGAATGTGCCGCTGCAATTGCCCTGGCATTCAAGACCGTAAAATCTACTTTACGAGTCTGTCAGAAGAAGAAGCCATTCGCCTCTGTCTACACAACAGCAAAATAATCCGGTTACGTACACAAATATAATGGACTCGACACATTTACGGAGTGCAAGCAAGGCGAGTCCTCGAGGGGACAAACTGCTAACGTTTCAGATACCGCATGCAACTTGAAAATATCTCATTTGTTGTGGGCCAAAATGTTTGCTGTCTCTCGTCGAATGCTCTCCCAAATACTTCATTAACATAATATTATAGAGGCCAAGAGCGCCGCTAGATGAGACATTGAGAGGTTTCACTTGACAGGGAAGATAACCTTTCAAACCGGCTCTGAGATTCATGCAGTCAAAGAATAGATATATCAGGACATATTTCATTAGCTTTGAGAGACATTAGCTTTTTCATTCGTCTTTCACGGGAGCTCTCTGTCTGTCATTTCCCTTCCCCGGTGCATCTGAGAGCGGCTTGATTGAAAGGAACCATCATATGCACATCCGTGTTGTCCCACACCATTCCGAGAGCAAACCGTTTTAGATCCTTAACTATAGCCGCCGCTGTGATTGCTCAGCCACCGGCAATTTCCTAACCAACCACCACCTGAACAATGATGTGTTCAGCCCTCTGCTCTCCAGGCTTTCTGAGGGGAATCATTTCACAGTTTGGAACGAGATCTCCATAGCAACTCCTCTTTGAGGGGTTTAGAATCACCATCCAGTAATTCTATGATCATCAAGCACAGCCATTCCCAACCGTTCTTTTCACAGCGGACACGGGGCGGTTTGGGAAGGAGGAGGTAGGGAGGTTGAGGCTGTTCGGAAATTCTACAGTCTATTTCAGGCAATTCATCCAGCCAGCCTCCATTAGAATTCAAAATATTTCGACCTTCAATCACGGCGCGTGTTATGTGGAACTGCTGCGATCTCCAGTCAAGACGAGCGACCGTTTTAGTCTAATCACCCAGGACGAGGCAAGGCAGAGAGAGACTCCTCAATCGGAGCCTAATCAAAATGCTCGTTTTAAACGCTGACAGTATCTCAACACGCGCCGCCGGATTGAAACCCCCTCCTCTCTCTCTCTCTCGCCGCGCCTGTCTGTAAATGGCGCTCAAAATACAGTAGATTTTCTCATTGACTGCAATCACATAATTCATCGTGGTGACAGAGTGTGTAAATGTTGTAGTGTGTACTGTACATCAGGAGGATTTCTCCTTGATAAATCGCTGTGCTGTGACATCAGTGCGAGACCTGGTGTATGTGTCTGTCTAGTGCCTCAAGCACTTGTGTGCACTTAGGCGGAAAAACGGTACAAATGCTCTCGATGCTTGTCGGCATGCTGTGGGAAAAATTTGAGCTGAGGGCCAGGCTGTTCCTCTCAAAAGCCTTTGAAACGTTTAAAATGAACAACTTGTTTTTTGTGTCGTTCGTCGGTGCAAAACTCACTGCCGTGGATTGTCAGGGTGCTCTACACTGAAAAAAAAACCTGGTGTAGGATCGACTCAGAAATTGTTAATAAATCTCACAAATAATTCGTAACTATTTTTACGTTTTGTCAAATTAGGGGCGAATTGGTATGAATTCGTAAGAACTCAATTAATGGTGCATTTTCATATGTTACACCCCGCCGAGGGTTATAGGTTTAAGGGTGGACCTTCATGTTTAGGGCCAGATTTACTGAACAGGGTGCAATCCCATAAAAGTGCCGATGAGAGTGGAAAGTTCTGCAGCTGATCTACTGACAATGCGCAAATTAAAGAACACAGACGCAGTTCGATCATTTTCATAATGATCAACGCAATCTACTAAGAACAGTGCAAACGAGCAGAGCCAATGATAATCAGGCGCAAACAACACATGCACAAATTGGGTTAAGACATGGGCTGCATCTGAAATAGCATACTTCCCTACTATAGTCCATACTATGTCCTAATTTATAGTGCTCGTAAAGATACATACAGAACATACTCTTTTTGAGGTCGCAAAGTAATTACTTATTCAAAAAAGTACCAAACTCAGAGAGTGTGTGATTCGAATAAAAGCCATGATTTTTGGGGGCTTTAAATAATGGCACAAATGCCAGTAAACTGACCACGGCAAAACTTAGTAAATCACCTTCAAAGATTTTTCATTTTCACTTACAGACACCTACAAATGCATAATCAGTAAGTTCAGCTGTCCACACCTTTTCATCACTTATGTTTCACTGTGTGTCTTCAGTAAATCCTGACAATATATTTTTTATGCCAAAAAAGGGTTTGCGCTAGTGCATGCTGTTAGTAAATCTGGCCCTTAGTTTTTTTTTTGTTTTTTTCTAAAAATCATAAATTAATGTGAATTCATCACTAATTTGGCAAATTGATAAATAGCTGTGTTTTCCAATGAGTGCAGGTATTGTGTTCACAAATGGAGCAGGATGAATTAAGTTTAAATCTCAGGGTTGTCGGTTTGTTCAGCCTTATATTCACCTTTACGTACGAGGGTTTTTTTCCCAACTGTTGTGCATGTCTTGAATTGCTGAACAGTGTTGTAGATCAAAACCAACTGACTGTTCATTTAGGCAGTCAGAAAGATGAGCACTCAATAATATAAAAGTGAAAGCCTGGATTACAGCGTGACAACATGTGTTACATCACCTCCATGCACTTGTTAACCTTCTTTTCAAACTGCCCCTGGGAGATAAAAATTACACAATTGTCTTCCCACAACAAAGAGACGCTGGTTATTGTTGCATGTGGACAGAATGTTATCTTGCTAAGGACATATGTCTAATGTTATCACCCGTACCACATCACAGATCATCTCCCAAAGATATTTTGATGACACATGAAGTATGGTCAGCTTCCAGCAGCTCCAGAGGTGCCAGATGTTGAAATGTAAGATTTTGAGGTAAAGTACCACAAAACTCAGTTCAGGGTGTGACTATATTAAGTCGTTTGAATCTACCACATTGGCTTTCTTCTTCATTGTTTGGCTTGATACCAACTCTGTGTAAACAAAATGGGATTTCTGCAATTCTACAGGAGTGTAAGTCTCTGTAACATAACAGTCGTCTTCAGTAGTGTGCGTAATTTCACAGAGCTGCATTTGATACGCAGCCATGTGCAGGTGCCAGTGTCAGTAGCGATTATAGAAGGTGTGCATTTAGAGAAGCCAAGCACAACATCGGCGATCAGCCCATGTAAAAATGCACAGCTCTGGGGAGCTTTGGGCCACGGATGGGACTTGAGCAAGAATAACAGAGCGTCATGGAAAGAGACTCATAATGTGTACCAGACTAAGGCAAATGAGATGGTAAGGTTTCTACACTCACAGACAAACCACAATTCTCCCGGCTGAAGTAGTCCATCGGTTAGCTACCGTGAAGCTCTTTCCGAACATGAGGCATGCCGAGGCTTCAGTTTTCAGCACTCAGATCCCCAAACTCCTCTCTAATAGTTTTTGGAGGCTCAGAGTGAAAATAAATCCACTGTTTACACAGCTTTTTTGAAATCATTAGAGTACCAGAAAATATCTCGGCATGTACTGCAGGGTATAAGGTTGAGCAACATTTCCTCGTACTTCAAAAGTCTCTGCAAGAGCCTGCAATTCCAGTCCAACCGCTGCCTGGCTCCAATCATTCGCTGATAAAACACTCTCTCTGTTTGGTTACAGCCATAAAGCCAGCAGCGGTTAAACCCATGAAACAACCATGACTATCATAGGGAGACACAACGAATGACTGACACCCTCTTATGTCCGAAAAATGATCTAAAAAGGGTTCAGATGCTTAGATCTTACATGATACACAGTGACATGGTTGGTTTTCAATGGTCTAATAAACTCCACTCTGCTAAATCTTTCATCAGATATACATTTACTACTACCAAGGTTAGGGGTAGAGTTGCTGTGCGACCCCAAATAATCACAATGGGGGATTTTTTTGTTTGAACATGCCATTTGCATGGATGGATGGATGACAATTAATTTATTTAATATGCATGATGCAAGTGGTAGACGAGTTCAGGGTTAACGTAGTGTCTGGTTAAACTGGATTGGGTGGTTAGTGAGCAAGATTTGTTGGGTCAACAGTTTGGACCTAGTGTTAACTGTAAGGCTGCAACTTACAATTGTATTTTGATACTAAATACTAAGAATTATTAAAATGGTTAATCGACTAATTGTTGATTATTTTATCAATTAACCAGAGGCTTCGGGGCAGTCGTGGCCTAATGGATAGAAAGTCGGACTTGTAACCCGAAGGTCATGAAAACCAGTGCTCTCTCACCTTCAATACAATGGGACTGAGGTGAAGACCTTGAGCAAGACACCGTCCCCCAACTGCTCCCGGGGCACCCAGCATTGGCTGCCCAAATGTTGGGGGTTGTGTGGTGTTCACCGCTGTGTGTGTGTTTGCACTTGTATGGGTTAAATGCAGAGCACAAGTTCCGAGTATAGGACACCATACTTGGACACACTTCACTTTCATTGTTCAGCTTTTGCGATTCATTAAAATATTGAGTTGTACATATTCCATGCATAATCATATATATAAAAGCTGCTTCATAGCAGGAAGTCAAGTTGTAATTCTAACTGAGAGCAACACTGACACTGTTTAAAACTAAAAAGCTGCTTGATTTAAAGCAGTCTATTGTATAAATCGCTATATACTGTAAATAGACGTGACTGGACTTTCCTGGAGTGATGGCAGATCTTGTGAAAACATAACCACATCACTATGATCAGATGCTTTCTTAACTGCTGTTTTCTCACTGTCATCATGTTTGTTGCTTGTGTATTGTGTTTTTGAGTGTTACTGAGCTCATGTAAAAAAAAATGCTGAGATGTTTGCTAACAGTAAAGCGTTTATCGAACTTCTTTTTACCCCTAACCGAAGAATGCAAAATACATTTTACATTAGCATACTTTGCATGACAGCATTTTTTTTTATTTTGTAACACTTTCTCAGACTGCACTGGTTCGGCTTCATTTGCATCTCATGAGTGTCTTGTTCTATTGAATTGCATCTGGGAGGTCTGAAGTACAGTCTTAATGATTCCTCTGCACAATCTGACTGGTTGCAACTAGAATTAAACTGCTGGTTTCGTCTGGCCACTATTTTAATACTGTAAAGCTGCTTTGACACAATCTGCATTGTAAAATACACTATATAAATAATGGTGACATGACTTGACTTGACTTACACACTGCTCAAACCGCTTTATTGCAGGACCTTACATTAGGTCGTATAAGATCAAACAACTATCCAACCACAAAAATATTTGTCAACAATTTTTTTTTTATTGTCAGTGTTGTTGATAATGTCGACTATAATCTTTCCAACCCCAGTTCAATGTTGCATGTGAATCTTGCGAGACTTTTCACAGAACGAGGGTAACCATCAATACATGACCTAGTAACACAGAACTAAACCCAATCATGACCGCTTACAATCATGCTCCTAACCAGACGTTTTCTACACTAATCCTATAATCAATCGAAATTACTTTTCCGGTTTGCCGTAAGGTGAGAATGTCTGCATAACCTTTTATATAAAACCATGAAAAGCAGCACGTTCACACATATTCTGGCAGATATTTGTGCCACAGCACAGTTTTATGTTGAACACTCAATGCATTTGGCAAACGTTCATTTCGATGCAAGAAAAAACGTGTTCCCACTACCATATAATCAGGAGATAAAAAGAAGAGCCCTGGATGTTGAAACATGTCCCTGCTGACACTGGATAAAACATTTCTATAATTACAAAACAAAGACAGAAATTGTTAATGGTTAAGTGGTGGAGGAACCATTTATACTCAGTGGAATCTGTTCAAGGAAAACAATGGCGAGTGAAAACAGTGAGCCGTAAATTCATAAAAGAAAAGTGTCTGTTTTATAGGCTGGTTTTCCAGATCTATTCACAGGCTTTGTTTATGACAAAGATAAAAAAAGGAGCTGGATATAGTTAAACATACAAGGAGCCATGAAATACAGCAAAATCGCAATGAACTCTGGGAGCATTTAATCTTTTTAATATGCAACACAAGTAAAGACAAACCATATAAACAGGATGCTTTACATATTTTAAAGGCCATGTGTGAGTGGTGCAAGTCTCTAGTGTATAGATATAAGTCCCTTCTTCAGTATAAGTCTATGTTTTATCAACCTCCAGGAAAAAACTGTAACTCCTATTGCTTAGAAAAGAAGTTGCTCACTTTGAATAAACTCCTAATACTGCGAATCCTAAAACGCATGCCTTAGCACACGGCACTGTGTAAAATGAGTTATAAATCACATAAAAACCTGCTTCACTGAATTACACATGGTGGCCAGCAAACAAAACCAATATTAATGTACAGTTCCCCTCCCGCTGGTCACAGTACATCAGCCACATGTGTCCTGTATTACACAAAAATACTGGACGCCATACATATGCACACATTCTACTGCATTCTGTTCACCTAAATTAAAGTCTTCATCCACCATCCAACAGCTACACAGATATTTGATTCAGCATATTGCCTTAATGGAAGCTCCAAAAGGGATTTGTGGAGAACCATATTAAAAGAACTGATCAACCAAATTGTATTCCAATTGCAATCTATATATAATATGAGCATTCAACGTAAGACTGATCTGCAGTGCTGGAAATGTGGTAAAGTACAGTGGTGAAAAACATGGTTTGGTAATATGACCTGAGGCTGCTGCGTCTGAAAGCTGCTTGAATTTCATAAAAAGCGAATGCAGTCTGTTTAACAGGACATAAATATATCACCAGAGGAATCACTTATGCTAGATTCATGTGGCTGAATTTGCTGCTTATTAAAGGTTAGTAAAGTAGTTAAGGTTGTTGTTTAAGAGATCTAAAATATGGTCATGCAAAACCATGCATTAATATGTGCTTTATAAATACTAAAAAACAGCCAATATGATAGTAATATGCATTCACTGTTAATAGTTTGAAAAAATTGGCTCTAAAACTAACGTGTTACCAAATAGCCTACACGCTAAAACTGCGGGGTTAAATATTAACCAGTGCTGGGTAAATTAGGACAAACCCAGCCAATTGGGCTGTTTTGACCAGCGGTTGGTTAAGCTTAAAACCAACCTTCTGGGTAGATAACACAAAACCGCTGGGTCAAAACAACCCAATTTGGGTTTGTCCTTATTTTACCCAGCACGGGGTTGTATTTAACCCAGCATTTTTTAGAATGTACCTTACACAAACAGCCTGAATTTTGAATAAACAGCTTGTGTAGCTAAGAACTGTTTGACAAGCTACAGTTGTAAAGAAGCCTGCCCAACAATAAATTGGGGAATTTTACAGAGAATTTAGAGTCGGCACAGACCTGGCTTAACTCATCAGTGTTAAAGATAACGCAGGATACACTCTAAAATATGCTGGGTTGTTTTAACCCAACTTTTTGGTTAAAAATGTAACCCAACAGCTGGGTTAGTCCATATTTGACCCAAAGTTGGGTTGAAACAACCCAGCATTATTTAGAGTGCAGGGTCTCACACACGCACCCTCGGAGAAAGAAATACGTTTTCTTCCATACTGCAAACCTCCAAGTGCACTTGTACATGATTATACTGCTATTACACTATTCAAATGAAGACCGTTTTCCATTCAGACAATGGAAATGTGTTGTTATTTGGGTGGTTTCTTGTCAGGGAGCACAGTGTCAAAAGAAAAGTAGGTTAACCTCAAGAAATGCTTCACATATGAACTCATTACTACATATAGACTGGCTTTCATCCTCAGGACCGCACATCTGCACGTGGATATACCCAAAGAAAACAATCACTTCCTGACAGACATCCGCATTGCACACAGCTCCAGAATAATAGCTTTCACCTGCAGTCTGAGGCGAACATGAGACGCATAACACTGTGTAAAATATGAAAATCTCCAAGAGCCTTTTAGAGAGTTTCCAAGGGTACGACTGACGCAGCCTGTCTCGCCTCACAAGGGCTGTTGAGCATGTCAGAAAATGGCCTCGGAGCTGCCGTGACACCTTTATTCCCGTGTCCAGTGGTAATGCCAAGCAAAGAGATCCACTAAACAATGAGTATAAGCGCTCGGTATTGTAACTCTCTCCCCTCCGCCTCAAACAGCACATCCACTAATCAGAGCTCTTCTCCAGTAATGGGAAAGTCAATAGCTGCATACAATCAGTAAACAAATTCTGCTATTTTTAAAAAGAGCCTCCGTCTCCATTTTAGTGCGGGCAATTTAAATTATTCTACCGTGTAACACCTTAATTGTGTAAGACAAAGACGATGTCAAGAGCACAAAAGAAACATGAGAGGAGCGTAATTTCTGTGCTGCCACGCAGAGATGACATGTGATAAGCATTGAGTGTGGACCACTCCGCCGAAGCCCAATGACAGTTTGTAGTTAGTCGCCATAATAAGGCAGAGACAAACAGTTTGTCTTTAAGCTGTTGTGAATGTCAGCCTCTTAATGAAGATAAAGAAATGCAGTTAGGAGCATATCAAAGTCAGGCCGTGCTCAGGTCTCGTCTTGGATTCATTATTGGACAGTTAAACAAAGCGGTTTTATATGCAGCATTTAACACATTGAGGGTTGCCTTTCAAGGATATTGATCTTTTTTTTTCTTTTTCTTTTTTGAATGAATGAATGAATGATGCATTTATATAGCGCTTTATTGTGTTTTGTTGTACACCCAAAGCGCTTTACAATCATGTGGGGGGGGGTCTCTCCTCAACCACCACCAGTGTGCAGCATCCACTTGGATGATGCGACGGCAGCCACAGGACAGCGGTGCCAGTGCGCTCACCACTCATCAGCTACAGGTGGAGAGGAGAGAGAGTCATAGAGCCAATCAAGTGGATGGGGATTTTCTCAGAGAGATGGTTTTAATCCACTGTTTCTTCTGGGAATTGCTGTATTTATTATGCTTTTGTTAGTGGCCGACTCTGACTTGCATTCAAAAGCCTATTAAACTCAAATTGGAGTTTAGTATTTTTTGGCCCATGTCTGTTTACTTAGAGACCATTTGCATGTTAGTGCACTCTTAAAATCTGACAAAATGAACTTTTAGAAGATTTGTACAGTCAAAAGACCACTAAGCATACCACTACCTTTCAAACGTTTGGCGTCAGTAAGATTTTATTTGATTGATTGATTGAAATAATTATAATTTTATTAATCAAGGACACATGAATGATCAAAACTGAGAGTAAGGCTTCTATATTGTTAAAAAAAAATTATATTTCAAATAAGGATTGTTTTCTATTAAGGTTTCAATAAAAAGCTTAAGCAACACAAAAGAAACAAAGGGGGTGGGGGGGGGGTCTTTTTTTCTGTTTTAAATATTGATAATCAGCAAATCGGCATATTATAATGATTTCTGAAGATCGTGTGACACTGAAGACTGCAGTAATGATGCTGAAAATTCAGCTTTGCAGCACTGGAATAAATTGTATTTTAAAATATATTCAAACAGAAATTTTATTTTAAATTGTATAATATTTCACTATTGCTTGCTGTTGTACGTAGTTTTGATATAAAAATCTGGAATAAAAATCTTACCAGCCCTACACTTTTGAACAGTAGTGAGGGTAGCAAAGCTGTTTTCTGATCTGACCTGAATGTAAAAATAATCAAATAGGCCTATGTTATATTTGAGAGCTCCTTTACTTTTACCTTCAATCACTTTTAGTTAGCAGCTTGTGAAGGCAACTAAAGTACAAAAGAGTAGCAGCTTGAGCATAATATAATGAGTAGCTGCAGACAATTTAATACGACTCTGTTATCGTGCAAACTTCTTTCTGACCAAAACTACACACTCTGAATCATGTCGGCCCTTGTGATTTCATCTTAAGCAACATGCCAACATGTGGGTGCACTTTTGTGGATATATTTCTGAAGACTCCTGCACACTGCTGCGATGAGTAACCTCCATGACGAGGTAGTCATAAAACTATAGGGAGTCACTGCATTGCTCACGGCTGCTGAGGTAAACATGTGTGAGAAGGAACAGGTGCAGTCCCATCCCGACTCGGCCAGACAGACGCTCTCAGTCATGACTCAACAGCGAACAAAAAACTATTGCGTGACAGAAAGCCTTTACATAGCGCACACACCTCCTTGACAGAAAAACATACATACATCCTACACACCCTGACCAGAAACCATCAGAGAAAATTCAATATCACCCACTTCTGAGCCCAGAAAATATATACAGAAGTTCAGTGTGGAGCCTACTGAATATTCAATTCAATTTTAGGGCTGTCGATATCGCAATATCTACAACAAAAGTTTGTGTTTAGATCATATATGTGTGAATATATTTAGGAAAAAATATGCAATAGATTTATATATGATATAAATCATATTTTTTACAAATATGTACATGTGTGTGTTTATAAATACATATAAATATACACAGTACACATGCATATATTATGTAAATACAAACTTCTTTTGTAGATGCAATTAATTACGATTAAGCAATCTGACCACCCTAAATTCAATGAAATAAAATCAAAAATAAAATAAAAGTTCAAATGTTTGAGTGCCACTGAATTAAACGCAAAATATAAAACCAAGCAGCATTCATTTTAAATAAATTCCTCACTTAAAAGCACACATATCAAGCACATGAATAAATGAATACATACATTAATTACGTCATTAAAAACAAAGTTTTGAATTATAAAAAAAGGTTTTCTGTTAAAGTGTATTTAGACATTTTCTGTTTGTCACATGCTAGTGAGACATGTTTGTAGTTAATGATATGGATTGTCTAAATGCATTTTGGAGCCACTGTAAATATAATAAAATAAACATCTATAGGCCCAGTGGGTGCTGGTCCAAAAAATAAAGAAGTTATAGCAATGGCAGAATTTAATTGTTTGATTAATCATTTTATAGCATTGACAGGACTCCAAAAAGTATACGGCCTGATATATTTATTTCTTAATCTTTTCCTTTTATTCTTGCACCTTAATTGACTGTGTCTGGTGCAGAAAGAAAGCTTTCAACAAATACAGACAGACAGATGCACAGTGTGTGTGTGTGCGTGCCTGCCTGTGTGTGTGTGTGTGTGTACGAGTTTTTGTGACAAATGAGGACATAAATGTATAATGACAAAGGTATGACATAGTATTACAAGGAGAAGGTGACTTTTCAGGACATTACCCCATGTCCCCACTTTTCAAAATGTAAACCGGTGTGTGTGTGTGTGTGTGTGTGTGGTGTGTGCGCAGGGCAAATGGCAGCGTTGGTGGTGCCTGGATTCAGTGTTTTTATCTGGCTCAGTGATGCGGAAGAGGAAGCCTTGAGATGTGGCGCGCTGTTGTGTCGAGCCGACTTCCTGAAAATAGAGACACAGCGCACACACTGACATGACTGGATCAGAACTGTATAGACACTAAAGAACATTGTCTCATTTCCAAAAGACATAGGAAAATAACATACGAATCCGAACTGACGCTCTGCTATTATTCCAGCACAAAGCCTGATAACAAGGCATTTAATCCTATAATAGATCTGTTGGATTTGGGATTCAGGGCTAAATTGTTTGCGCGGGTGGAGTGGTGGTGTGAGACCACGGCCTCATGTTGAGCGGGATGAGCGATTTCTGCGGCAGCTGAAGAGTCCTTCACTCGGGGAAGGGTGAGCGCGAGACCAGCTGTCTCCACCTCACCTGCTGCTGGGAATGTGAATGACTGCTTGATCGAAACGCAAAAACCAATAGGGCTGAAATTGCTTTAGATTGATGACATAGGGCTCGAGGTCTTTCACTGCCCAGAATATCGCCTCCAATCTGACAGCAGAATATAATTCAAGGGCACTTTAAGAGTGACCTCTAAAGTAGTGAAGGAGCCTCTCTGTAAACAGCTAAATAAAACACTGCAAGGGCCGTCAAATCTGC
This sequence comes from Sinocyclocheilus anophthalmus, assembly GCA_018155175.1. NCBI lineage: Eukaryota > Metazoa > Chordata > Actinopteri > Cypriniformes > Cyprinidae > Sinocyclocheilus > Sinocyclocheilus anophthalmus. The sequence continues at coordinate 9,263 of JADLZN010006691.1, read as the reverse complement.
TTGGACTTGCTAAAGATGAAGGCCAAGAAATTATATATGAGAGGAGCCCAGGATAGTCATGACCTACAGTAAGTTATATAGACCTGACTCTAAATATACGCATATATATAGATTATATATATATACGGTCAAACCAAAAATTATCAGTACAGACATTTTTATCTTTATATATTTCAATTAAATATTTAGCATTTTTACTAGTGGGTGCAGGAAACTATATTTCATTTATGTAATTGAGGATAGTAAAATAAAGTAAACTGTGACATATTAAACCCAAAAATTCTTCATACAGTGGACAACCAGTAAAACTGATAAGTGTTAACTCTGCGTTTTTCATATTTTTTACCATTTTCCCCAACTATAGCGAATAAACGTGATAGGTGAGAAATAAAATTTTGACTAATTTATAGATATATATAATACTATTATATATATATATATCTCTATTATTATGACGATAGGATCATGCCACTGAAGACTGGGAGTTGATGCTGAAAATCCAGCTTTGCATCATAAGAAAAAATTATATTTTCAAATATATTCAAATAGAAAACTACTGTACTAATGTTTTAAAATATTACCATTTTTTACTGTATTTTTAATCAAATAAATGCGCCTGGTGACCATACGAGAATTCTTATGAAAAAATAAAAAAAAAAAAAAACCATGTACCTAGCAAAATAAAGGACGGTGTTTGTACCATGCTTCATTGATGGTATCAGATGGAAATGCAATAGTACTGAATGGATTTTCATATACTACTGAAACAGTACTTAAAAGGTCCTTAAAGAAAAATAAAAGACAGAATTGCCTTTGCCAAGGTACATATTTATGGCAATACATGGCGCTGTGATGTGGCAACAGCATCTTAAATCGTAATGCCTGCACAGAATCACGACAGTGCGCTCTTTTTGTAAAGCAGTTTAATTACATCTTTCTATTTGTAACAAGTTTATAGCAAACCGCTCGCGGTTCACGAGAGCTCAGACGAGTCCAAACAAATTGGACAGAGCCGTCCGACACGTCACTACAGAGCGCGCAGGCTGGACAGCAGCACTTCTTCTCCACACAACCCATCCCTCTGCGCCACAAATTACAGGCGACAGCCTCGTCGTGTAGAGTTAGAGCCGCGGCAGCGCCGTGAACCGAGGGCTTTTCATAGGCACCTGTTGGCGCGTGCGTTTATCTGAGCTGGATCCTGACAGAACCAGAAGCCTCTCTTGATTGAGACCGCAAAGACCTAACGTGCTAAATGCATTTTTTTCTTCTTCCTTGTTTTGGTATAGCTACTAATAAAAAAAAATTGCATTTAAAACAATATTTAATTATAACTAACATAAAAATAACATTAAATATCATTATAATATAAAACATAAAATCGAATTGCATACATAAATAAAATAACCTGGGAAAAAATAGCAAGATAGTAGACTATATCCCAAGACGGCATTAACATTAACAAACACCTAGAGAGAGAGAAAAAAATCATATGGCATACATATGCAAATGTCCAAGAGTAGTCGTGCATTATGTGCGCAGTGTCACTGTTGCTCTATTGTGACAGGCAGAGAATAGCAGATAACATTCACTGGCCACTTAAGAACAAACACGACATCCCATGACCTGCGCGCTGCTTGTCAGAGCGATCCTCCACAGGCTCTTTGTCTGGGAGCAAATTATGAAATCATAATGTGCACGGATAAGATCACCATGTTTGGATACTGAAATGGCCACAGAAGGCTGTAACCTCCTGTTTTTAAGATGAAATAATGCTGGATGATGAGAGAGAGAGATGTGAATAAAACCCCAGTGGGCCCCTAAAATGCATCTTCATCTGAAACTACAGTTTATAAACAATGACAAATTTGACAAGTGTTAGTTTAATACGCGACTGTTTTTTGATTGGTTTAATTGCGTACAGAGTCAACAGCTATATTAACAGCTGTCATGCAGTAAAACCCGACGTACAGAGGAATTGCAGGGTTACTTGGAAGCGAATGTCACGGCGAGCACCGGTGACCTTTGCGCTTTCACATCTGCCAGAAAACAACAGCCACATATCCAACAGAGATGTAATAAATTAGCGAATTTATTATATGAATGAATCTGCGAATCGAAAACCCCACCCATGATTACATCTGTGCCTTCGTTTTACTAAATCTAGCAACTGAGATAATTGAGGGAAAAGGTTCTGCTTGGAAGCACAAAGGCGTTTCTCTTCACTGCGCTTTGTTTTGCGCCACCCGCGTAAAGACGTTCCCAAACCCCGCGTCCTTTCATACGGGTGTATTACAAAATAGCACAGTTGCACAGAAGACGACTTTTAGTCCTCGGTGTTCGGTCAGAGCTCATTGCACATGCTTGAACCTGTCAACGGAGGTAACAAGCGTCTGCTTTATTGTCAAAATCATGAAGTGCACAAACACAGGATTTTTTTTTCTCTGTTGGCCCCAAAACAGTTTTGTCCAAATAGAGACATTTAATCACAAAACCAACCTGCGAGGTGCCTCGAGAAGTGACACTAGCCTATTTGCAAAAAAAGAAAAAAGAAAGCAACTGAGATGTGAGTTGATATTTGTTTTGACTCTCCCTGAACTGTTAGAGGGAGGAAACCAGGCTGTTTGGGGTGATCAAGTGAAGGACCTGTAGTAGAGAGGGATTTAAAATGAGCCAGATTAGTTAATTATCCACAAATGCGCTTTTCCTCTTAAGGGTGGGGACAAATTAATCCCAGCGGCACCCGAGAAGAATTCTCCCCTGAAAACCCCTTTCTCCCTGCTTCTGGACGAATACAGGGCTTCTGGAGCGGGCCAGACCCTTTTAATGAATAGGGCCGGATTAATCATTCAGCTTGTGCTGTTTAACGCTGTGATGGATGCATATCGTCACTCAGGCTCACGACAATAGATGCACAGCGTTTTGTTCTTACCAAATAAATCACTCACATTGTTTAAGGCACATTGATCAATCTAATGACTTGTAATAGGCTCCTAATTACCACAGAAAAAGGTGCTTTCAAGCCGGACTGCGCTTTTTAATACAAACCGAGTTTTAATTTAAATATGCAGCGCGTAAGGGTTCGCTTTGGTGATCAGAATTAGCCTGCACTGAATTAAAATTATGATAGCAGCCTATGCATTGACATCTAACGTGCTTACTTTTAAACGAAAAACCTGTTTTGTTTTGTCTAAAAAAAATAAATGTGGGTTTAACAAATTACAAACCGTTTTTACGCATCATTTAAATGTGCCGTTTAATGTTTATTTTCTTTCTGTCTTTAATATCAAATGTAGCTTTATTTGACACATAAATGCTGGCAGGGGCAATCAATCCACAAATGAAAAGAAACCACTCGAAGTGAATATATTAATTCAGACATTAATTGCGAGCAGTCTCTTTATTAATCCCCCGTTTTCTTCAGCGTCTCATACTGTACACATTTCGTAAAGAAATGCGCACCGGATGCCCCAGTTTCATTTCATTTGCAGCAGAATAGACAGTATATATATACATATCTAAATATGTAACCTAAACCTCTCCGAGCCTCGGGCCAATGTGTTTATGCTGAACAGACGTTTAATAGTGTTAATTGTTCCTCCGTCAATTTGCAGTGATTGCGCAAATCAAGCGATTTTCGAGCCTGCACCGCTTGGATTGGAATAGATTGTTTTATATTCCCCAGCTCTCTCCATAGGAGGGAATTTAAAGCAAAGCGCTTTGGAGAAAATTGCATCCAGCCTGACTGGCAGCGTTCAGCCGCTATAATGGAGCATTATTTGGTCATTTTGAATACAGTAATGCACAGCGTTTCGGCGGGGCCATTCTCAAGAAAATTGCTTTAACTTTTAAAAAGGAGGCGAATCACTCGAAAGCAGGCCATTGTTGCATTGTCATTATAGCCTTAAATGTTTTAACAAGCAGCGCAAGACACTGCTACAGCTAATGCATTGATCTTTATATATAAAAAGAATTGCTGATGGGAAAAAAAAGAAAAATTGTCAATTATTGTATCTGTTATTTATCCAAAAGGTTGGTATTTATTTTATATTTCATTTAGTTTTTATTTAATACAATTTAACTTTGCATTAAGAATTCATAAGCTATATAAATGATAAGAAGAATAAATATTTTTGAACGATTTTTGAGTCATGTGCTTAAGCTATTTATTAAAGGAAGCGCGGGGGTGAGCGCACCAAACCCTAACCTGCGCCCCCAACATCCCTCCCTCTTTCTCTCTCTCTCACACACGAAACACTCTCAACAAAAGTCGAACACACCTGTTGTGGGATCAGTGGTGCCCCTCCGTCCTCTTCCTCCAACATGCATCCTTGCATGGGCTGGTTCTAATTTGAGAGTTCGACATATTTTCAATATTTGGAATTTTCAATAAGTTCAGTGCATGACTGAAACATTCTTAAATTGTAAAAAATAAAAGCATCAATGAATAAATAAATACATAAGAAAATGACGCTGACATTGCATGGTACTTATGATTTTGTATCCTCTCAAAACATGGCTGCGTAATGTCACCTCATAACAACGCTAACGAGCCTAAACAGAAATTGCCTTGTGGTTTTAATCCCTACATCAAATCACAATATAACTACCTACAATATAACCGCACCATTAAAACAATAACGCGATCACAGTTGCAGACGGTTACGCGTGTGAACCTTTCATTTTAAGCATATCCGTTTGCACATGAACACACAAAACAGATATGGATATCATGCATAGAATCAAGATGAGCCGCTTACCATCGGAGGATGCCTATTAAATACCAATACGAGCTGAGCACTATAGTGCAGATTCTGCGCCTTGATGGCCATATATATATTTATATATATAAAAACGATGAAAAATAGCTGATGGCTTATTGCTTGACAGTGGGATCAGTACCCCAGTCATTGATTGACGTGCAGCTTTAGTATTTCTGTCATGGTCGCGTCGCTCATTGGTCGGACGCGGCTCGCCGCGCGCTCAGATTGGCTGAGTATTGCAGCCAGCTGTACTTCAAAGCACGCGCTCACTATACAACTCGAGTAGAGAGAGTAAAGCTTCAGCGCACTGTCCCTCAGACACACTGGAACACTGAGTCATTGTTCTCTTCAACTAGCTGTCTAGGAAGGGCCCTGGATATGGCCACGTCTATACTTGGGGTAAGTAAGCGCTTCTTTATTTGAATTCGACGCATTTTCGTTCTTTTAGTTGCATGGATGGCACTGACATGCCAGTGTTGCTTGCTTGCATTCAAACTTTTCAATGGCTTTTATTTACATTCTTAAAAATAATGATGCCACAAGAAAACCTTTTCAACTTTGACAAAGGCATTTTAATTGTCTAGTTTTTTTAATCAGCCTTTGTGCTTTAAATGAAGGCGGAAACCAAGCGCGGATCTTGAAGAAGCTAGAATAATGAACACTGAGAACTTGAAAAACCACGTCATTGGAAAAGATAATAATAATAATAAAGCACGCACTGAATGTATTAGTGTATTGATATTCCTTAAGTTAGCCTATTCAAAATAATACTACCGTAATGTAAACGTGAAATTCTTTAAAGTCTTTTTTTTTAAAGACGTGACAACTCTTACAACTATTTTGAAATCCAGCAGGAAAAAATCGCAAGTGAAGCAACTCATTTTCGCGCTTGTTTTGGTTTTATTCGGGCGTTCGGTTTAGACTTGCTGGATTGTTTGCCCAACTATGTTTTACAGTCTAGTAAAGCGCATCAACTTCTCATCCAAACAGGAAGAGCCGCGGTTTGGAACTACCCCTTTAGCCATGCTGGCTGCAACCTGCAACAAGATTGGCAACACCAGTCCCCTCACGACTCTGCCCGACTCCAGCGCGTTTTCCAAAGGCGGATTTCATCCCTGGAAGAGATCGTCGTCGAGCTGCAACCTGGGCTCCAGCCTGCCCGGATTCACCGTCGCCACAAGCCGCAGCTCCTCGGGACTAACGCCCAGCACCGGCTCGGCAAACAGCGCGTTCTGCCTGGCCTCGACCTCGCCGACCTCCTCCGCGTTCTCCGCCGAGTACAGCAGCTTGTTCTCCAACACGGCGAGCGTTTCCTCGCAGGAGTCAGGACAGTCCGCCTTCATTTCCAAAGTGCACTCGTCCGCGGAGACCCTATATCCGCGGGTCGGCATGGCGCACCCGTACGAATCGTGGTACAAGTCCGGCTTTCACTCCACCATCTCTGGCGAGGTGGCCAACGGCGCGTCTACGTGGTGGGATGTGCACACGAACCCAGGCTCGTGGCTCGAGGTGCAAAACCCAGCCGGCAGTTTGCAAAGTTCACTGCACTCCGGAACCCCCCAAGCCATCCACTCGCAGCTCAGCAGCTACAACCCAGACTTCTCCAGCCTTACGCACTCCGCGTTCAGCTCCACCGGCATCAGCCCCACTGCGTCCCACCTCCTGTCCACCAGCCAACACCTGTTGACGCAGGAGGGATTCAAAACTGTGATCCCCACTTACACTGACGCGTCGGCCACAAACGCTATGATCTCCGGCGCCAGCTCGGGCATAGGGACCTCATCCAGGTCCTCCAGGAGATACTCCGGACGCGCCACATGCGACTGCCCAAACTGCCACGAGGCGGAGCGGCTGGGGCCCGCGGGGGCCAGCCTGCGGAGGAAAGGACTCCATAGCTGTCACATCCCGGGCTGCGGTAAAGTCTACGGGAAAACGTCTCACCTCAAAGCGCACCTGAGGTGGCACACCGGCGAGAGGCCCTTTGTGTGCAACTGGCTTTTTTGCGGCAAACGGTTCACCAGGTCAGATGAGCTCCAGAGGCACCTGCGCACTCACACCGGCGAGAAACGGTTTGCTTGCCCAGTGTGCAACAAGCGCTTCATGAGGAGCGACCACCTGAGCAAACATATCAAAACGCACACCGCTGGAGGTGGAGGCAAAAAGGGCAGCGACAGTGACACCGACACCAGTAACCTGGAGACGCCCAGGTCCGAGTCGCCCGAACTGATTTTAGAGGGTGTAAACCCACGGGTCACGGTCAAAGATCAGTCTCCGCACCACGAGTCCTGAGCTTGACCTCAAAGGCATTTTCCTCTTTTAGGTGAATCGAGAAAAGGAAACGGGTCTGGAGTATGCGACAAACTCTGACATTGCATTGGAACGAGCACTTTCAGTGCAACACTGGCTATTTCTGCTGCGCACAGCCACAGACGAACGCTTTTCCTCAGCTCTCAGGACGAAGAAGTCTCGTCGAGGCTGAGTGTTTTTAACAGTGGACATTTGCTGCGGAATCGCTGCGGGAACTAAATAACCACGGCTGCCGGTTGAGCTAACTGTGTACATATATCCACAAAAACAACATGTTATTTTCCCCTGTAAATGTTACTTATGATTGTTTTGTGGTGGATCCTGAAATTCAGGGAATTTTCTTTCCTTTCGACGCACTTTGTGGATGTCAGTATGTATGTTACACAGCTATTTAAAATTCATTTAACCTTTCCTTTACCTTGCTAAAAAATATATAAATGTTTAATTGTACAAAGTCACGCTTATAAGGCTTTCATTTAGTAATTAAAGGGATTTCAAATCGAAAGATTGGGTTGTCTGGTGCAAATGTTTTCATCCGATTCAACCGAGGCTTTGCTATAGTCTCAGCTGTAATCGTTTAAAGCCCGCGCGTAATTACGCACATTTATTTACATTTTAGAAAAATGAAACCACTGCAGACTAAACATCGATAATGTTGCGCTGATGTAGACTCGTGTTCCCCAGTGGGGAAAAAATCAATAGTTAATGCCCCGGAAAGGCATTTTTGTCCAAATGAAAATCTTGTTAAATAGTATTAATTATGACTTGGAGCGCATCGCAGCCCCATGTGTCTTGTATTGGCGATTAGGGAATCGTGTCATATCAAATATCTAATTACTCTCCGAGACATCATTTGTTCAGCAGCTCTTTATCGCACATTTTCCGAGGGGATTCAGTGACAAAGGGCCTCTGAATATTTATTTGAATTGCTCAAATTAACTGCTTAAATTTGCATGTCAAACGGAAAATGTCCATCCAAGAGAGGGCTGATGGCATAAAGCATCGTTTAGCTTTTATAAAACGCTACACTTGATTTGGTGGTATGGGAACCGTCCCTCCCAACCCTTTTCGGTATGCGTTTTTTTTTTTGTTTTTTTTTTGTTGTTTTTTGTTTTTTTTTGTCTTTTTTTTTTTTTATTTGAATTTGTTTTTTATTTTTGCCGTGTTTTTTTTTCTTTTGCGTGTTGCCTTTTTGTGTTTTGTCTGTTTGCCACTTTTGAAAGGGGGACTGGGGAGAGGCCTTATGCTAATGTTGGATTTAAAATGCTCTCGCAGTCAAATGGTCCCTGGCTGTTATTTGAATATCAGTGGCCCTGTACTGAAAAGGTTCAAGGATGCTCTCTGACTTCTTTGTGTTTACCCAGTGCAGCGTCCGATGCCACAGAAAACCCGGCGGAATAATTAGGCTACAGCTCGAGCCCTGCCTGGGAACTCGTTAGGGCTGCGCGTCTGCTCCACACGCTTTCTGTGCTGCAAGGTAAATTGACCAGAAGGCAATAGAATACAATTATTTTCATTTCCTTCAGTGTGCTGGTGGCCGGTGCCGTAAAACCACACAAAATATAGAAAACGCTCCATTATCATGTAACGACCTCGTGAAAAACGGATGACATTTTGCAAATAACGAATCAAATATTTAAGGTTAATAAATCTTGTAAAATGCTCAAATATCCTAGGTTTAAAATCGGCTACAGCAAAATGCAATTTCCGTTTTACACCAATCCAGGCAAGCGTTTTCTCCAAATAAGCAGATGTACAGAATACAGTTCTCGGGCTTTTAAAAAGTTAATATAGGATGCGACGATTTTATGGCTCACAATTCAAAATGTGTGTTACGGAAATGAGCGCTATTTGGGCGTGAAGGCATTCAGGAGCACGCTTTACACGCGTTATATGGTTCTATTAAGATTTACAAACGGGAGCTTAAACATGGACACGATCGAAGTGCTTTGCATGCTTTAGGAGGGGAGTGATGCGCCTGGGGTGGCGGACAGTGGCGCTGTCACTCACGGCCTTTTGTGCGCGTTTCTCTGGAATGCCCTCTGACTGAGCGCGAGGCAGAAGTCAGCTTTGTTTGCGTGCGGCAATAAAAGAGAGATCAAAGAGGAGCGCTGCTCTTTCATCTCCCCTTCAGTCAGAAAATGTCCATCAAGCGCAGATCGTGTTTACACATTAAATGCTCATTATTATTATTAA